>CM042158.1:38989676-38992176 GCA_023376005.1 Doryteuthis pealeii | reverse complement strand
CAGAGAAAGATTGTTGTTGATAAAAGAGAAAAAGGGGATATGAATTGGAAATTCCAAGAGAAGCAATGTGTAAAATGTCATTCAACAGTTAGAGGAAAAAAAAAGAGAGAAGAAAAACAAAATGGGTTTAAGAAAGAAAGAGTTGTCTGCCCTTGGCTGTGTATACATCTTTAGATTACAAAAGACACTAAGAAATTTCTTTTGTTAATAGAAAAAATAAATAAATAAAGATAAAGATAAGACAAAACAGAAAAAGATGGAAGAAAGAAATTTGTAACAAACAGGTACGGTTTTTTTTTTGGCTTTAAGTAAAAAGATGAATAAATAAATAAATACATGAATAAATAAATGAAGGAATAAAGATATAGAAGAAAAAAAGTAAAAGAGAAAAAATACGGAGGAATTCTTTTATGAAATGCAATCGAAACAACAACAAAACAAAAACAAAGGCAGCAAGCAGAAAAGCCAAAAGAAAAACGCAATACCCCCCCCCCCCCCGTAAAATAACCCCCAAAATACCATTGGAAAGAAAAACTATAGAAGACAGATCAAATCAAAATATTTCAAGAAGAAAAAACAAAAAAATAATCAAAAAGGCATAAACAGGATTTTCCCAATGGAATGAAATACAAAGAAAGGTAGAGTTTTTGGCTTTTTAAATTTTTTCTTGTCTCAATCATTCTTCTTTTTTTAATTCCTTTTTTTTTTTGTCACTTTTCCTTCAATTTTTCTCTTTTTTATTGCAATCTTTCTTTTTTCTTGTTTTTAAAAAAAATCATTCTTCTAACTTCCTTCTTCTTTTCACCCTTTTTTCCTCTTCACATTTATATCTTCATTCTTCTCTTTCTTCTCATTACCTTTTTTAATACTTAATTATTCCTTATTTTTTACTTTCTTCTTTTATTATTATTATTTGACATAGTCTATCAATTTTTTTCTTTCTTTTTCTTTTTCTCTTTTCTAGTTTCTTCTTTACTTTCGTTTTTTCTTCTCTTTCATATTTTTTATTCTTTCTCTATCATTATTCTTTTTAATTCCTTTTTTTCTTCTTTTCGTCACTTTTCCTTCAATTTTTCCCTTTCTTTTTGCCTTCCTTCTTTTTTCTTGTTTAAAAAAAAATAATTCTTCTAACTTCCTTCTTCCTTTCACCCTTGTTTTTCTCTTTTTCTTTTTGGCACTTCTTTCTTTCTTCCCTATTCTTCTTATTCTTGTTTTTCTTCTTCCCTTTCTTATTGCATTCTTTTTCTTTTCTTCATTATTTTAACTTCTTTGTTTTGCTTTCTTTCTTTATTTTCCCCCTTTTCTTTATCTTGCATGCCTTAATCATTCTTTTCTTTTTTTTCTTTTCGTCACTTTTCCTTCAAATTTTCAGAGTTATTACTTTTTTCTTCTTTCTTTCATTCTATCTTTCTTTCTTTTAATCTTTTACCTTCTTTCTTTAATATTATTCTTTTTCATAATCTCCCTTTTCTTTCTTTTCCCCTTTTTCTTTTTATTTTTGAGTTGTATTTCCCTTGTTTTTTCCTTTTTTCTTTTTTTCTTTCTTTCTTTTCTTTCTTTCTTATATCATTCTTTTCTTCATTCGTTACCTTCTTTTTCAATATTGTTTTTTTTCATAATCTACCTTTTCTTCTTTCTTTTTTCTTTTTTCTTCTTTTCTATTTTTTTCCTCTCCTTTTCCCCGTTTAAAATGTTCCTTCTTGTATTTCTTTGAAACTATTTCTTTCTTTGAAGAAACTTCTTTCCTTCACATTTATATATATCTTCATTTTTCTATTTTGTTCATTCTTCTCATTCTTTTTCATTTCCTTTTTCATACTTGATTTTTCCTTCATTTTTTACTTGTTTTATTATTATTCTTTGACATAATCTATGAATTTTGTTTTTTCTTTTTCTTTTTTCTTTTCTAGTTCCTTCTTTACTTTCCTTTTTCCTTCTGTTTCATATTTTTCACTCTTTCTTTATTATTATTCCATAATTTATCAATGTTACTTCTCTTATTCTCTGTAGCCAACAAAGCTATTTCGTTCTTTGAAGAATGTCTTTTCTTCACATTCATGACTTTCTTCATTTTCGTATTCTTTTCATTCTTCCATTTCTTCTTTCCTTTTTCTTTCTTCTTTTTCTTTTCTTCATTCTTTTACCTTCTTCCTTTATTAGAACTTCTTTTTTATAATCTATCAATTTTTAAGAGTCATTTTTCCACTTCATTCTTTCTTTCTTTCTTTCTTTCTTTTACCGTTCTTTTCTTCCTTCTTTTGCCTTCTGTATTCATTATTATTATTTTCCTTAATCTACCATTTTGTTCTTTTTTTTTCTTCTTTTACTTTTCTAATTTCTTCTTTATTTCCCGTTTTCTTTCTTACACATTTTAAACATTTTCTTCTCTCAAGCTCTTTAACTTTCTAAGCTATTTCTTTCATTGAAGAAACATTTCCTTTTCACATTTATATTTTTCTTCTCTTCTCTCTTTTCCATGTTTATTTTTTCATTATTTTAA
>CM042158.1:38974676-38979676 GCA_023376005.1 Doryteuthis pealeii | reverse complement strand
AAAATGTAAGTGGGTCTTGGGTTGGTGGGAATTGTGTTCCTCTCGAGAAGCTTTTACTATGAAATTGTCTCTTAATCTAACACGCAAACATGAAAGGACCTGATGAGGGTCGGAGAGTAACTGGTTTTTATAAGAGTTTCAAATTAAACAAAAAAAAGAAAAGAAAAAGAAATTTGCATATGGAATCTATTTGGTTATGGTTCTATGACTTTAAATTCTTGTTCATATTCCTTTGGGATTTCACGATAAAAAGATGTGGGATTATTTCTCTGAATCAAGCGAAGGAGATTTTTTTACTGAAGAAGGAACCAAATCTCATTCAAGTTGTGACTCTGTCTCTTTCTCTTAACTAAGTTGTCATAGCTTAGAGAAGAGGACCCTCATCAATCTCGGTTGAAAATCACATGTTGAAACAAACAACAGTATCACATTAATGAATGATTTATGAATACGTCTTTCAGTTGACAAAACTTACAGAGAGGCTCTTGTACATTTTTAAATTCTCTCTTTGCTGGACGCAAATTAATTTAGGGTTTCATGTCAAGATTTAGAAATGCTCTTAAATTCTAAAGAATATACACCAATTTTTCTTCATCTCTAATAATAAATACGAATGTTATATTTATCAACTTTATTCCTAAAAGTGGTAGCCCAACATATCATATTTTGAAATCAGGTCGACTCTGTGAGCAAATTAAAAACATTCCGTACCGAATTCGAACCCGCAATCCTGACATTTGGAATTCCCAAATTTTTATTACTGCGATTGTTTCTGGCGATGTTTTGCTTAATTTTATGCGATATTGAGGATGGGCTATGATTTAGTAATTCATTCATTGTCTCAAAAATAGCACTTCACATCTCACTGTTTTTTTCCCCGGCTAAGTTTTTCGAGGACAACATTTGTCCCATTGAATAAAAACCAGAAGTGGATGAACATCAAGGCTGCTGCTGCTGCTGCTGATGATGATGATGATGCATTAGAATACAAGGTAACAGGGGAGGACTACCTACTTGTTAAAACTTCAGACAATATATATATATATATATAGTCTCAGTCTGTTCATATCTATCTATCTATCTATCTATGTCAATCTGCTCCTATCTATCTATCTCTCTCTCTCTCTCTCTCTCTCTCTCTCTCTCTCTCTCTCTCTCTCTCTCTTTATATATGTATATATATACATATATATATAGCTATCTATTTCAGTTGATTGTTATCTATCTCACTCAAGTCCGATCTATCTATTTATATATCAATCTCAGTTTTCCTATCTATGTAACTCACTCTATTCCTATCAATCAATTTATCTATCTATCTATCTATCTATATCTATATCTATCTATCTATCTATTATATATATATATATATATATATATATATATATATATATATATATATATATATATCAGATCTAAAGTAAAAGTTCTTTCACTTATTTTAAACTTTATTCTCATCCTTTAACCGGTAGATCTGTAAATTTAAAAAAAAAAGATTTGTTTTTTTATTGAAGGTTTTCAAAACAAATTTCCTGCAACTTGGATGGAATTCAAACCAGTTGAAAATAAATACTTACTAAAAGTAGATCATTTAAGCCAGCCAATTAGATAAGGTTTATTATGTTTCACTAGTTTTAGTACTTTCACAAGCTAAAAATATATCAGAAAAAAGGGGGGAAAACAACAGAAATGACTGATGGAAATACATCACATTCAAAGCAAATACCATCATCGTCATCATCATCATCATCACCATCATCACCACCATCATCATCATCATATACAATAATAATAATAATAATAATAATAATCTATTAATAATGGAGATTTGCTTCCGGTTTTTGTCTGTAACAAAAATTACGTCACTTCTTACGTCACATTACCCAAAATCGTCATAACTAAGAATAAATACACTCAAAATTTGAACATGCAACATTAGACAGTCCTCATTGTTTTTTAAAACAAGTTTTAATAAATACATGACTGGTATTATATATCTATATATAGTTTGTTTTATTTTAATACATATTTAAAGTTTACATTTCAAATTGTTTTATTTTTAATCATTTACTGAATTTGATGATTTTATTTACTTAGGGTACAAATTCGCTGACATTGAATTTTTTACTCCCACCCATCAGGCAATATGTTTCAAAAATTAATTTTTACATCGCCCGGAGGGTGTTTTTATTTTGTACTAGTAATAATAATTGACAGAGATGAGACAGTAAACTATTTATTAAGTTAATGTAGCAAACTAACACATCAGAAATACAAAACTAGGCATGACTAGGTTGCGAAGTTGATCCACTGGGAATAATGCAAAAAATTAAATTTTGAACACAACAAAATGGTATATGCATAAACCAGAATTTTCTCTTGAGAATGAAACGCATTAAATTCTCTAGGACTTTGAGATAAAGTCGGATCACTCTATCGCAGCCAGGAGACCAGACCTAGTATTGATTAACAAAAAAAAAGGGGGGAACGTGTCAACTGGTGGACTTTGCGGTTGCAGCAGATCACAGATGAAGGAAAACGAAAAGATGGACAAATACCTGGACCTTGCCAGAGAATTGAAAAAGCTGTAGAATATTAGGGTGAAAGTGATACCAATTGTAGTTGGCACTTTGAATTTGGGTGACTTGGAAATCTAAGGAAGAATCGAGACCATCCAAACTACAGAACTGTTAAGATCGGCTAGAATACTCAGAAGAGTCCTGGAGACCTGAGGAGAGTTGCTGAACCACCGGCTACGGTAGGTGTGAAAAACTCTATAATGATAATAAAGTAAAAAGTCATCGGGGTGGCCTAAAGTCGGTATCAGCCACCACAAGCATCAACTCCTTACTTTACACCGCAGATCCTAGTGCTACTCATAGGCTGAGTTGGCAAGGGCCGGTATTGAACCAGGAACGTTGTGAATAATAATAATTGTAAACATGGAAATAATCTATAAAACAAGTAAAAAAACATTTACGCATACAAAACCCAATAGTCAAAACATAAAACTTATGAATTCAAACCATGCATGTTCACTAGTAAAGAAACAAGTGAAGGAAAATGAGTCAAGGTAAATAAAATCTCATATATATATTTACCAACCCCTCTGCACGAGCAGGATGCGACACAAGGTCAATTTCTTAAGCGGAGTTTAGTAGGTTTGAATTCAGAGTTTTCCTTCTCCTAAACTGGTTACCTAGCCATGAGTTAAAGAGTCCAGTCTGCCCTGCTATTTACCCATAACTGGAGGGAGAATTGGATTCATACCTTTCCCAAGTGTATTAGCGCCATGTGAAATTCCAACAGCTTCGTCCAGGAATTGAACTTGCGTTGACGAGTCCATTTCATACGACTCTAACCATTAGACCACGCGCCGCCATTAAAAAATAAAATCTCATATAAGAAATACCTGAAGAAGGCTGGAGGGCACATCGGCTGAAACGTTGTACAGATAACAATAAAGATGAGGACAACAGTCCGAATAATCAAAATAATACTAAGAATCAAGACTCATCTAAAAAAAATCAGAGAAATAAAGAAATAAGATTTGAAAACGGACACATCACAAGCCCAACAAGCGCAAACCATGAAATTTGTTAAAATTGCGAGTGTGCGCATTTAACAATGCGGAAAAAGAAATTTGATAAAAACAAAAATCTTTGGATTAGTGAAAATCAAACTGAAAGAGGAAAAAATTTGCCGAAATAAATTTATATCTGATCTAAGCCATTCATTCCTTTTTTTTTTTAAATCCGTATATGTAAACATATATACGCAAATCTTTTTATGTACGCTTGAGTTACCAATTTTGGTAGAACCCTATCAAGGAAATACTGGAAATCATTCATATATATATTATATATATATATATATATATAATTTTTGTTGGTGGAAATTTTCATGTAACCATATATATATATATATATATATATATATATAATTAAAAGTTGAAGAATAAAATCGGTTAAACACAAACAATTTTATTCGATATTCCGCCTCCGTGTATTAACGAAGCTTCGTCAGAATTTTATTTTAAGAAAAGAAATTGCTATCAAAATGAAATTCTGATGAAGCCTCTTACAACACTAAGATGAGATATTAATTTAATGAAATTTGTATTTTATCCGCTTTTATTCCTCAACTTTTAATTAGATGGCGCGTGATGTAAAAGTTAGATTCGTAAGAAATGGACTCTTCGACCCGAGTACATTTCCTGGACGAAGCTGTTTGCATTTTACGTGGCACTAATACCCTTAGGAAAGGTATGAATCCAATTCTCCCTCCAGCTACGGGTAAATAGCAGGGCTGACTGGGCTAATTAACCATGCCTAGATAACCCGTCTAGGAGAAGGAAAACTCTGAATTCAAACCTGTTTAACTCCGCTTAAGAAATTCACCTTTTTTCGCATCCTTTACGTGTGGAGGGGATGATATATATATATATATATATATATATATATATATATATATATATATATATATTTTATATCATATGGGTAAACATGCAAGTTAATTAACTCTGAATTCAAACCTGTTAACCCTCGCTTAAGAAATTGACCTTGTGTCGCATCCTTCTCGTGTGGAGGGGTTGGCTTATATATATATATCTCTGGTGGGGTACAACGTTTCTTGGTATTAGGATGATTCTAAGCTGGTCCTTTCCTCCAACAGTATTTTGCTGCAGAATTCAGGTCACATTTGAGAGCTCAATGTTTAATTTTATTAAACAGAGCAAAGTAATTTGTAAAGAAAAAAAGCATTAAATACCAGAGGTATAGCGATTATGGAACATAATCCCTATACCCCCGGTATTTAAGGCTATTTTCGTTACAAATATATATATATATATATATATATATATATATATATATATATATATATATATATATATAGAGGTATCCAAAACTTGGTAGTGAGGGATGATTCTATATGTGATTTTTAAGACACACTGTATTATTATTTTATGATCCAGTATGTATAAATACAGTGAATCTTTA
>CM042158.1:38962176-38972176 GCA_023376005.1 Doryteuthis pealeii | reverse complement strand
CATCTCAACATTGACATGAGTACCTGGAAAAAACTAGCATCAAATCGGAAAGAATGGCATAATACATGTTTTCCTATATTAAAACTTTGAAAAAAATCGATTGAAACATCGTGGTCAGATCCGTCAAAATTTAAAGAATCTGACACCCACTTTAGAAAATTTCATCGGTTAGTGTGGCTTTCTAGCTCGCAGCAAGATTGAACTAGTATCACATTCAAGAAAACACAAAAATGTCTTCTTGATAGCATGCACAACGTTGGAGGAAATGAATCACTCACAGCTGACCCTCATTTATCGTTTACGATAGAATAGTCCACCATATATATATATATATATATATATATATATATATATATATATATATCAACCCTTTTGAAATGCAAACAGCCTTGTCCTTGATTTGAACTCGTGTCACTGTATTCATTACTGCCGAGGAATCGTAATGTTCCGGCTTCGATACCGCTCGCTGCCAACTCATGATCTGTGCGGTAAATCATCTGGAATATAACGGTAGGTGTGGTGCTCCACTTCTATCCGGTCTACGCTTGTTAAAAAGGGTTAGTCTCCCGTGCTGTTTCTATTAATACTGACAATAGACAACTCCGAAGACTTTACGACATATTGGTAAAACAATGTCTAATTTATTACTAAACTTGAACTTACGGTTAATTCAAACTGAATGCACCGGTTCCCACTTGACCACCGAAGTTAAACAGCAATAAAAACTATTTCTCTGAATTTTTGAGATGAGGCTTGATAATTAGTATTATTTATATTATTCGGACTATTGTCCTCATCCTCATTGTTATCTGTACAAAGTTTCAGCCGAGATGCCCCCGGCCTTCTTCAGGTATTTCTTGTCGGATATATTTTATTTACCTCGTACCCCACTTGTACGGGTTAGGCACAAGGCCCTATTAACGTGGGACCACCCACAAACCATGGCTCATGGGTAGCGGGTGAAAAATTGCATCGATCCCGTCGGCATTTCCCATTAAGAGGGCGCCTCAGGCGCTGGACAATGAACCCAGCCCTGCCCCTTTAAATCGAGGTGGCAGTTATTGCCTGGGGGGATAGCCCCCTGGGAGGATGGCTCCCTGGGATCGACGCGATTTCTTGTCGGATACATTGCCTAGTGGATAAAGGAGTTAGGTTAAGAAAATTCTAAGTGACAGTTATCTCTAGACTGCAGGTTAAATCCTGGTCAGAGGCAGCAGTAACATAGAATAATGCTTAACACACCTTAACACCTGTACCCCAGCTATGTTTAGCGGTGAGAAGAGGATACCCCGTGGTCAGACTCGGGAAGCTTCTTGTCTTTATCGGTTTCCGAGTACGATAACAAGGTTCCCGAGAACGAGAAGGTTCCCGAGTCCGATATGAAATACCTGAAGAAGGCCACAGGGCACATCGGCCGAAACGTTGTACAGATAACAATGAAGATGAGGACAATAGTCCGAATAATACAAATAATACTAGCAATGAGACTGTTCAATACTGAGATGGGTGACAAAGTAACAGCTGGAACTGTAAGAAACCGAATATTATATATCATATATTATTATACGATATCATTATTACTGTAATATATATTATTATACATTATTATTGATATACATAAACAGTAGATTATATATATATATATATATATATATATATATATATATATATATGGAAGTACGCAAACAGTTTGTTTGATATGGCTATGCCGACAATTTTTGGGAGCTGGGAAGACCAGCTAGTGTAACGGTTAGAATATACGACTGTCAGCCAGGTAGTTAGGGTTTGAATCACACACAAAGCGGCTTCAAGTCTATAACTCTGCTGATGAGGCATAATTGGCCGAAATGTACATTCAGAGAATGACTTTTTCTCGATTTGTTTACGCTTCACATTTGAACAGATATATCCGCCCAATTCATTATATATATATATATATATATATATATATATATATATATATATATATATATATATATATATATATATATATATAGACTTGATTTGGGCATTAAATGACTATCACAGTTTGCTTTAGCAAATACTCGCGAATAATCAACAACAATGTAATCAGTTTGTACTGGGTTGATAGTATAACCACTTCGGCCTTTTTCTTACAACAAGTAAAACATGGCTGAAACGATACTTCCGGTTCCTAGAACAATGGCCGAAACGATACTTCCGTTTCTATTAGAACCAATATATAACAATGACCCCAAAAGTGTTGATATGCCATAAAACGACTCAACCGACCAACCAGCCCAAAATTGAGCAATGGCCTTGCCAAACTTCATATACTCTAGCTCTGAAATGAGAGAGAAAAAAGGGATAACGTTTTAAGACGGGTGGTTATTTTGTACTCCCTGACCCCTAAAAAAATCTAGACATGATGGAAGTATTTTCATTTAGTTATCGACTGCATTCCTTGCAGATTATTTTTTGGGATCATCTCTAATTCCTTCTTGGAATTGTACAACTGGAAGAAATAGAAAACAGAGAGGAAAACAATCAGAAGATAAGAAAGATGGAGCTCTTTGAATTAAGCAAAGTGGTTCGTCCAATGAAGGGACTTGTTTTGTTAATCTTGAATGGAAGTGTTCGGCGAGTTTTTACGTAATTTAATATTTTGTTGTGTAGCTATCATGTCTCTTTTGGCCGGTGGTCGTTCTTCTTACTGCCGTCTTTCATCACTGCCCCACGCTGTTCTTTGTTCTTGGATGAATAACAAATTCTTCTTTTTTGTGTCTTTATTCATCATAGACGCCTTTGCACATATATTACCGACTTTGTTGGTGGAATGGTTATCATCGTAGGAAATGGTTGGTTGGCTGGTTGGTTGGTTGGTTGTTGGTTGATTTGATACCTCCTTTGGATTGTTTATCACTCAATGGGCATTGTTATAGGAAATGGAATCAGTGAACCAAATTAAAATACACACACACACATATATATATATACACACAGGTATATACATACATAACATACACACAACACACACACACACACACACACACACACATATATATATATATATATATATATATATATATATATACGTGTTGGTAAATCCTCGCGGTGAGAAAAAAAACAGCAAATAGTTTGATTGTAAAACTATACTACCAAACATCAACTGGGGAGAAAAACATTTTTGGAAAAAAGAAAAGACCAAGATAGTCGTACCAACAAAAAGTAATCTATTGGTACAGTATTAGGCCAAAAGAAAAAACTATTTACATGTATATATATGTATATAAGATATATATATATTTATATAACCGCTAGGAGAATAAGCTAATAAGTAAAAAGTGATCAATACCTAAGTAGAGCAAATAATAAAGTTAAATCTAATGAGTCAGACGAACCTACTATTAGTTTCGCTTAATGCTCTTCAGGGCTAAGATCTGACTACTAAGAGTAGCCAGATCTTTAGAGAAACTAATAGTAGGTTCGTCTGACTCATTAGATTTATATATATATATATATATATATATATATATATATATATATATATATATATATATATGGGAGTAAATATGGAAAATAAATCCGACAATATTAAGAAATTTGAAAAAACAAGTGTTCCGAAAAAAGGTTGAATTTATTTATCGATGTTTAAAGATTTCGGTTTCTTTAAACCTTCATCAGGATGTATAAGGGGTGAAGAAATTGATGGATGTTTTATAGATGACACGAGATGAAAGTGTTTATAATATCTTTTTTTGTTGTGTAACTGTATTTGTTCAGCGTTATAATTTTTGAAAGACAAGTCGCGATCCACATATATATATATATATATTATATATATATATATATATATATAATACAAACATACACATATATATATATATACATATATGTATGCATACAAACATACATATATATATATGTAATATAGTGAAAAATTAAAAAACACAAGTTCATAAAACGAGTGATGTTTATTTCGCCAACGCTGCAGTGTTTCAATCTTTTTCAATAGATCTTCATCAGGGCTTTTGTTAATTTGAAAAAATAAAAAAATTATCACAGAGAATAAGAAAACTGTGAGAGTCTTTTGCTTTGTAGGTCAATGTGTTTAAAAAAATGTTGAATGAGCAAATAGCGTTCTTTTTGTTCTCATTCAACAATTTTTTTGTGTGAGGTTTTAGTAATAACACAAGGCCACTTCTTTTCCTTCATGCGTATATTTTATTTCCCCCAGATTACAACTGCCGCGAGCAAGACATTTCATATGTTTCTCCGATCACGCATTCTGCCAGACTCACTCCTACTTTTCCCCTTCGCCACGTACCATTCGCTCGTCCAACCAAAACACACCTTCTCGACACTTAGGACATTTCCATTCTAATTCACACATCATCATTTAAACTTTTCCGTTCTAATCCTGCCACTCAGACCACCCTCACGGTCTACGTCATACCCATTATCTAACATAACGTCATAGTCAGGATACCGTAAGAAATGGTCATGGGGACCGGATTTCAAATAGTAGTATTAGATAGGAATGCATGAGGCCATATAACTGTTGGAGGTGTGTGGTGTAATGGTTATTGTCGTAGGAAATGAACTAGGTGACCCGAGTTGAAATCCTGGACGAGGCTGTTTGCATTTCACATTGCGCTAATACCGAAAGGTATAAATTTTAGGCATGCGTACTGTTGAGAGTTTTTGATATAAGGCATGAGGCAAACGGTCACTCCTAAATATAGACCCGTTGACTACCACGTGACCACCGAAGGCATTTCTATTGTCCAATCACTGGCACTGCTGCTGCTGCTTCTGCTGTATTAAATAGAGGCACCATTCTGAGCTTATGTCATTGACACTTGGATTCTCTTGGACGTCGGACTTACAAAGAATACTCTACCACCGGATTCTTATTGGCTTGCTTACTTACTTATTACATCTGGAACTAAGGATGCCGACCAGATACTTAACACGTACCTGCATACTTAAATGTATATGTATGCATGTGTATATATATCATATTGAGTAATATTGATACATATTCTCTCGATTAATTACTCAATTAAATGAATGTATATGTACTAACTTCAATAGATAATCATATATTCGAACACTCACATGGACACATACAAGGTGTGTAAAGAAGGTATCGAAATGTTTGGTACATTTTGACACACCTTGTATTCTGAAAGAATTAACGTTCCATTCATTATTCATTTCTATCTTGGTAAATACAGCTTTAAACTTGGTACTTTTTTCACACACCATGTATTCTGAAGAAATTAACGTTCCATGTATTGTTCATTTCTATCTTGTTAAATACGGCTTCAAACTCGGCACTTTTATGACACACCTTGTATTCTGAAGAAAATTAACGTTCCACTTATTGACCATTTCTATCTTGGTAAATATAGCTTCAAACTCGCCACTTTTATGACACACCTTGAATTCTGAAAAAAAATAACGTTCTATTTATTGCTCATTTCTATCCTGGTAAATACAGTTTCAATCTTTATAATTTTATGACACACCTTGTATTCTGAAAAAAAATTAACGTTCCATTTATTGCTCATTTCTATCCTGGCAAATACAGCTTCAATCTTGATAATTTTATGACACACCTTATATACACATACATACACACTTACACCCTCACACAACACCATACAAAAGCACACACATACATAAGTACTGATAAAATGAAGTTTTGATTTAATTTAAAAAAGATTATTTTCATTTTAACACTAGATTTTTTTTATGGCGATACCAAAATATTTAAAAAGAAAGAAATCTATAGAAAAGAGAAAATGCCAAAACCAAAAAATCAAGAACCAAAAATGGTAATGGTGAATAAGAACATTTGATCTGCATGCAAGAATTGTGATCAAAGAATTTTAGAGATAAGACAATGGAACCGCTGCAGGAATCAACAGATGCACTTGATGATCTCTGTTGAAGAATTGGCAAACCATTGAGAGAGAAGAGCCAAATATATTCACGAAAGAGAAATAATTTTCCCGCTCATTTTACAATTAAGAAATTGGTGAGTATTTTAAGTGCCGAACTGGTGGGCATGCGTCGCTTATGAGTTCTTCCTTGCTTCTCCAGTAGTGTCCAACATGTCTCGTTTGTCTCACTGGTGGTTTGTGTGATAGAGGGTAAGTGGCCGTACAGCTGCCTTCTTATGGGATGTTGTTTCCACGATTTGTTTACGATCGCACGCAGCATTTTTGTGCAGATCCCATCTAGATTATTCTTTATGTATTTGGTTAGGATCCAGGTGGTGCAGCCATATAGTAGCAATGACGTAACTACAGTCTGGAATATATATATATATATATATATATATATATATATATATCCCCTTACTTTCTTACAAAGTTGTGAGTCCCCCCCTCATACACATCTCTACTACCACTGTTCGTTTAAACGGAACTTGTCAAGTCCGCCTACTACTAATTCCTACTGATACTGCTCGTTTTAAAAGCAAGACAACGGAAATATTCTCTCAGTTTCACACCTGCAGATGGCACAAAGATATACCAAAAGTGCTCGTGAAGTAAACTTTGGTGGATTGCTACACCAATTCCACCCTGACATTAAAAAGATGGCCAGACAGTTAGAAAGGATCGAACAAAAACTCGTCCAACAAGAATCATCAGTAGAGTTTAAAAAACACACACACACACACACACACACACACACACACACACACACACACACACACACACACACACACACATATATATATATATATATATATATATATATATATCGTTGAAAACTCTTGTTCTCTGTCCTTTCGAGTTGCCGGGTTGATCTAATTATATCTGGCGAAAATTAGGTGCGTTGTTTAACGAAATATGCATTAGAGAAGAAATGCTGCCTAACTATATATATATATATATATATATATATATATATACCGTCGCCATGTACACCACACAGGAGGAAGAAACATCGCTATCCCAATCAGCAGCCACCCCACCCCTACACCACAACCCCACGATAAGTAACAGCCGGAGCACAACGTTCAGTTTCTTTTCATGTCTGAAGAAGGGAGTTATAAAAAAACGAAAAAAATTTACTAAATAATCGAAACTCTACTCCAAAACAACCGAGTTTCTTATATTAATACTTTAATGCTTCATACTAATGACCAACCCTATAATATATATACCTGCCACAAACGGATGCATATACCTATATAAACACAAATATATATAGACTTACGAGAAGCATACGGAGACCCTTAGACTACAACACACACACACACACACACACACACACACACATATATATATATATATATATATATATATATGTATATGAATTTGATATATTGAAAAAACAAAAGATGTTTACAAATGCATGGGATCATCAGGAGAGAATGTGCAAACCGTTTCGGGGCCTTCCTCTCTACGATTTTAAAAAGCAACATCGCCCCCCCTCACTGTTAGAATAGTGTAGTCAACGGTGCTAAAGTAATAACATGTATTCTTCTTTCATTCTACTAATATTCTTCTTCTTCTTCTGCTGCTGCTGCTGCTGCTGCTTTTCCTTCTTCTCCTTCTTCTTCTGCTGCTGCTTCTCCTTCAATCCTACTAATATTCTTCTTCTTCTTCTTCTTCTTCTTCTTCTTCTTCTTCTTCTTCTTCTTCTTCTTCTTCTTCTTCTTCCATTCTGCTAATATTCTTCCTATTCTTATTCTTATTCTTCTTCCATTCTACTAATATTCTTCTTCTTTTTCTTCTTCTTCTTTTTCTTCTTCTTCCATTCTACTAATATTCCCTCTTCTTCTTCTTCTTCTTCTTCTTCTTCTTCTTCTTCTTCTTCTTCTTCCATCCTACTAATATTCTTCTTCTTTTCCTTCTTCTTCTTCCATCCTACTAATATTCTTCTTCTTCTTCTTCTTCTTCTTCTTCTTCTTCTTCTTCTTCTTCTTCTTCTTCTTCTTCTTCTTCTTCCATCCTACTAATATTCTTCTTCTTCTTCTTCCTTCCATTCTTATTCTTCTTCTTCTTTTCCTTCTTTCTTCCATCCTACTAATATTCTTCTTCTTCTTTCTTCTTCTTCTTCTTCTTCTTCTTCTTTCTTCTTCTCTCTTCTCTTCTTATCCTACTTATTCTTCTTCTTCTTCTCTTCTTCTCTTCTTCATCCTACTAATATTCTTTTCTTCTTCTTCTTCTTCTTCTTCTTCTTCTTCTTCTTCTTCTTCTTCTTCTTCTTCTTCTTCTTCCATCCTACTAATATTCTTCTTCTTCTTTTCCTTCTTCTTCTTCCATCCTACTAATATTCTTCTTCTTCTTCTTTCTTCTTCTTCTTCTTCTTCTTCTTCAAGAAAAATTGAAGATCATTTTATCCAACGTCATTAATTACATTATCGTAACTTTCTAATAACCCGCTTCAATTTATGGTGTTTAATTCGGTTGGACACAAATTCTTTCACAGACGATAAAATTACATCGAGTGTTTATTGTAATCCCATCTTATTTTTCCTTTTTTTGAAAATAGATCATCCTATCCATATCCAAGCACCATTGTTGATACGGTTATTACCTGGTCTGTCTTAGATAGCGAGATATATGATTTATTAAACCGATATAATTGAAATTCACGATTATATATATCACAAGAAATAATGAAATGATTTTTCATCACCAAAAACACAACTCTCTCTCTTCTCTCTCTCTCTCTCTCTCTCTCTCTCTCTCTCTCTCTCAATATATATATATATATATATATATATATATATATATATATATATATATATATATATATATTGATATATACATATATACATATGTGAAAATGGAAATGGAATTAAATCCGACAATATGAGGAAAAATGAGTAAAGAAAAGAAATGTAGATGGATAAAATGAATTTAATCGATATCACATTAATCGATATCACTTACACATGTGTTTCGGTCAGTTTATGTGTGTGAAAATATTTCGCACACATAGAAGAATCGACCTTCATCAGATTCAAAATAAATGTTCACTCTGATGAAGGTCGATTCTTCTATGTGCGAAATATTTTCACACACATAAACTGACCGAAACACATGTGTAAGTGATATCGATTAATGTGATATCGATTAAATTCATTTTATCCATCTACATTTCTTTTCTTTACTCATTTTTCCTCATATTGTCGGATTCAATTCCATTTTCCATTCCTTTTCCACAAATACCATATATATATTCATTATTATATATACAAGGTGTGTAAAAAGTATTGAGATTTTTGTACAGATTCCATCTCGATACTTTTTTAACACACCTTATATATATATATATATATATAGAGAGAGAGAGAGAGAGAGAGAGAGAGCAGAGAGGAGAGACAGAGAAAGAGACAGAGAGAGAGAGGAGAAAGAGAGAGAGAGAGAGAGAGAAAGAGACGGACAGAGAGACAGAGAGAGACAGAGACAGGACAGATAGACAGACAGACGAGATACAGATACAGAGAAGAAAGATTCGTATTATCTGTGTGTATGCATTTATACATATAAATCTATGTATATGTATCATATGTATATATATTATATATGTATGTATACATATGTATATATATTATATATGTTTAAATATATATGCGTAATCTATAAATATATAGGTATCATATATGTATGCATGCATATATATTTCATATGTATGTATACATATACACATATTTTTGGGAGAATATGTGCTTAATTGAATTCGTACCTAATTTTGAAAATTAATTAATTAATAATTAATTAATTAGGCGGGCATACCTATTCAAATGTAAGGCTAAACAAATTGAGAAAAATCAATCTCTGCATGTACATTTAGGCATATTACATATGTATTAAATATATATATGTAGATATGTATATCATATATATATATAGTATCATATATATATGTATCATATATATATATATATATATATTATATGTATATATAGGAAATATATATATATATATATATATATATATATATATATATATATGGGTAAATATATATATATATATATATATTGATATATACATATATACATATGTGA
>CM042158.1:38922248-38962166 GCA_023376005.1 Doryteuthis pealeii | reverse complement strand
TGAACGGGCTCATGAATCCCATGAAGCCTCAATCTCATCATGATCCTCATGAGCCTCATGATCTCATTCTCATAAACCTCATGAACCTCATGAGCCTCAATCTCATCATGATTCCTCATGAGCCTCATGATCCTCATTCTCCATAAACCTCATGAACCTCATGAGCCTCATCTCAATCCTCATGAGGCCTCATGATCCTCATTCTCATGACCTCATAAACCTCATGAGCCTCATGAGCCTCATCTCATCATGATCCTCATGAGCCTCATGATCCTCATTCTCATAAACCTCATGAACCTCATTCATGATCCTCATCTCATCTGATCCTCATGAGCCTCATGATCCTCATCTCATGAACCTCATCTCATGACCTCATGAGCCTCAATCTCATCATGATCCTCATGAGCCTCATGATCCTCATTCTCATAACCTCATGACCTCATGAGCCTCAATCTCATCATGATCCTCATGAGCCTCATGATCCTCATTCTCACAAACCTCATGATCCTCATGAGCTCAATTCATCATGATCCTCATGAGCCTCATGATCCTCATTCTCATAAACCCTCATGAACCTCATGAGCCTCATCTCATCATGATCCTCATGAGCCTCATGATCCTCATTCTCATAAACCTCATGAAACTCATGAGCCTCAATCTCATCATGATCCTCATGAGCCTCATGATCCTCATTCTCATAAACCTCATGAACCTCAATGACCTCATGAGCCTCAATCTCATCATGATCCTCATTAGCCTCATGATCCTCATTCTCATATAACCTCATGAACCTCATGAGCCTTAATCTCTCATCATCCTCATGAGACTCATAATCCTCATTCTCATAACCTCATGAACCATCATGAGCCTCAATCTCATCATGATCCTCATGAGCCTCATGATCCTCATTCTCATAACCTCATGAACCTCATGATCAGCCTCATCATGATCCTCATGAGACTCATGATCCTCATTCTCAACCTCATGAACCTCATGAAACTCATGAGCCTCAATCTCATCATGATCCTCATGAGCCTCATGATCCTCATTCTCATAAACCTCATGAACCTCATGAGCCTCAATCTCATCATGATCCTCATGAGCTCATGATCTCATTCTCATAAACCTCATGAACCTCATGAGCCTCATCTCATCATGATCCTCATCTCATGATCCTCATTCTCATAAACCTCACCTCATGAGCCTCAATCTCATCATGATCCTCATGAGCCTCATGATCCTCATTCCTCATAACCTCATGAACCTCAAGCCTCAATCTCATGATCCTCATGAGCCTCATGATCCTCATTCTCATAAACCTCATGAACCTCATGAGCCTCAATCTCATCATGATCCTCATGAGCCTCATGATCCTCATTCTCATAAACCTCATGAACCTCATGAGCCTCAATCTCATCATGATCCTCATGAGCCTCATGATCCTCATTCTCATAACCTCATGAACCTCATGAGCCTCAATCTCATCATGATCCTCATGAGCCTCATGATCCTCATTCTCATAAACCTCATGAACCTCATGAGCCTCAATCTCATCATGATCCTCATGAGCCTCATGATCCTCATCTCATCATGAACCTCATGAACCTCATGAGCCTCAATCTCATCATGATCCTCATGAGCCTCATGATCCTCATTCTCATAAACCTCATGAACCTCATGAGCCTCAATCTCATCATGATCCTCATGATCCTCATGATCCTCATTCTCATAAACCTCATGAACCTCATGAGCCTCAATCTCATCATGATCCTCATGAGCCTCATGATCCTCATTCTCATAAACCTCATGCCTCATGAGCCTCAATCTCATCATGATCCTCATGAGCCTCATGATCCTCATTCTCATAAACCTCATGAACCTCATGAGCCTCAATCTCATCATGATCCTCATGAGCCTCATGATCCTCATTCTCATAAACCTCATGAACCTCATGAGCATCTCAATCATGATCCTCATGAGCCTCATGATCCTCATTCTCTCATGAACCTCATGCTCATGAGCCTCAATCTCATCATGATCCTCATGAGCCTCATGATCCTCATTCTCATAAACCTCATGAACCTCATGAGCCTCAATCTCATCATGATCCTCATGAGCCTCATGATCCTCATTCTCATCATGAACCTCATGAACCTCATGAGCCTCAATCTCATCATGATCCTCATGAGCCTCATGATCCTCATAAACCTCATCCTCAATCTCATCATGATCCTCATGAGCCTCATGATCCTCATTCTCATGAACCTCATGAGCCTCAATCTCATCATGATCCTCATGAGCCTCATGATCCTCATTCTCATGAACCTCATGAACCTCATGAGCCTCAATCTCATCATGATCCTCATGAGCCTCATGATCCTCATTCTCATAAACCTCAAACCTCATGAACCTCATGAGCCTCAATCTCATCATGATCCTCATGAGCCTCATGATCCTCATTCTCATAAACCTCATGAACCTCATGAGCCTCAATCTCATCATGATCCTCATGAGCCTCATGATCCTCATTCTTAAACCTCATGAACCTCATCCTCAATCTCATCATGATCCTCATGAGCCTCATGATCCTCATTCTCATAAACCTCATGAACCTCATGAGCCTCAATCTCATCATGATCCTCATGAGCCTCATGATCCTCATTCATAAACCTCATGAACCTCATGAGCCTCAATCTCATCATGATCCTCATGAGCCTCATGATCCTCATTCTCATGAACCTCATGAGCCTCAATCTCATCATGATCCTCATGAGCCTCATGATCCTCATTCTCATAAACCTCATGAACCTCATGAACCTCATGAGCCTCAATCTCATCATGATCCTCATAAGCCTCATCATCTTCATTCTCATAAACCTCATTCTCATAATCTTCATGAACCTCATGAGCCTCAATCTCATCACGATCCTCATAAGCCTCATGATCCTCATTCTCATAAACCTCATGAACCTCATGAGCCTCAATCTCATCCTGATCCTTATTCAGTCGACCTGGGTGTAATAGTGATGGAGAGGTTCTCCTAATTCCCCAGAGCTCCATAATTTGAACTTTACCAGTTTAAGGTTATACTCAGGACACTAAGAACCTCAAGCACAGCATTCTAGCATATATATAAAAAGGTTTGTGGCTCGCGAATAATCCAAGAAATGACAAATTAGTAAGCAACATTTTTCTATGGACTCCTACACATGGACACACCAGTGAGGGTTGACAAAAAAAAACTAACTTTCCTCAGTTGTGTTCAGAAATAGGGTGCCGTCTCGAGGAGTTACGTCTTGGTGATTATAGTAAGACTTTGCTAGGATTAGAGACAACATCACTACTGATCAAAGACTAGAAGTAAAAACAGATCAAAATGTGGTTCGGCACTGTCATGGTGCCCACTATGGGGACCTTATTGACCAGAAAATCATCTAGGGGAGATAATATTACAATTTATGAGCAGTCATAAGTTATGAACGAAACTGCAGTTAGAATTTTGAATAAAGTTCGTTAGATTTAAAAGCTGAGGTGGGTAATTTTCCATACCCGTTTAGTTGATTCCAAGTTCACCTTCCGGTAGAAAACGCGCGATTGGAAGCGTGAGAATAAGTTAGTTTATTTAGCAGATTCAACTCGGCTTTCAAGGAGCAGAGATGTGCTGTCATCTCCCGGGGTCCATCTCACCTATGGCGGAATCATGGGCTAAGAAAATAAAGCTTTATTACCGTAAGAACACAAATTCTTGTTGTTAATTGAATGTTAAGAAAATGGCCATCCTCTAAGTGTTCTAATAAGAATAATCCACGAACAAGAAAGAAAATCAACCCAGTCGAAAGCCCCTGAAGTAAGCCGAACCAGGGAAAATGGCGTCCGACGAGTTAGATGACCCAGACCAGAGGTTCGCAACCGGAGTCCATGTGGACCCCCGGGGACCATATATATATATTTTTTGGACCCAGGCATGCAAAATGTATTTAACTATAAAATTACAATGGGGTTTTTAAACATCGAATGACTATGGGAGGGTCCACCAGAGTAAAATAGGGTTAAGAGGGGCCCATGGGTAAAAAAAGGTTGAGAACGATTGTCCTAGACGAAGAATCTGTCAACAACCAGAAGGATTATCAAGTAAGAAAATCTAATCTAAACTATCTGTCTCTCTCTATAATACACCCGAGATGACTCTCTCTCTCTCTCTCTCTCTCTCTCTCTCTCTCTCTATTATATACCCAAGAACTCTCTCCACCGATTATATACACCCGAATAAAGTGGTATATAACAATAATTATTTGTCGTATCCATATATATATATATATATATATATATTATATATATATATATATATATATATATATATATGTGAGAAAGTTTTATAGAAAAACAAGATGTAAAACATTTTAGCTGACAGATATCTGTTTCGACATTATGAATATGTCTTTTTCAAAGCAACATTGTAAGTGGAAAAACGAAATGAAAATATTAATAATTACAAGTCAACGAACGCTCTCGATCAGTACCGGAAAATTTTTTTAATTTATTTATTTATTTATTAATTTAATTTATTTATTTATTAATTTAATTTATTTTATTTTTAACAACAAATATGTATTTTTAAACATTTAAAAAAAAAAAAAAATTTTCCTGTACTGATCGAGAGCGTTCGTTGACTTGTAATTAATTATATTTTCATTTCGTTTTTCCACTTACAATGTTGCTTTGAAAAAGACATATTCATAATGTCGAAACAGATATCTGTCAGCTAAAATGTTTTACATCTTGTTGTTTTTCTATAAAACTTTCTCACATATTGTCGGATTCAATATCCATTTTTACCTTCATATATATATATATATATATATATATATATATATATATATATATATATATATATATATATATATATATACAGATTTACAAGTGTAACCGAACGTCCGATCTGTCTTGTTTACAGATGTGTGTTGATGCGAGCGAAGAAACCCCCTCCACACAAAATATATATTTGAATAACTCAGCAAGAATAATATGGAGTAAATATTCTTTCCTGTCCCCACCTTAAGGCTAGAGAGCCTACTGTTTTCTGGAGAACTAAGTGCTCCTTTTTGTGCGTGAACCTATCTTCGTTGCCAGAAACTAGTCGGGACTTTCTCCAAAATAGCAGCTAGGGGAAAATGCCGAGAAAAATACAAAAATATGTTGTTGTTTTTTTTCTCAAAAATAACGTGTAACATAAGTACACCCCTAACAATATTTTTAAATAAAAAATGTTAATTTCCATCTAGACAAAAGATAACATGATTTTATAATTTCTATTGGCAGATATTATGGAATTGACACACTTTAGAGGATGATCATTTACGATATATTTATTTGCAGTAAATAAACTAATAACAGAAAAGACACAAGATATATATTTCTAATAGTTAAACATTTCTCTATTTGTCTCTTTCAATTTCTGTCAATATACTCCCCCTGGAAAATATCATGAAATTAGAACACTTAGAGGATGTTCACTTTACGATATTTCTATTTAGCAGTAAATAAACTAACAACAGAAAAGAGACAAGATATATATTTTAATAGTTAAACATTTCTGTATTTGTCTCTTTCAATTTCTGTTCAATGTACTACCCAGGCAATAACGATACCAAGTTTTTATTGTAATAAGATATATGACCATATACAACAGAAAAGAATACTTTTTGCACCCTAGGTAGGAGAGAAAAGACACGGGGAAAAAATAAAACAAATCTGTTTGGTTGGTTGGTTGGTTGGATTTTACAGTATGTTACACTTTGTTGGGTAATTTTATGCCAAAGACATTTTGTTTTATTCATTCGACAAGAGTACTCAATTTTTTGAAAACCCAATTTTGTACAAACTTTTTTAGAACTCATTTCTTTCTATTTAACCCTAACCCTAACAGGTATTACCACTATGAGACAGAGTGGATCTGAGAGTAATGGTGATTCCACACTTTCCAGAACTCCAGCAGCCCCCAATGGGGCCACCTGTTGGCCGTGGGTGGCGACCTGTGATGCTTAAGGATAGAGCCTAGGTGGATGAGCAATACTCCCCTTTGGCCCTATCTTGGGCTAGATGGGCGGTCGGAGAGGCCCCCTCCGATCAATCGGCTGGTCACGTCAAGCCCTAGCACCTATATGATTTTCCCAACCCTATTGCCCTTATGGCAAGCCCCAACCCCTTTTTATCATATGGATGCTAGAAGGCGGTATCTGCGGGTCTACATGTCCTGGGAATGACGTTAAACTCTATCTGATGGTGAGGTTCCAGTTTTGGAGGTTTGGGGAATGTGGAGCGCCCCTTCATCCCCATTGCTCCCTGGTCCACTCTGACCCGGAATGGTAGTACCTGTTAGGGTCCCATCTATGGGTTAAATAGAAAAATGTATTTATAACAAAATGTATTATCCATTAAGAATTGATTTATTTCAAAACTTTATCGGCATTAAATGACCCACTGAGGTTGATATGCCGTAAAACAAAACAAACCAAACCATAACTCCAGCAACAAATCTGGATCAAGCTGGAATGTTTTAAGTGATAATAGAAGCATTGAAACCGAGTAGCAATGTTGTTCTAGTTAATAAGAGTAAAGCAGAGAAAATATGAATTTCTATTCAATGAGAGAAATGGGCTTTGGGCACAAGGTATGCGGTGGGGATGTATTTGGGAATTTATGTTCTGAATTCGGAAAAGGGCCCATTGGGGAGGAATTAAGTAAACTGGTGCAGTTGGGGATTCTGAATCACTGTGAACCCTCATGAGTAATATTTTAAAATATGGGCAATTTCGGGGCCATTTAAAGACTGTAATCTACATTAGGTATGAAGATCATGCGCACATATATACAAGCCCAACGCACACACATTAACACACACACACACACACACACACATTTGAAGAAAAAAATCGGACAAATGCAAGGAAAAGTTATGGAAAAGTGAATAACGAACATGAAAAACTATAAATATTCAATGAATATTTCATTTCTATTGGTCTCAGATGCTTCGATGACGAAATATCAACTAAATGTAATTGTTTGTATTCGTTATTCACTTTTCCATAACTTTTTACTTAACGCATACATTTATACATCATTAATCTATAATTTATTCAAATAACTGGACCATATTACTTTTAGGCACCCCATTTTGATCTCGATTAAGAAAGGACATGTTTTTTATTTGCATCGTCAATATCCGGTTGTTTGTTAGGGGTTAGGGGTTAGTTTTACAATTTAAAATAAATCTAAAAATCTGTTAAAACAACCGGATATTGACGGTGTAAATGAAAAACCTGTCCTTTCTTAATCGAGATCAAAAAAGGGTGCTTAAAGGTCTTATGGTCCAAATAACTTATAGGCTTATGAGTTACACATTTGCTGCTAAATGCATATAAAATTCAGATCTTTGAAGGTTTCCGCAATTTAAAGTTTTATCCTTTTGTTCTCAAAAAACAAAATAGGGATGTTTTGTTTTCTTTCAGCAGGGACTAATTGTTGAAACTATCACTCTAGTAAGTACTTGCTGAATAGTATACTAGAATTTACTGATGGTAGTAAATTTTAGGGCCAGAGTTACATACACAAATCCCTATTTGTATAGGGATCAGTTATCTGCCCTTAGTTCCTTTGTTATTGATACTAGCAAAAAAACCCCCAAAACTTCCTCCTGGCGGTGTAAAAATAATTTTTTGAAAGATATTGGCTGAGGGGCTGGGAAAATAAAATAAATAGAATAAAATGTTTAATATTTTTCAAAGAATAATTACTTACTTAAAAAGCATCGTATTCACTTCACTGAGATATTTGTTTTGTTTTATGACAATAGGGACCTCCAATAAGTTTCTAAAAAAATCTGATTTAATTATTCAGATGTATCTTTAGAGAAATTATTTTTAATCTTATGAGTAAAATATATTTTCTTCGGATAAAATTGAATAATGAGGGTTGAGTTAGTAAAAATATTTCCCCTTATATATTTCAAGAAAAAAATATTTTTAACATGAATTCATCTAAAGGTGAATAAGTATTGACATTTTCGTGTAATTTTGATAATTAAATGATTTTTCATAGAATTTTAATATTCTTACGTAGTAATGAAACTGACTATAAATTAGGTACTCATTGATAAACTTACTTAATTACTGAAATTACTGTGACGTAAGCAGTGACGTAGTTTCAGTTACAGACAAATAGAGAACGAATCTCTATTATTGATAGAGATAGTAATAGAGGGTGATATGAAGTCCCCGTTTTAAAACTGTCTCCGCATTACAAACAGATCTATAAATGCAAACTAGTAAATTCAAACCAATGTGAACCACTTACTTTTATTCACCCTACCAAAATGTTATACACACAAACATCTTCATGGACCACTTTGGAAAACCCCGTGTGTAGTGAACAATATCTGACAATAATTCTACATTATCAATTACTTTTATTCTCCTGTTAAAAGGAGGTTTTATCAACCAAAAATTAAAACAAAATTAGTCCCATGTGGACCACTATTCTTTTATTCATGCTGTCACAATTTTATTCATCCTTAGGGGTCTATATGTACCACTTGCGTGGTGTAATGGTCAGCGTTATAGGAAATGGAACCGGTGACCCGAATTCAAGTCCTGGACGAGACAGTAATCATTTCACCTAGCGCTAATACCATTGGGAAAGGTATGAATCCAACTACTCTCGATCTAGCTATAGGTAAATGGTAAGGCAGAATGTGCTGTTTGACCTTGGCTAGGTAAACAGTCTAGGAGAAGGAAAAATCTGAATTCAAACCTGTTAAACCCCGCTTAAGAAATTGACCGGATATCACATCCTGCTCATGCGTAGGGGTTGGTAAATACATATGGACTACTTTGAGAAGTCTCCTGCCTAGTATACAATATCTGCCAACTATTTATTTTCCCCTATTAAAAAAGTGATTTATAAAAGTAAACTAGTAAATTCGTTCCCTATGAACCCCTATGAACCCCTATTCGCACTGCCAATTTTTTCCCCAGGGATATATATATATATATATGTATATATATATATATTGACCATGTAATTTTTTGACGGATATTGAAGGTGTAAATGAAAAACATGTCTTTCTGAATCGAGATCAAAAAGGGGTGCCTAAAGGTCATATGGTCCTTATTTTTTTACTCCATTAATAAATGTGATGGTCTTGCATTATTAAGATACAAACCCTCTGACACTGAATCTTTAACTCAGGCAAAATTTTTCCAAAAATAATTTTACATCGCCCGGGGGCGGGGGGTATTTATTCATTTCTTTTTGTTGCTTGTAAATAGAATATAGACGAAGTAGACCATTTTGTTTGCTTTCTCAACTGATTGGTCATTGTAGCGGCCAAAGTAAAATTTCGCCAACCTGTTATTCCATATGTCTGTCTGTTCGTCTCTTTAAGTGCTCGACTTTTGTTTAAATCAATCTTATTCCAATGTTCAGCTGGACATTTCGATTTCAATCAAAAGATTTTTACAAACCTTCAAGAACAGACTTCCCATTTACAAACCTCTCCAATGCCCTAACACACAACGTCGTGCCTTTTCACAAGAGGTGTTACTAGAACAGTTGTAATGTTATGCTTCTTCTTCTTCTTTCCTCATCTTCTTTTTTCTTCTTCTTCATCCTTTTCTATTCTTTTTCTTCCTTCTTCTATTCTTTTCTTCTTCTTCTTCTTCTTCTTCTTCTTTTCTTCTTCTTCTTCTTCTTCTTCTCTTCTTCTTCTTCTTCTTCTTCTTCTTCTTCTTTTCTTCTTCTTCTTCTTCTTCTTCTTCTTCTTCTTCTTCTTCTTCTTCTTCTTCTTCTTCTTCCTCTCTTCTCTTCTTCTTCTTCTCTTCTTCTTCTTCTCTTCTTCTTCTTCTTCTTCTTCTTTCCTCTCTTCTTCTTCTTCTTCTTCTTCTTCTTCTTCTTCTTCTTCTTCTTCTTCTTCTTCTTCTTCTCTTCTTCTCTTCTTCTTCTTCTTCTTCTTCTTCTTTTCTTCTTCTTCTTCTTCTTCTTCTTCTTCTTCTTCTTCTTCTCTTCTTCTTCTTCTTCTTCTTCTTCTTCTTCTTCTTCTTCTTCTTCTTCTTCTTCTTCTTCTTCTTCTTCTTCTTCTTCTTAAGGGTCTGTGCTAGAAGCAGCCATCAAATGTTGTTATAGTGTCCACTTTGAGTCCATCTAGAAAGCCAATCAGTTTCCGAGAAGTCGGAGTGTATCGAGGTGATTGGGTGGTCAAAAAAACCTTATTGACCAAAATGTCTGACCAAGAGTAACAGGTACATTGCACTGACCAAATCGCCGACATTCTACTGTCATGGGTTGCCGCTTCTTTTTTTTTTGCCGCCCATTTAACGTTTGCTTCGTTCGCAGGAAGTATTGAAGATTCCATTCTTTTAGATGTTGCTTGCATGACATCTTGACGCACGTCCATTTTTGGGGGAAGTACGCCTTAGAGTTTATCTCGCACTAGTTCTTATGTTCTATCTGTCTCTGTCTCTGTCTCTGTCTCTGTCTCTCTATCTATCTATCTATCTATATATATCTATATTATATATATATATATATATATATATGAGATTTATCCAAAACTTGGTAGTAAGGGATGATTCTATATGTGATTTCAAGACCCACTGTACTAATATTGATGATCCAGTATGTATAAATACAGTGAATCATTAAATCACTAAAGAGAGCTCAATGTAAAATAACCTTTTAGATTATATACAGAGCAATATTTATCAATAAAGGAAGAACTCAATACGTAATCCCATAATAAATTTATTTCGACGAAAATTGGGGCCCATATAAATCTAAGTTGATTTAAACCGGCTCCCCAAATTTTCGCCTCATCAGATGGGTCTCAATTCACTTATAAGTGAATTGAGACCCATCTGATGAGGCGAAAATTTGGGGAGCCGGTTTAAATCAACTTAGATTCATATGGGCCCAATTTCGTCGAAATAAATTTATTATGGGATTACTGTATTGAGTTCTTCCTTTATATATATATATATATATATATATATATATTATATATATATATTATATATGTGTGTGTGTGTGTGTGTGTGTGTGTGTGTGTGTGTGTGTAAACTTTGTTTTTGTAAACGTTTTTTTTTGTATTTTGAAACATTGGAAAAAAAAGGAACAAAAAAAAGAATTTTAATATTCAACTGTTGTTCTGTCCCTATTCCTATTTCCTATTTTTTTAATGCCATATAAACCCTGTGGGTTATCTAATGTGAAAATATTTCTTTATGATTATATGAATTGTACACACACACACACACACACACACACACACACACACACACACATATATATATATATATATATATATATATATATATATATATATTATATATAAACACGAAGATATGTTTCTGAAGGCGAAGACATTATAATGTTTCGCTTTATTCAACATTCATCAGGACATGTGGTAAAATGCTGTGTGATGATGTTGGTTTTACTTTGGGTTGTATGGAAAGAAGATGAAGTAACCAGAGTCAGACTGGTGCAGTTTCCAGTATGTATGGAGACATTCAAGAAGTGGAGGGGACGTGGGACGGGGATTTTACATAGAAATCGTAGGTATTTATTTATTTGTAAATTTTTTTTAGTTTACATCGTGGTAATGAAAATATGATGATTTCTTATTTGTTGATAATTTTCTCGTAAAACTCTATAAGTTAGATAACTTTAAATACATATAAGAATAAAACAAACTATATGTAAATATATAATAGCAGACATGCATTTATTAAAACTTGTTTTAAAAACCAATAAGTTTGCATACTCAAATGTTGAGTGTATATGATATAAGGTTGTTCTTTATTCTATATATTGACGATTTTGGACAGTGACATAGTTTAGGTTACAGATAAATAGAGAGCGAAACTCCATTATTAATAGATATAAAGAATTAGAATTAAATAACCCACAGTGTGGATATGTATGGGGCTAGGTTAGGTTCGTTTGTACTGTATCTTATCCCCAATAAAAGTTGGTTCTTTTTTCTTGTGGGCTAGTGAGCTGGAATGGAATTCTTAAGGAATGAAATGGAACGAAAGAGGAAAGATACAAAAGCAAGAGGTAGTTTTAAGACTTAGGCTTTATTGAACAGGGCATAGTCGGCCGTATCAAGGGGACGTGTTCCTGGCCAGGAAAACGACTGCACTCAGTTGCGTCCTAAATTCAAAATGGCTGAGGTATCTTTTTGCGATAGGGAGTCAGTCCTTTTATGTCGGACATGCGCAAAGGGGTTCTTCCGGTCAAGGCCCCATGGGAGTTTGTTGTTTTTTAAATTATTTTATTCTTATTTTATTTTTATTTTCGTATTTTTAAAACATCTCCACACATGTCATTAAATCAAAGCAAATCTATCATGTTTTCTTATTTATTTTTCTTCTATCTAGTTTGTTCAATGAATGAATATAGTTCTTGATAATTCGTCGTGAATTGTTTTGTATACATATCATATAAGGATATATTTTACTTCGGACCATATGACCTTTAGGCACCCCCTTTTTGATCTCCATTCAGAAGGACATGTTTTTCATTTCCACCGTCAATATGCGGTTGTTTGTTTACAGACGATTTTTAAAGTTTTTTTTTATTATAAAACATACCCCTAACCCAAACCCCTAACCCTAACCCTAATCCCTAGCCCTAACCCTAATTCTAACCCCTAACAAACAACCGGATATTGATGGTATAAATGAAAAACATGTCCTTCTGAATCGAGATCAAAACCGGGTGCCTAAATGTCATATTGTCCTTTACTTCACACAGGCTTAAAGTACAAATTGTCCTGGTTTATTCCAGATGCAACGAGTCGTGGTTACCAAAACCGACAACATAGGAAGATAAATTTCACACGTCGAAAGCATAGCTCACACATCGCTACAAATTCTGTTCTAACTTAGAAAATTTTAGTCAATTTTTGTTTTTTTGTGTCTGTCTAATGACAATCACAAATCGTTATAAAAAAAAGAAAAAAAGGAAAAAAAAGAAAAAGGGAAAGAAAAAGGAAAAAAATCTATCTTAACTGGTCAAGAAAAAGTCCGCTGACTATTATACAGTTTTGTTGTTTTTCATTCACATTCCTTTCCGTGTTTTTACGACACTCCAAATGGATGGAATATCTTTCTCATGAATATTAATGGTAATAACCCATTACGCAGTTCAATTTTAATATCATTTTAAAGTTTTAAATGAAAACCCCACCCTACTCATCCTGTTGTTTGCTTCATGCCATAAATAAATATGCCCCCCCGCTCTTTCTAATAGAATGAACTCTTCAAATTTTGAAAACAAAATTTTATGGATCTACGGTGAAAATGTTTCGAATTCTTTGGAAATTAAAAAGAATGAAGAAACGTTGTAAAAATCAAGATTAGTAAAATCAAGATTAATAAAAAAACAGAAAGAAAAGAAAACAGAAAGAAAAGAAAACAGAAAGAAAAAACAGAAAAAAAAACAGAAAAAAAAACAGAAAAAAAACAGAAAAAAACAAACAGAAAAAACAAATTAAAATTCAAAAATGTTTCACACATTTGTGAAATGGGCCAAAAAGAAAATGTCACTGATTTAAACTCGTTCGTTCGTCGAACAAATTTTACCAGCTGTCAAAATCAGCGAAAAGAAAATAGTTCTCTGGTTAACCACCAGGAGTTTTGGGTTCGGGGAAAATGTTCTGTCCTTTTTTTTTAAAGTCCAATGACTCACACGTTATTTCAAAGAAAAGAGAACGTCATTTTTTAAATAACAGAAATAAAAGAGAACGAAATATGCATATATTTGTTTGTTTTGTTTTGTTTTGTTTTACGGCATATCAACCTCAGTGGGTCATTTAATGCCGATAAAGTTTTGAAATAAATCAATTCTTAATGGATAATACATTTTTTTATAAATACATTTTTCTATTTAACCCATAAATGAGACCCTAACAGGTACTACCACTCCGGGTCAGAGTGGACCAGGGAGCAATGGTGATGAAGGGGTGCTCCACATTCTCCAAACCTCCAAAACTGGAACCTCACCATCAGATAGAGTTTAACGTCATTCCCAGGACATGTAGACCCGCAGCCACCGCCTTCTAGCATCCATATGATAGAAAAGGGTGGGGCTTGCCATAAGGGCAATAGGGTTGGGAAAATCATATAGATGCTAGGGCTTGACGTGACCAGCCGATTGATCGGAGGGGGCCTCTCCGCCCGCCCGTCTAGCCCAAGATAGGGCCAAAGTGGGCATATATTTGTATCATGGTCGAAGCAAAATTAATTTTACCGTATTTATTCGACTACAGTATATATATATATATATAAAATTTCAAAGAAAGAATAACTTACAAGCCGTCATCCCGTTATATTTTATTTTGAGACCACCCTCATCAGACGGGTTTTGTTTTTGTTTCTTTGAAAGTTACATATTGCTCTATACATATTTCAATTAATTGATTGTTATACATTGAGTTCTTTTTAGGGATTTATAAAATTCCTTGTATGAGTATATATGTTTGCACCTATAAGAACGTACCGTATGGTTGTACAGTGAGATTTCGATGATCCCAAATAGAGTCTTACTCTGATAAGCTACTACACGAAACTATTAGTAGTTACATCTGACTCATTAGGTTTAACTTCATTATTTGCTCTACGTAGGTATTGAGCACTTTTTATATTTTATATTTAGATAATCCTAGCGTTTATATATATATATATATATATATATATATATATATATATATATATATATATTTATATTTTTTTCTTTTGCTAAGTGCTATAGTATTAATCGATTATTTTCGGTTGGTCTTTTCCTTCTTTTTTCTTTCTATTTCCCCCCTTGTGCAGTTTGGTAGTATAATTTTACTATCAAAATATTTGCCGGGCTTTTCTTACTGCAAAGGTTTACCATAATTTATATATATACACACACACATATATATATATAGATAGATATACACACACACACACACACAACACACACACACATATATATATATATATATATATATATATATATATATATATATATATACTAGCAAATATATGTACCCTCCGGGTGCAAGCATTTAAGTTTTAATGTAATAAAATATCATATTAAATTAGAAAGGCTAATGAAACTAAATAAGAATACAGATAAAAAGATTTGAAACAGAGGGAGTATAATAAAGATTTGAAACAGAGGGAGTATAATAAAAAATGGAACAACTGAAACTTACTCTTCCATCACTCTCGTCTTTCATTGTTATTTTTTCTAATTTAAGTATTTAGTTATAAGAGGAAGTAAAGAATAAAATGACAGTTATTTTATCTTGTTAATGGATTTCATTTAAGATTCATTGAAGAGATTTTTGCTTATATTCATTAAAATAAAACCAAACAGTTAGAAATCAATAATACTAAGCACATATTTATTAAATTCGACTTTTTAATATTAATATGCAAATTAGCCTTCCCGTTCACACTGTAAACCGCTATTTTGTTGTATATATAAATATAATTGCATGTTGTCAGTATGTAGACATAGTTAACAGGATTAATAATGTAAGACAATTTTATTAATAATTGAGGTTTAGATAAAAAATAAAATCATGGAGAATGGGATGTCAATAACTAAGAGAATTGTGACTTGAGTAGGAATATAGTTTCGGTTACAGACAGAAAAACACACAATCTCCATTATAATAAGATATATATATATATATATATATATATATATATATATATATATACGTACATCGGTAATATACATAGTGGTACATATGTGTACCAATACATAGTCAGCGTGTTAAAATGTATAATACATATAATAAAAAATAGATTTTAGTATTAATCATAGATCTTAGAAGAAGCAAATAAAAAAGTTGGTGTTAATTAACTGATATTCAATGATGATAAAGTATAATATAGTTCAAGAATAATCACATTTACAGACCATTTTGAAAGTGTTATTGTCAATTTAGAAGATAAACCATTATTAGCTTCAGTTTTGGCAGCTTTTTATTTTATTATCATTATTAATTGATAAAATATCCAGCGTTTTGAAGATGGGTAACTTTAAATTGAAGAAATCAAGTTTATCAAATTTACTGAACAATATTAACTTCTAAATTTTTAACTGAATTAAGATAATAAAAAAAGTATTGGATAAATTCCCAATTAGTAAAACATTTGATTAGGTATACAGTTTTTTGATCCAACAGAATAGTTTATTTTGGTTGTAAGTAAAAATTACAATTAGTAACAAGGACTTTACTAGTGTCTGTTTCCAGTAGAAATATTACAATGAGTTACATACTGTCAACTCTTTAAATCTTTGATCTTTACCTTAGCGTACGTGTTGGACGGTGACATCTTAGTCAGTGAGTTCGAACTATTAAATTCATTTTTGGACTAATACCCTTGGGAAAACTATGAAGCCTCTCATTTCCCACAGCTATGGGTTAAATAGCACTATTACTGTTCTTCTATAAGGATAGTGTTGGCATTAAATAATCCATGAAGGTTGATATGTCATTAAGCCAAAAGAAATCAAACCATCTACCTTCTTTTTTTATTCATCACACCAGTCACCATCTTGAAATAAAGGATTCTTTAAACTTTGGAACGTATTGAACAGAGTTAGTATACTTTCCTTCCATGAGTAACAATGGTGTTGAAATTAAATCCCTCGACTCATTGAGGACACGAGAGGTAATTACCTCCTGTGTCTGCCAGTAGATAGCGAAGCCAGCAACATTATAAAAGCAGAAGTAATAAATATTATTGAAGTAATTTGTGCAGGGCAGGCTCTATCAGGTTGGTAGCACATTTCAAGTGTTTTAGATATTATTGGCATATCTAACACTTAACAGTACATCAACAGTTTTTGGCATTAAATAACCCACAGGATTATTATACCATTAAACAAAATAGTGATTATATTATGTAAATACATTGAAAATTACAAAGAAACGGATTTTCCGGATTTAATTGTATAATAGTTTTTTTTTCTTTTTAAATTTTATGTGTTATCAATTCAAGATATTTTGCCTGTGCGGCAACAAAGTCGTGTTGCAAGAACTTTATCTTATTTCAGACTTTACCTGAAGAATATCCATCAAAACAATCAAGATGGGGATACTGGTCAGTGTAATTCATGGAATAATGACAAGACTTGCAAGAAATTATAAAGACTTTCAAGAATATACGACCTCCGTAAATTCTAATATAAGGAAATACATTAAATTAAAAAGATTAACGAAATTGAACAATGACGGATTTAAAAAGATTACACTTATTTTAATTATATTCTAAATTGTTTCTATATGAAATCATTCATAGGAATGATTTTGATACGTTGGATTAAAAAAAACCAATAATATTAGAGACCAATAGCACCAAGTGATTTATTAAACCCGGTTTTGTTAAAACCAGTATACAAATTAACCACACCATATATTATGCAAACTTTTATTTCTTATTGATATATAAGACAAATTGCAGGAATTTAAAAGCACAAAGAAATGAGGAGGTTTTAGAGCAAATCAAAACTCAGATTTTCATAAAGACTTCGTTAATCAATAAGATTTATTCTATGTACTAGCAAAATAAAAAAACACCCTCCAGGCGATGTAAAAATAGATTTTTGAAACATATTGCCTGATGGGTGGGAGTAAAAAATTCAATGTCAGCGAGTTTGTACCCTAAGTAAGTAAAATCATCAAATTCATTAAAGGATTAAAAAATAAAACAATTTGAAATGTAAACTTTAAATATGTATTAAAATAAAACAAACTATATATAGATATATAATGCCAGTCATGTATTTATTAAAATTTGTTTTAAAAAACAATGCATGTTCAAATTTTGAGTGTATTTATTCTATGTTATGACGATTTTGGGTAATGTGACGTAAGCAGTGACGTAATTTTTGTTACAGACAAAAACCGAAAGCGAATCTCCATTATTAATAGAGATTGATAACGATTTTGACTCTAAATCAAATACTCATTGATAAACTTACACAATTATTGGGGGAATTTGGGTGTAAACAGTGAGGTAGTTTTGGTTACAGACAGACAGACAGCTATCATTTGAGTGCATAGATTGGCGTTTATAATTTCAGTTAAATTTAATTTAACTAATTAATTCACTATTTGTATGTCAGTGCACGAAAATCTTATCAGCACATAGCCTAGTCTATAAAGGGGTTAGGTTAAGACTGTTCTAAACGACAGTTATCTCTAGACGGCAGGTTCAATCCTGGTCAGGGGCAGCAGTAACATAGAATAATAATTAACATAGCTTAACACCTGCACCCCAGCTATGATTAGTGGAATGAGAACAGGATACGCCCGTGAACTGAATAAAGGGTTGGGTTCAAAGTTATCTGATGGCTCCCGATTACGACAAGAAGGTTCCCGGTTACGACAAGAAGTTCCGATTACGACGAAGGTTCCCGAGTCTGACAAGAAATACCTGAAAAGGGCCGGAGGGCACATTGACCGAAACGTTGTACAGATAACAATGAAGATGGGGACAATAGTCCGAATAATACAAATAATACTAATTATCAAGCCTCATGTAAAAAATTCAGAGAAATATATATATATATATATATATGTGTGTGTGTATATATATATATATATATATGTGTGTGTATATATATATATATATATATATATATATATATTATATATACAATGAGGGTTTTACTCAATACCTTTAATCTTTTTATTTATTAAATACTCATTCACAGGCTCGGCCTGATTTTTTGTCACGTCATATTTTTTCGTATAATCTTATTATAATGGAGATTGTGTGTTTTTCTGTCTGTAACCGAAACTATATTCCTACTCAAGTCACAATTCTCTTAGTTATTGACATCATATTCTCCATGATTTTATTCTTATCTAAACCTCAATTATTAATAAAATTGTCTTACATTATTAATACTGTTAACTATGTTTACATACTGACAACATGCAATTATATTTATATAACAACAAAATAGCGGTTTACAATGTGAACGGGAAGGCTAATTTGCATATTATATTTAAAATCGAATTTAATAAATATGTGCTTAGTATTATTGATTTCTAACTGTTTGGTTTTATTTTAATGAATATAAGCAAAATCTCTTCAATGAATCTTAAATGAAATCCATTAACAAGATAAAATAACTGTCATTTTATTCTTTACTGCCTCTTATAACTAAATACTTAAATTAGAAAAAATAACAATGAAAGACGAGAGTGATGGAAGAGTAAGTTTCAGTTGTTCCATTTTTTATTATACTCCCTCTGTTTCAAATCTTTTATTATACACCCTCTGTTTCAAATCTTTTTATCTGTATTCTTATTTAGTTTCATTAGCCTTTCTAATTTAATACAATATTTTATTACATTAAAACTTAAATACTTGCACCCGGAGGGTGCATATATTTGCTAGTATAATTAATTAACATGTAAATAAAAACAAGTAAGCTTAAATGAATATGACTTCTGTGATAAATAATATTTATCCAGGTAAGCGTGAATGAAGACTCAAACCATTGTAAAATTATTGTAGAGTGTTTGGGCTGAAACATATTGATTAAAACAACCAACATGAGGATACTGGTCAGAGTAATTCATGGCATAATGATAACAGCCTATTTTATCTAAATGATTAGACGATATCAAAATGGTTGATCCAAACAACCAAGATAAAGATAATGTTCAATATAATCCAGGGGACAATGCGTCACTTCTTGATTCTTTTGTTAGCTTTCGAAAGCGGTTCATCGTAGATCATCGCATGACTTACAGATGATAGAATCTCAAGGGATCACATAAACATAGTCCAACGAACAATAACTTGTGTGTAATTATATCAAAATGATTTAGCAGACTGTGTGTAAGAGAGTGTGTGTGTGGGGGGGTGATTTCTGGGAGTGAAGGGATATCTGAATATTTTCCATTCTTCAAATCCTTTTTCTTTCTCCTGGTAAACTGTTACGGATAAATTCTCTCTTTCAAGAAGAAGAAAAAAAATACTCATTTTGTCAAACGTGTTTGGTGCAAATTAATATTGCAGAAGCATCCACTCCCAATGGGACATAAAAAATGACCGACTGAACGCCCCCCCCCCAACCGCCCAGGTTTTGTGAGGGGATGCCCATTTTTGCAATGAGCAATAGCCGGTGTCTCATTTTTAACCCTTTCCCTTTCAGCTCTATCCAAATTACCGGCGTCAGTCCTTGTCAGTTTTATGGTCCCACGCTTATCATTAACATAGTGCTGACCGAGCAGCAGGCCGTCCAAGACTAATATCACTCTCCTTTGGCTGATGACCCCCCTTGTTCCAAATGGTCATCTTGCTAAAACATCTTGTGAGTGATAATGTCCGGAGGGTGAGATAAGTTTGCCTGCAGCTGTACTGTCCGTTTTTCGCCTCTTTTTTAATAGCTTGAATAACTAAGGGTAAAAGTATTCAAGTAAATGTCATTTGCAGTTTCTACTTATACACATATCGTCCTATTTATGTACTGAAGTAGGAGCAATTTAAGAATTTTCTTTTATATATATATATATATATATATATAGGTAATTATGAACTTTTGTTTAGTAAATTAGGCTGTCCCAGAAAAAACACAAACCCACAAATTTTGTAATAAAACTGTTAATTTTAACTAGGGGGGGGGGTAGGCTTAGGCTTAGGAATAGGCTTAGGGTTCTGTTTTTTCTGGGTCATCCTGTACAGGGTGTCCCAGAACGAAACAGAACACAAATTATTTATTTATTTTCCCATTAAACTAACCCTAAACCCTAAACCCCAACCGTAACCCTAACCCTAACCCTAAACCTAAACCCCCTAGTTAAAATTAAAAGTTTTATTACAAAATTTATGAGTTCTGTTTTTTTTTGGACAGCCTAATTTACTAAACAAAAGTTATAATTACCTATATATATATATATATATATATATATATAATATATATATATATATATAATTTGTGCTTTGGATTCATGTCTTATTGATAGTGTTGTTACTCTTTTATTGTACGTATTTATGTGTTTGTGTAACACATGAATCCAAAGCACAAATTATGATTACACACAACACCACGCACACACACACACACACACACACACACACACACACACACACACACACACATATATACATATATATATATATATATATATATATATATATACCAACACACACACACATACACACACACACACACACAACCTTGAGTTTTCACTTCCGCTGTCGTTTATCGCTACAGAAAAAAATTTATACACACACACACACTACCAATACCTAAAAAATGCACAATGTTTCTTCAATACACACACTAACAGCGCTACATACTCACACTTAAAATAGAATATTTGATGTCATATTTCAAAACCGTCTCCTTTTTTCAAACTTCAGAAATTTTTAAACAGACTGAATAAGAAGGATTACCACTCACTTTTTCTCATCATTCTGTGATATATAATTTCTTATCTTATGCCCTGAAGATGATCTATTTAATAGATCGAAACACTGCAGCGTCGGCCAATAAACTCACCACTTAACCCATTTAAACCTGGGTTTTTTCATTTTTCTTGATATATTACACACACATATATATATATATATATATATATATATTACACACACGATATGTTACGTTATTTATATACCCGATATGTTAGAAGGGTATATAATGATAGAGTAAACATATCTAAGTTAGGGTAGTGTGCCGATGAAGTCAACGGTAATTGGCTACTGAAAGTTTCTCGTCTATGTGATTTTCAAACCAAGTCTTGGAATCGTATTGGTGAGAAATTGACTGTAAACAAACGATGCCCACCGTACCCTATATATATATATATATATATATATATATATATATATATATATATATATATATATATATAATTTAATATACCAAGCGTGTTGCTAAATCCTCGCGGTGAGAAAAAACCCAGCAACTAGTTTGATTGTAAAAATATACTACCAAACATCAACCGGGGAGAACAAATTTTTTGAAAAAGAGAAGACCAAGATAGTCGTACCAACAAAAAATAATCTATTGGTACAGTATTTGGCCAAAAGAAAAAACAATTTATATGTATATATATATGTATATAAGATATATATATATATTCATATAACCGCTAGGAGAATAGCTAATAAGTAAAAAGTGCTCAATACCTAAGTAGAGCAAATAATAAAGATAAATCTAATGAGTCAGACGAACCTACTATTAGTTTCGCCTAATGCTCTTCAGAGCTAAGATCTAATTCAGATCTTAGCCCTGAAGAGCATTAAGCGAAACTAATAGTAGGTTCGTCTAACTCATTAGATTTATCTTTATATATATATATATATATATATATATATATATATATATATAATCATGTATACGCAGGCAGTATAAAGGTCACTGGTGCAAATAATGGAATCAGACGTTTGCATTCAATTTACCCTCGTAACTTTCGGAAAGGCACAAATCTATCTTCTCCTTTTCAGCAATGGATAAAATAGTAATACAGACAACAGGAAACCAGTCTAGGAGAAATACACCTCTGAATTCAAATCCCTGTCTATACATCATATGCCAGCCTAGCAAGGAAAGTCTCATTACTCTCCATATCTTAAGGACATTGCGTTTTCCCCCAAATCTTTAAGTGATGGGGACACTTTATCGTAGCCAAAACGCAGAAAAAATGGAGTGTGTGCGGAAATCCTTTGAACTATGCAGAGAACATATAAGTAGAGGCGCGTGGTGTAATGGTTATAATCGTAAGAAATAGACATGTCGACCGGAGTTCAAATCTTGGATGAGGCTGTTTGCATTTCACATAACACTAATACGCTTGGGAAAGGTATGAATCCAACTATTCTCTCTTCAGCTATGGGTAAATAGCATGGAAAACTTGGTTTTTAACCTTGATTTGTTAACCTGTCTAGGAGAAGGAAATCACTGATTTCAAACCTGTTAAGCTCCACTTAAGAAATTGACCTTGTGTCACATCCTACTCGTTCGAAGGAATTGTTAACCTGTCTAGGAGAAGGAAATCACTGATTTCAAACCTGTTAAGTTCCACTTAAGAAATTGACCTTGTGTCACATCCTACTCGTTCGGAGGAATTGTCAACCTGTCTAGGAGAAGGAAATCACTGATTTCAAACCTGTTAAGTTCCACTTAAGAAATTGACCTTCTGTTACATTCTACTCGTTCGGAGGAATTGTCAAACGATATAGGAGAAGGAAAACTCTGAATTCAAAACCAGTAAACCCCGCTTAAGAAATTGACCTTGTGTCACATTCTACTCGGTCAGAGAAATTGTCAAACGGTCTAGGAGAATGAACACTCTGAATTCAAACCAGTTAAACGCCGCTTAATAAATTGACCTTGCGTCACATCCTGCTCGCGTGGAGGGATTGGGAATCTACATATAAAGGGTTATGTCTTTTTCTTTAATCTTCGTGTGTAAAGAGGTTCACCTTGAACACAACTTGTAGCATTTCAATAAATACCCGCATCTATTTCGTTTTATTTTTATTTTTCACACACTGTGTGTGTACACGCGAAGAAAGGTCTACATTTAAAAGGAAGCGTAGCTTATTTATCTCGAATAGCGGGGATGCTTTCCATCCGTTTCGGAAAGGTAGAGAATTGAAACATATAAACCCTGGAGGAAGTAGCAGGGTTCCGCCTGTGCAAGAAACAAAGTGGAAAGGGAAGCGGCGTCGGAATGGCTGTTCGTAAAGTCAGGATGAGAGCTAAAAGAAGAGTGAGCTTCTTAGCGGGGTTGCCATTCTAATAGGGAACTAAAGGTAGAAATATTTTCAGAGATTTCTTTTGAATGGAACCCGATAAAAGCCTCGACGTGCCCTCGACTGACCTTGCGATATGAAAAGTAGCTCGCCAGCTGATAGTGTTTAAGTTTTGAAAGTGCTACCAATTAAATCGTCCTTCTCAAAGAGAAGAGTTCTGTTATTGTCTTTTTGAAGACAACCTTTGTTAAAATCAAACTGTTCAAAAGACTTATACGATACCAGTTCGAAAAGTAAGGCCACCAAATTATCTCCAAATAATAAAGAAATAGTATAATGGTCGGTTGGTTGTTTGGTTTAATGGTATATCAACCCTTTTGGGTTATTGAATGCTAAATCTTGTTATATATATATATATATATATATATATATATATTCTTTGATGTGGTACCAAGTTTCTTGTAATTTATTGTAGAGTTCAGGTTCCGTATGAGAGCTCAATGTTTAATTATTATAAAAAGAGCAAAATTGTTTGTGAATAAAAAGGCCTTAAATACCAGGGGTATCGTGATTATGGACCATTTCCACTCGTGGGTATCTGGGGCCCACAGAGCTTCTGTGTATAAATACACATGTATAAATTTAAAAAGAATTTGGCCATGTGCCTGTCTAAATAAAAGATATACGTGGTCTGAAGAAGCTCTGTGGGCCCCAGATACCCACGAGTGGAAATGGTCCATAATCACGATACCCATGGAATTTAAGGCCTTTTTATTCATATATATATATATATATATATATATATATATATATATATATATATATGTGTGTGTGTGTGTGTGTGTGTGTGTGTGTGTGTGTAAGTGAGAAAAATGGAAGTGAATCCGACAATTTTGTTGAAAGATAAATGGGAAGAAAATGTTGTATGCATAAAAATAATTTATTCAAGTGCCGACAAGTGTTTCGACCAAGACATTGTCCTTGTATACATAGTATCCTATCTAGTATCATTTTGAATATAAAATAAAATAATGATAATAGAGAAAACATAAAATTTAAGTATACAAAAAGCGGTCTTCTTCAGGGGAAGATATTTTTATTTTTGAAAATCCTGCCCCGAATAAGGCATTGGTTGAGAGTGTCACGTGAAAGAAAAATCTGTGGTAAAATTTACACAAGTTTCCAGAGTTGGTTTCAGACGCTCCACGGCGCTAGATGTTCTGAGTTCTTCTCCGTGCGCTGGAATGTTGGGTCTTGGGTAAATTAAAAGACGTCCAAGTTGAAATGAGCCTTCCAGTTCATTAATAAGAACTTAACCTCCTAACTCATTATTTTACATATACATGTATGGTATATATATATATAATCTTATGCTCCATAACCTTAGCAACAGTTTTGGTTTCGGTTTCTTTGTTTAATGGCTAATCAACCTTCATTGGTTATTTAATGCCAAAGTTATCCCCGTAGAAGAACATCTATCTAACCCACGGCTGAAAAGTTAAGGGGGTTCATACATTTCATTAGTCTTGATAGGGCAACCGATCTAGTAGAAGGAAAAGTTTGTATTTAAACCAGATGTGCTCTGCTTGAAGAAATGATTTTGTGTCGCATCTTGCCCGTAATTTGTAATATTTTCGAGGTGTGGACAGACAGCAACTCCTCCTAAAAAAATCAACATATTGGTTCATTAAAATAAATATAAAAACACAAATGTTGGTCACTAGTATTACTGGCTTCAAATATGGCCGTATTCCTCAACTGCCCAAAAGAGAAACTAGAGGCATCGATAATTCTTCATCGCGATAGGGTGGCTGCATATTCTGTTTTTCAGATAAGTGAATTCTTAAATTAAGAATTTAGTAGAAGTTAGATTGTATTTGGTTAAGCCACGGCCAATCCCTGTTCACCTCACCCCCATAATAAAATTTGGGAAGATTTAAGCTGAGGTTTGGGGGAAAGACATCTGAGAGATTGTAGAAGGTTATAAAAATGGTTTTCCTCGAATTGCTACCATCTTACTCAAAAATAACAACAAACATGACTAAGACCAACTCCTGTGACGAAGAAAGTGAATATCAAGAGTCATTAGCATTGTAACACTGTTACATAATATTTTATCGAGGTAAAAAATTGGTGGTCATCATTATAAATATATATATATATATATATATATATATATATATATATATATATATATATATATATATATAAGGAAGTTTGGTATGTACGTGTCGACTTATAACTCCGAAAAGGGCGGTCACTCGGATTCGAAATCTTGCATACACCTTGAAATTCTTCGGACTAAGAAACACACCAAATTTGGTTATTGATTTCTTCTGATTAAGGGTTATAATTAATTAATTAATTAATTAATTAAAACAAAAATTAAACGACTTGCGATAATCGTGGCCTGGCTGCTGCTGCTAATATAATTATTTTCTCTCTTCTCATTCACTCTCTGATGTTCCTAATTCTTTTTTTAGTGGCGGTCATGGACTGTGTAAATTTGCTAGTATATATATATATATATATATATATATATATATATATATGTGTGTGTGTGTGTGTGTGTGGTGTGTATGTGTGTGTGTGTGTGTGTGTGTGTTTGGGCAGAATTCTTTCATTTATACATGTGGAATTAAACAAAAGGCAGGTCTCCTGTTTTACGATTTTATTGGTGATCTTTTCAAGCTTTCTGGCCAACTTGTTTATATTTGGATGGAATTCGCGGATTAATCCACCGAAGTTCATATCCCGAGTATTTTCGGCACTTCGAAGTGCCATCATCAGGGGTAATGTGTTCCTGTTTTTTTTTCAAAGTATATTAATGGAGGTGGAATACTGGGGATATGTACTTCGGCCCACCACACACACACACACACACACACACACACATATATATATATATATATATATATATATGAGGAAATAACAGATTGGGTGAAATCCAACAAAATATAATTAAAAATTGAGAAATGAAAGGCCTACCCCCACTCTAGTTTTTCAATTACCCTGAGCGTACCACTTTGAACTTATGAGCCACCGTATCCTTGTTGCCCCTTCCACCTTCCCATCTCACTCTTTTTACCCTTGTCTCAACTTCTTCCTCACACCTTCCGATGCATCCACCCTCCGCCTCCTTTTCTCCCTCCCTCCCTCTACCTATACACACACAGCAGTTCTTTTCTCAAATAAGATTCTGGCGAAGCCTCGTTAATACACGGAGGGGAAATATCAATTGAATGAAGTTGTTTGTGTTTTATCTACTTTTATTCCTCAATCTTTATATATATTATATATATATATATATATATATATATATATATATAAGATTTTTGGATGTTTGTTTAATTTTTTAGAAGCATTGATGAATAAAGTATATATTACATTTTTACTTGAAGGCACTTACAACGCATGTATCGCATAAAATTCGATACTTTTTCTTATAGAAAATGAACTTGACAAGTGTAATCCCGGCAAAGGATCGCTCGGTGTGTAGAACATCGTACAGACTGTTTCGACTTTATTAAGTCTCATCAGCGATATATACTAACGATTTCCCTCCGACAGAAATCGAAACCGGGACCTCAGCAAGCATAGTGAAACACTTGTATCATTTGACAAGCTTCATTTCGCGGATGGGATTGTTAGCTGTGTACTGTGGTCGAGGCGATATAGTGTAAGGCCTGACATAACCCCAGACGGTTTGATATACCGTTAAAATCAATCAACCAACCAACCAACGCCATTTGATTGTTCGTATTCCAGCTTGGTCTATGATCATGAAAGTCATGCGCAACGTAATGAAAAATAGAATAAATTAAAATAAAATTACAATATAACATCAACGAATTAACATACAGTCCCTCACCACAATATGGCCGTACTCCTCAACTGCCCAAAAGAGAACTAGAGGCATCGATAATTCTTCATCGCGATAGGGTGGCTGCACATTCTGTTTTTCAGATAAGTGGATTCTTAATTTAAGAATTTAGTAGAAGTAAGATTGTATTTGGTTAAGCCACGGCCAATCCCTGTTCACCTCACCCCCATAATGAAATTTGGGAAGATTTAAGCTGAGGTTTGGGGAAAAGCCATCTGAGAGATTGTAGAAGGTTATAAAAATGGTTTTCCTCGAATTGCTACCATCTTACTCAAAAATAACAACAAACATGACTAAGACCAACTCCTGTGACGAAGAAAGTGAATATCAAGAGTCATTAACATTGTAACACTGTTACATAATATTTTATCGATGTCAAAACATTGGTGGTCATCATTATATATATATATATATATATATATATATATATATATGCGAGTAAATAATATATATATGGGAGTAAATAATATATATATATATATAATGTAATTTTTGGAGGATATGTGCTTAATTGAAGTCATACCTAATTTTGAAAATTAATTAGTTAATAATTAATGAATTTAGGCGGGCATATATGTTCAAATGTAAGGCTAAACAAATCGAGAAAATGTCAATCCCTGTATGTACATTTCGACCTATTAGGTCTCATCAGCAAGGTTATAGACATGGGAGACTGCTCCGTGTGTGACTCGAAACCTCGACTGCCAAGCTGACAGGCGGGGATTCTAACCATTAAACTAGCTGTCCCTCCCAGATTTTTCGTTTGTTTTGAACTTAGTTATATTCCATTTTTTTTTTTTTTTGGTGACTTGCTACACGATAGTATGAATGTAAGTAAACAAACAATGTGTTTATTTTTTTATATGGCCTTTAGCCGACAATTTTTGGAGGATATGTGCTTAATTGCAGTCATACCTATTTTTGAAAATTAATTAGTTAATAATTAATGAATTTAGGCGGGCATATATGTTGAAATGTTAGGCTAAACAAATCGAGAAAATTTCAATCCCTGTATGTACATTTCGACCTATTAAATTGTCGGCTAACGGCCATATAAAAAATAAACACATTGTTTGTCTACTTACTTTCACATAATGTAATGTAATTTTTTCATTAATTCTTTTCATTAATTCCTATATATATATATATATATATATATATATATATATATATATATATATGCCCCATTACTTATATCTATATCTGTTTCTGTGTGTGACGTCCTTCCTTGATAACAGTCTGCATGTCAACATCCACGTGTCAATCCGGTCAAATTTAGTCAGAACGTGAATGAGTCTTTGAAACGAGCACTCCAGTTCGTCCAGCCATCGAATACATATCGAAAAGCTACAGTTTCTTGTGACTGGCTCTACACTCAAGCCGGATCTTAACCAATCTGCACCATTGTGTTGGTCTGACCGTTCTAGATTGGACAATGAGAATTCAATCGATCTTGTCCAGTCAAATAAACAGCGTTAACAATACATTTCAGTAATGAGTGGTCAGTTTTGACCGCCAAGTAGGATTCGTGTACAGGTTTACAATCGACAATGCAGTCCAATTGAAGATAAATGATCCTTCTCAAAATTTGACCAGTTGAAAAGCCTGCGATAGAGAGAGAGAGAGAGGGGGGTGTAAGAAGTGAGAGAGAGGGGGACGGGGAGAGATTGAAGGGAGGGGAGGGGGAGGGGGAAAAGGGTGGGGGAGAGATAGGGATAGATAAGGAGGGAGGGAGACACACAGAGAGAGGGGAGGGAGAAAAGGAGAGGGAAATAGATTGGGGAGAGAGGGGAGGAGAGAGGGGGAGAGAGAATGTTCTTGTAATAAAGCTGACCAGTTGAAAAGCCTGCTAGAGAGAGAGAGAAAAGAGAGAGAGAGAGGGGGTAAGAAGTGAGAGAGAGGGGGAAGGGAGAGAAGGGAGGGATGGGGAGGAGAGGGAAAGAGGGAGGGAGAGATAGAGATAGATAAGGAGGGAGGGAGACACAGAGAGAGGGAAGGGGAAGGAGGGAGAAAAGGAGAGGGAAATAGATTGGGGAGAGAGGGGGAGGAGAGAGGGGGAGAGAGAGAATGTTCTTGTAATAAAGCTGACCAGTTGAAAAGCCTGCTAGAGAGAGAGAGAAAGAGAGAGGAGAGAGGGGGTAAGAAGTGAGAGAGAGGGGGAAGGGAGAGAAGGGAGGGATGGAGGAGGAGAGGGAAAGAGGGAGGGAGAGATAGAGATAGATAAGGAGGGAGGGAGACACAGAGAGAGGGAAGGGGAAGGAGGGAGAAAGGAGAGGGAAATAGATTGGGGAGAAGAGGGGGAGGAGAGAGGGGAGAGAGAGAATGTCTTGTAATAAAGCTGACCAGTTGAAAAGCCTGCTAGAGAGAGAGAGAAAGAGAGAGAGAGAGGGGGGGTAAGAAGTGAGAGACGAAGGGAGGAGGAGAGGGAAAGGGAGGGAGAGATAGGATAGATAAGGAGGGGGGAGACACGAGAGAGGGAGGGGAAGGAGGGAGAGGAGAGGGAAATAGATTGGGGAGAGAGAGAGAGGGGGAGAGAGAGAATGTTCTTGTAATAAGCTGACCAGTTGAAAAGCCTGCTAGAGAGAGAGAGAAAGAGAGAGAGAGAGGGGGGTAAGAAGTGAGAGAGAGGGGGAGGGGAGAGAGGGAAGGGATGGAGGAGGAGAGGGAAAGAGGGGGGAGGGAGAGAGATATATAGAGATAATGAGGGAGGGAGACACAGAGAGAGGGGAGGGGAAGGAGGGAGAAAAGGAGAGGGAAATAGATTGGAGAGAGAGAGGGGAAAGAAGGGAGAGAGGGTGAGAGAGAGAATGTTCTTGTAATAAAGCTGACCAGTTGAAAAGCCTGCTAGAGAGAGAGTGAGGGTTGTAGGGAGAGAGAGAGGGGAGTAGAGAGAGACGGAGGGGCAGATAATGAAAGGGGAGATGGAGGAGGGGAAAAGGGGAGAGAAAGAGCGAGATAGGGGGAGTGAAAGAGACAGTTTGGAAAGAGAGAAGGTGGGAGAGAGAGAATGTAAAAAGCTGACCAGTTGAAAAGCCTGCAAGAGAGAGAGAGAGAGAGAGAGAGAGAGAGAGAGAGAGAGAGAGAGAGAGAGAGAGAGAAAGAGAAAAAAAGAGAGAGAGGGGAATGATGGGGAGGAAGTGGGAGGTAGGGGGAAAGCGGGAGATAGAGGAGAAGTAGGGAGGATAGCGAGCAAAAGAGAAAGAGAGAAGAAGATAGGGAGAAAGATAGGTAGATGGATAGATGAAGAGAGAGAGAGAAAGAGAGAGAGAGAGAGAGAGAGAGAAGAGAGAGAGAGAGAGAGAGAGAGAGAGAGAGAGAAGAACATTTTCTTGTGTAACAACGCCGAATTAATTGATTCATTTGTGTGTACATTGCCATCGAAAAAGAGAAATGAATTAATCTTTTTCATTTCCTTTTCTTTCCTTTTCTTTCTTTCATAGACCGTTCATATGTGTCTATCTATCTATATCAGACTATCTCTCTCTCTTCTATCTATCTATCTATCTATCTATCTATTATCTATTCCTTACTCCCCTCCTTGCTTCCTTCGTTCCTTCAGTCCTATCATTCCCAGTCCATAGTCTCTGTCAGTCTAAGTCTGTTCGTTCTATCTATCTATCTATCTATCTATATATATATATATATCTTAGTCTGTCCGAAAATCAGTATGTCAATATATATCTATTTCTTTTTTTATTTCTTCTTTCCTGTCTTTCTTCTATCTATCTATCTATCTATCTATCCCTCTGTCTGTCTGTTCCTTCATTTCGTCCTTTCTTTCCTTCTTTCAGTCCTTCTTTCCTATCTGTCTCAACCAATGCATAAATCTATATCTATCTATTTATCTATTTATCTATTCCTTTATTTCTTCCTTTCCTTTCTTCTTTTCTTCCTTCCTATCTAACACAAGCATATATCTATCTATCTATCTATCTATCTATTCCTTCATTTCTTCCTTCTTTTCTTCCTTCAGTCCTTCCTTCCTATCTATCTCACAGAAGCATATATCTATCTATCTATCTATCTATCTATCTATCTATCTAACACTTAATTTCTTTCTCTTTCTCAGTCACTTAATCTCTCTCTCTCTCTCTCTCTCTCTCTCTCTCTCTCTCTCTCTCTCTCTCTCTCTCTCAACATTTCACACCTTCCGCCTTTTTTCACTACGGCCTTAATTACTTACTCATTACTAATACTTAATCAATTAATTTATCGATATAATTATAATTTTTTTCATTCTCTAATAAGAATATTCAACAGCATCACCGTCCTGTCGGGGGCGGGGGGGGCTTAAAATACGCTGACTGTATCCCCTTCACACGGGTAGTCCTGGGTATTAGATGTTTGTCTTCTTGGTTTAATAGTATATCAACTTTTATGGGTTACTTAATGCCAAAGCCATCCTTTTAGAAGAACAGTAGTGACAGAAAAGAGAAAAGAGAAAGATTAACAGAAAGACATACAAAGAAAATAAGAAAAAGAGAAAAAGAAAAGAAAAAAAAGAGAAAGATAGAAAGAAAAGAGAAATTAGAGAAAAAGAAAGAAAAAAGGAAAAATAGTGGAAGGAAAAACGGAAGTAAAAGAAAAATATTAATGAAAAGATGAGAAAGAAAGAAAGATAGAGAAAGAAAGAAAGAAAGAAAATAATGGAAGGAAAAGGGAAGAATGAAAGAAAATTATAAGATAAAATTCAAAAAAGTAAGAAAAGAAAAAATAATGGAAGAAAAAATGGAAGTAAAAAAAGAAATACAATTGAAAAAAAAAACTAAAAGGAAAAAAGAAAGGAAAAAAGAAGGAAGGAAAATGATAGAAGGAAAGAAGAAGTAAAAGAATAAAAGAAAATTAAAAGATAAAAAAGAAAAACGAAATAAAGAATGAAGGAAAAATGATGCAAGAATAAAATGGAAGCAAAATAAAGAAAATCAAAAGATAAAAAAGAAATAAAGATGAAGATTTGAAAGAAAGAAGGAAACATAATGGAAGAATTATGAGAATCAAAATGAATAGATAAATTTGAAAAATAAAAAGAGAAAAATAATCGATGAAAATATGGAGTCAAGAAAAGAAAGAAAAATTAAAAGATAAAAAGAAAGAAAGAAAGAAAGAATAAAAGATAAGTCAAGGAAATATAGAAGTAAAAAGATAAGAAAGAAAATTGAAAGAAAGAAACGAGGATGTAAAAAGAAATAAATAGAATTTAAAAGATTAAAAAAACGAAAGAAAGATAAAAGAAAGTAGGAAAGATAATGCAAGGAAAATGAAAGAAAAACATAGGAAAGAAAGAAAAATGAGAACATAAAGAAAGAAGGAAAATAATTGAAGAAAAAAATGGAAGTAAAATAAAGAAATAAAATTGAAATATAAATCGTCCCTTTTTTTCTTTATTATAAAAACAGAATGGTCCATTATTTAGCTGAGGGGACGACATTCATAAGAAATAAGAATTCAGCATATAAAGAACACACGATAAACAGGATGTACATTTTTGCATTTAATTGTGGACGATTTGGACGGTTTCATTTTTAACCAGAAGGTGTTGTAAGATGATAACGAACCTACAATTAAGGAACTCAAGTATTGATATATATATTAACCAATTTTATTTATTTATTTATTTTGCTACTACAGTAATATATTTTTGGATTAAATTGCCTTACTACATCAAAAACTGCAATAGCCAACAAGATTCTAAGATTAATTAAAAATGGTAAGAATTATAATTTAAGAAGGTATTTTTGTTATAGGTTAAGTTTACTAAACATTTTGATATATCCGGGTTAAGGGATATATTATGAAGTTAGTAGTAAGGTATATTATCGCAGTAGTAGCTGGTGCGTCGAATAGCTTACGTCTTCCGAGCAGTCGTGGTGGTATTCTGACTGGTAGGCGAGTAAGCTTAGGCTAGTAGGCTTAGGCGCTTGTACCACCACAGTGTCGAATATTTATAGAGGACACTGTCCAATCTGATTATAGTGAGGGGGTAGCAAGGTATTTACATATTCATTACATCACATTTGAATTTCCAAACTTATTACGTCAAAGAAAAATACAGGGTGTCCGAAAATAATGTATACACTCTTTAAATATTAATAGTTAATAACGCTTTCACCGTGATTTGAGAAATTATCTGGATGAAAATATGCAAAAGCAGATAGATTGGAAGAAGAGGAACAGTTGAATACCCACTTAGATCACCAGATTTGAAACCCTTGGATTTCTTTTTGTGGGGGTTTCTAAAATACAAAGTTTACAGCAGGAAAACTGAAACACTTGCTGAAATCAGAGTAGCAATTGAAGAAGAATGTGTTCAAATACCAACTGCACCTCTGCAGAGGGGTAAAACTCCCCCAATGGGGCCACCTGTTGGCTGTGGGTGGCGACCCGTGATGCTTAAGGATGGAGCCCAGGTGGATGAGCAGTTTATGACTTGCAATACTCCACTTTGGCCCTATCTTGGGCAAGACAGGCGGTCGGAGAGGCCCCCTCCGATCAATCGGCTGGTCACATCAAGCCCTAGCACCTATATGAGTTCCCCAACCCTATTGCCCTTATGGCAATCCCCGACCCCTTTTTATCATATGGGTGCTAGAAGGCGGTGACTGAGGGTCTACATGTCCTGGGAATGACGTTAAACTCTATCTGATGGTGAGGTTCCAGTTTTGGAGGTTTGGGGAATGTGGACCACTCCTTCATTACCATGGCTCCCTGGTCCACTCTGACCCGGAGTGGTAGTACCTGTTAGGGTCCCATCTATGGGTTAAATAGAAGAACATGAGTTGATAAACAAAATTGTATTATGCATTAAGAATGAATTTGTAGGTCCAATTCTTCAAGATATGAAAAGTGAATTGAACAGAAAGTTTGAACACTTGATGTTAACTCATCATTATATAAACATTCTGTCATTGCCCCAAGTAGCTTTTATCTTATAAAAGTTAATTTGCTGTTTTTTGTATATTTTACTCTCAATTTCATTAAATTTGTCTTCTTTCTCTTGTATCAATCTTATTTACAAATCAAAATACATGAATTGAATAAGTTCAATTCTTCCAGGCCGTTGTCGTGTCAGTGCTGCTGTATGGCTGCACCACCTGGACCCTAACGAAGCGACTGGAGAATAAACTAGATGGGAGCTGGACAAGAATGCTGCGTGTGATCCTGAACAAGAAGTGGAAACAACACCCCACGAGAAAACAGCTGTATGGCCACCTGCCACATATCACCCAAACCATCCGAGTAAGACCGACAAGACACTCAGGACACTGCTGGAGAAGCAAGGACGAACTCATAAGTGACGCCCTCCTGTGGAAGCCAGCACATGGGCACGCCAGTGTGGGCCGACCAGCAAAGACGTACATTGTCAAGCTCTTTGCGGATACAGGATTCTGCATAGAGGGCCTCCCGAGAATGATGAGTGATAGGGGCGGATGGAGAGAGATTGTCATGGATATCCGTGCTAACAACGCGACATGATGATGAAGATGATTCAAAGAGTGAATACATTATTTTGGGACACCTTGTATTATCTCAGAAAAAAAACATTAAAATATATTACGGCACATAATTTCTTACATTCTGTTTTATTGTTTTCATATAATACATATATATTTTTCACCAGTATTAATATATAGATAATTTACTTACCCGCTTTCCTCATCCTTTGGTCTCCAACCTCTACCCTTATCTGATCTGCTAAGGTGGAAAGTGGATCAAACTGAATTTTTGGTACTGATTCGGGTTCAGCCACTCAGTTCCGCCTGTTCCCTTTGATGTTCCGATCTCCAACTGCGAAGAAACGTGATTTAATTCTTGGACGACGATTCCATCGAAGAAAACCAGAGGAGGTAAATTGACGTGTTGCTGCTTCTCCAAAATAACGGATTGAATTAGGGGTAAAGGTCACTGGGGTCAGTGGTCATTAGGGGCGGGTGTTAGTGGTGGTGGTGGTGAGAGAAGTAAAGTGCAAATACCAGTTGCGGGATTCCGACTGAATCGAGTCGACAGGGATCATTAAGGTCTGAAAAAGAATTAACTTCCTCTGTGGGTTGCACAGACTTTAAGAAAAAAAAACTTACGTTATAAGATATAACCGTATTTTTTCGAATATACGAGAACTAAGAATAAAAGATTGAAGATTGTTCACCAGCTTCTCTTTCTCTTTCTCTTTCTCTTTCTCTTTCTTGCTAGACACTCTGTAACTAAAGAAAAAAAAATGCGATTCACCCGTTCAAGCAAAAATGGGTCGCTTTTATAGCCAAACAAAAGTTGCAATGGTCTATAGGTAAGTAAAGTCGTCGGGGCGGCCTAATATCGGTATAAGCCAGACAGCGAGGGAGTCTATCCCCTTTTCACTTGCGCTAGACCAAAGAGATTATTTTAGCATCTGAGGTGGAGCGACACACCTACCATCAGCTCCTCACTTTACCGCACAGATCCCTGTGCTACTCATACGCTGAGTTGGCGAGGGCCGGTATCGAACCAAGAATCTTGTGGTTTCTAGCCGAACGCTCTACCGACTGAGCTAAATTGTTGCCATAAAATGACCCAATATGGGTCATTTTATGGCAACAATTTTGTTTTATTCATGCTTGATGGGTGTTTAATTCTTTTAACTCATTTTTCTTTATTAGCACACAAACATGACCTTAAAAGGTACTACCACTCCGGGCCAGCGTAGAGCTGGGAGTAATTGCGATATAGGCGTACTCCACACGCCCCGGAACTCCAGAATTGGAACTTTGTTAGATACTCAGCACACATATACGCTAAACCTACTCATGTTGCACCTGAGAACCAGAACTGGAGGCCTATTGAAAATTTAGTTAGCTATCTTTGAAAATACTTAGAATGACAATTTGACAAATACCTGAGGATAATAAGATATGTTGAAAGTTAAATAAATGAAAAATATGTAATACTGTTGTGGACACTGAAAATTATTAAAACAAAGAAGTAATTAAGATTTCTTGTGAAAGATTTGATCTACATCATTTTGAAACAAAACTATTCAAACTATGTACAGGTCTCACCGAACTCGTTATTAAAATGATAAATGACATTCCAAATGTAAGCAAAGATTTCTTTAAATTTCTTAAGCAACAATCCTGTAGTAAGCTAGCTCAAAGTGAAACTGAAACTAAAATGCCCTGCTCTCATTGAATCAAAGAACGTTTAAAATACGCCTCCAGTTCTGGCTTCCAGTTGCGCCATTAGCAGAACTAGTTTGGTTTGGTTTGGTTTTGTTTTACGGCATATCAACCTCAGTGGGTCATTTAATGCCGATAAAGTATTGAAATAAATCAATTCTTAATGGATAATACATTTTTTTTATAAATACATTTTTCTATTTAACCCATAGATGGGACCTTAACAGGTACTACCACTCCGGGTCAGAGTGGATCAGGGAGCAATGGTGATGAAGGGGTGGACAGAACTGGGCTATAGTGCGTCATAAACGGTTTAATACAGAAACTAATTAAAATATAATTAAAATAGGTGTAATCTTTTTATATGCGTTTTTATTTGATTTCTTTAGTCTTTCTTATTTGATATATTTCATTACATCAAAACTTAAATACTTACGCTTAGAGGGCGCATATTCTTGCTGACAGTTATAATATTTAAAGAAATACAAAACCTATAGAAATTTATAAAATAATTATTTTCTCTGAATTGCACGTGTAGCCCAGTAGCGTAGTGGCTAACGTGCTGGACTGCGACATCGTCGTAAGTGAGTTCGAACTCCAGACTCACTATAATGTTCACTTTATGAACCCTCTCACATATACACCAGCTATGGATTAAAAATTCCCTTGTCTTTCTACAAGGATGGCTTTAGTATTAAATAATCAAAGAAGGTTGATGTGCTATTAAAAAAGAAAAGAAACCACAAAATAAATATCAATTGTGGAGTGGTATTACCTGTTAGGGCCCCCTCTATGGGTTGAATCTAAAAAATTAGTTTAAAAATGTGTTTAAATAGAAAATTGAGTTAAAAAACTGAGTACCAGCAAGAATGAATAAAACTAAACGTCTTCGGCATAAAATAAACCAACAAGGGTTGACATGCCGTAAAATCCAAACAACCTACTAACATATAAATTGCCAAATTGGTTATATGGAAATCTATTAATAATTGAGATTGAGTGTATTTCTGTCTGTAACAAAAACTACGTCACAGCTTACGTCACAGCTTACGTCACAATATTATTGTGTAATAAACACACAATATTTGAGTAAGCAATTTAAAAAATTGTTTTTACTTTCGTCTTTTTATCCCCAGTAACAAGACGTTAACTAAAAAGTTTACAAATAAATAAATACCTATGATTTTGTGTAAAAAATGATGTGGAAAATATTCAAAATAATTGTTTGATTAAGAATTAATACATGCACGCAACATTTTATTTGAGGGGGACAGGACTAAGTTTCCATTTCAAATTGTTTTATTTTTATTTTTTACTCCTTTAAAAGATATGAGGATTTTGCTTACATGATACAAACCTTCTGACATTGAATTTTTAAGTTCCATCCCCCCACCCCAGGCAATATTATTGAAAAATTCATTTTTACACCGCCCGGTGGGAGTTTTTTTTTCTTTTTTTTTTGCTAGTTTATGTAATAAACGTAATAATTGGGCAATTATTTCTACGATTATATTTCTTCATTTGATTGGATAACCCCCTTAAACCGAATTCCCGGAGCCAGCGCCCCCACCTTCTGCAGTTTACTGGTACAGTAGTATAGATTTTAAGCAGCTACAGGAATGTATCTAAGAATTTTTGCTTCTGCTGCTCCAAACAATCTCTGAAACTTTTCAGGTTTTTATAACTTTGTGATCTTTCCCAGTTCTTTTTGTTTAATTTGCCGTGGGTGAATGTGTTCTCCCAACTTTTCTTCTTATATATGTTTTTAAAATCATATCTTACTTGCGAGATATTTATGCATTAGAAATTCAGAATCCTTGCATATAGGAATATAATCTCCCTAAAAGAATAATTTGCACTTAGTCTATTTTATTTTTCTTCTTTTTTTTATTTTTATTTTCAGCTACAATATAAGTCATGCAACGATCTTGCATTGAGATTTACGCTAGGCCGCAAATTGCACCAATTTGGGGCAACTGAGAACGACAAAATGGCCGACTGCATTTAAAAACACTTGCATGGCTTCAAATAATATAATATTGGTCATTATCTTTTGTCGATCTAAAGATTACAAAAGAATGCCATTTAAAACACTCTTGGAGAAATTTGCTCTTTTCATTCCAAGAGTTGCAGAATTGGTGTCGGCAAAAGGCTATGGAAATTCGCTGTTTGAATGAGGAGGAACCTTTGACCTGATATTGTTTTGAAAACTTACAAGAAAAAATATCAGGACTTTTTTTTTGTATTCGCCTCCTGATTTCTGTTTTCTTACTTTTTTTCATTTTTTCTTTTTTTTTTTTCTTTTTTCTTTTATTTCTTTCTTTCCTTCTTTTTTTCTTTCTTTCTTTCTTTCTTTCTTTCTTTCTTTCTTTGCTTTTCTTTCTTTGCTAACTTTTGTCTTTCTTTCTTTTTCTTTTCTTTCTTTCTTTCTTTCTTTCTTTCTTTACTTTTTCTTTCTTACTTTTTTCTTCTTTCTTTCTTTCATTCTTTTCTTTCCTTTCTTCTTTCTTTCTTTCTTTCATTCTTTCTTTTTCTTTTCTTTCTTTTTTTTGCTTTCTTTCTTTCTTCTTACTTTCTTTCTTATTTTTTCTTTCTTTCATTCTTTTCTTTCTTTCTTCTGTCTTACTTTTTTCTTCTTTGCTTTTCTTTCTTGCTAACTTTTGTCTTTCTTTCTTTCTTTCTTTCTTTCTTCTTTCTTTCCTTTTCTTTCTTTCTTTTTTCTTTCTTTCTTTCTTTCTTTCTTTCTTCTTCTTTCTTACTTTTTTTCTTTCTTTCTTTCATTCTTTTCTTTCTTTCTTTCTGTCTTACTTTTTTCTTCTTTCTTTGCTTTCTTTCTTGCTAACTTTTGTCTTTCTTTCTTTTCTTTCTTTCTTTCTTTCTTTCTTTTTCTTTCTTACTTTTTTTTCTTACTTTTCTTTCATTCTTTCTTTCTTTCTTTCTTTCATTATTTTCTTTCTTCTTTTCTTTCTTTCTTACTTTTTTCTTTTTTTTCTTCCTTTCTTCTTTCATTCTTTTCTTTCTTTCTTTCTTTCTTACTTTTTTTCTTTCTTCTTTGCTTTTCTTTCTTGCTAACTTTTGTCTTTCTTTCTTTCTTTCTTTCTTCTTTCTTTCTTTCTTTCTT
>CM042158.1:38899748-38919748 GCA_023376005.1 Doryteuthis pealeii | reverse complement strand
AGAAAGATCTCCTTGCATTTCACGATGACAATGCAAAGGAAATAAAGGATATTGAACGAAAGAGCGTTTCTCAAAAGAGCTTGATAATTAAGCATTGGCTGACAATGTAAGGAAATTGTTTCCAGTAGGAACGATGGCCTAAAAGAACCGAAATTTTTTAAAAAAGAAAAAAGCTAAACAGAAATAAGTATGAATAAAAAATTAAAAAATGGTAAAAAAATATTCCTGGAAATCACAGAAAATTGTTAATGACTGCAGATAAAGCGAAAGAAGCTAGATTTAAAATGGTGGGGAATCTTGAAAAATTACAACAGACAATAATGGAGACAATAGCAGAATGAAGAATTGTTGAGATTTAGGAATAAAATAAATAAGTAAAAAAGAAAAAAAAATTGTATACTAATGGCAGATGAAGAAAATGTGAGAAGAATTTAATAATATGAAAATGAGTTCAATTTATCTACTTTTTGTTCTTAATAGCTGGAAGTCATGTGACCAGTGACAATTTAGACAGCATGACGGATTATGTATGAAATGGATAGGTGGCTAACCCTGTAGACTGGCTTTCACTGTCTCTGGTTTTTTGGGAGGATGACAATTGGAAAGATGTGTCTTTTATATTTTTGGTTTTTGTCATTGCATCCGAGTCTTTGGGTGAGAAAAGGACAAAGGCAGAAAAACGCTGAAAATCTTCACAATAGAAAGAAAGAAAGAAGTAAAAAAAAAAAAAGACTGTTTTGAAAAACAATGGTGTCTTGCAAAGAAAAAAGAAATGAAAATAAAATAGAAATAACAGAAAGGAAAGACTTAAAAAAAACAAAAAAAAAATTGTAGGGGGTTGGAAAGAAAACATTCCAGTAGAAATTTTCATCCATTTTTTTATTTATTTTTTTTTTTTTTTTGGCAAATTTCTTTGTTATATTAGTTGTTTTTCTTACTTGTCAGGTCTTTTCTTTCTCAATTTATCTTCTTGCTCAGAAGTCACAAGATATTTTGTGAGGCCTATAAAACTTGTTCGAAAACAATGCTAGCTTCGTTCATTAATTTTAGAAAAAAAAAAAAAACTAATTATACAGAATTATTTAAGGGTTTTAATTTCATTTTAAGTCTTGACTTGAATAAAAATACTAAATGAAACAAAAATTTCATTTCTTTTTCTTTCTCCCATTTTTTTCTTTCTTCCATTTTTTTCTTTCTTTTTTCTTTTCTTCTTTCTTTCTTAGAAACTAAAATTATAATGAATTGAGAATGCTCAATAATTTAAGGGAACAAGTTCATACTGGTAATCTAGTTTTAAAATATTATCATGATTATTTGAAATCTTCTGAAAAATATAAATTTTCTGCTCATTATTCTCAAGTGGATAAAGTTTCTCATAGAGTGTCAATCCCATGATGCATTTCTTGCTTTTCTATTTCCTTTGTTTTTCTGTCTTTTTTTATGATTTTCATTGAAGCAGGCAACGTCCACCATTTTGTAGAATAAATAAAATAGTGATAACCAAAAAAAAAGAAGAATTGTCTGCTACTTCATTATTTTCCTTCACTATTTTTTTATTTTGTCTTGTTTCATTGCAGAACCCTCTAAATTAAAGCAGTGCTTTCAATTCTTTAAACATTTTGAAATTAACAAGAAGTTTTGTTGCTGAAATTTTAGAGCAAGATCATTTTTAGATAGGAAATTATTTAAGATGTATGAACGAACAATTCAATTCCTATTTTACATTGTCAGATAAATGGTAAAAAAGAGAAGGAAAAATTAAAAGTGTTTAAGCAATATATACATATATATATATATATATATATATATATATATATATATATATTATAAATATAGTGCAAAATATAAAACTAAATAATCATAGAAAAATTTTTAAAAATCGAAAGAAAAAAAGAAGGAAAGGAAAAATAAAAAGCTCTATAAGCAAAAAAAAAATACTGCAAACTACATAAAAGCAAATAATGGAATAAAAAAAGAAGAAAAGCAAAAATAAAATGTACATTAGCAATATATATATAATATATATATATATATATATATATATATATATATATATATATATGTATATATATACGTGTTGTATCAAAAAGTATAGAGATTTTTTGTACTTTTTGACACAACTTTTATTCTGATATTCTGAAAAAATAACATTTCATTCATTAATTCTTTTCAGAATACAAGGTGTGTCAAAAAATTACAAAGTTTAAAGCTGTATTTACCAAGATAGAAATGAAGAATGAATGGAATGTGGTGAGGTTCCAATTCTGGAAAATTGGGGTGTGTGGGACGTATCCTTAATATATATATATATTTACCAACTGCTCCACATAAACAGGATGTGACTCTTAGGCAGATTTGAACAATTTTGAATTCAGAGTTTTGCTTTACCTAGACTGGTTACCTAGCCAATGTTAAAGAGCCCAGTCTGCTGTACTATTCACCCATAGCAAGAGGGAGTGTAGTTAGATGGATATCTATCTAAAGTGTATTAGTGCTATGTGAAATGCAAACGGACAGTATTGTCCAGTATTTGACCTTCGGTCGACAAGTCCATTTCCGATGACTTTTACACAACACGTATCCTTAATATAAATGAACACAATTGAATGTTTTCCGTTTTCTTCTGATTGGCTCTGCAGTTGATTCCTGAGTTCTGAAATTTATTTGCAGACCTGGAAATATTAAAATAATCAAAGCATTCACGTAGACATACAAATATAATAATCAAAGCATTCACATAAACATAAAACACGAGAATACAGTTATATAAAAATACCATCATTTAAAAAAATAAAAAAAAAAAAAAAAAAGAGAAAGAAAAAAAAAATTAATTTAAAAAGAAATGGCATAACTAGACTGCTTCAGTTCCAGTGGTCTTTTGAAAAAGAGATTTTATCTCGAAAATTCAAGTATTAAATACAGGTTAACACACAACACCATTGTTACCGTATTATTATTTTTTCTTTACACCTGCATTGTGATAGCCTTCTAAATCAACCTCCTAAATAAAATAATCAAGTTTTTGATTTGAACATTCATGTGCAATTTTCATCTTGCTTCATTTAGTAGTAATGACACATCTATGGCTTAGAAGAATTGTTGCTTTAGCTTCATTAACTTATCAGCTTAATATATCAGTATCTTATTATATATACTAGCAAAATAAAAAAAACGCCCTCAGGGTGACGTAAAATAAATATTACCTGAGGGGATGGGAGTTGAAAATTTCATATTAGATAGTTTGCATCATAAGTAAAGTAAAATCATCAAATTTATTAAAGGGGTAAAAAATAAAATAAATCTATTAAAGGGGTAAAAAATAAAATAAATCTATTAAAGGAGTAAAAAATAAAATAAATTTATTAAAGGAGTAAAAAATAAAATAAATTTATTAAAGGGGTAAAAAATAAAATAAATTTTATTAAAGGGGAAAATAAAATAAATCTATTAAAGGGTAAAAATTAAAATAAATTTATTAAAGGGTAAAAAAATAAAATAAAATTAAAGTAAAAAAAGTAAAAAATAAAATTTATTAAAGGGTAAAAAATAAAATAAATCTATTAAAGGAGTAAAAAATAAAATAAATTTATTAAAGGGGTAAAAAATAAAATAAATTTAAAAAAAAAAATAAAATAAATTTATTAAAGGGGTAAAAAAATAAAATAAATCTATTAAAGGAGTAAAAAATAAAATAAATTTATTAAAGGGTAAAAAATAAATAAATTATTAAAGTAAAAAATAAAATAAATCTATTAAAGGGTAAAAAATAAAATAAAATTATTAAAGGGTAAAAAAATAAAAATAAATAATCTATTAAAGGGGTAAAAAATAAAATAAATTTATTAAAGGAGTAAAAAATAAAATAAATTTATTAAAAGGTAAAATAAAAAAATAAAATAAATTTATTAAAGGAGTAAAAAATAAAAAATTGAAATGGAAACTTAGTTCTGATAACTTTAAATATATATTAAAATAAAAAGCTCATTCAGGAGAGCGTTCGGCTAGAAACCACAATGTTCCTAGTTCAATACCGCTCCTCGCCAACTCAGCGTATGAGTAGCACAGGGATCTATGTGGTAAAGTAAGGAGCTGATGGTAGGTGTGGCGCTCCACCTCAGATGCTAAAAAAACAATCTCCTTGGTCTAGCGCTATTGAAAAGGGGATAGACTCCCTCGCTAACTGGCTGATACTGACTTTAGGCCGCCCCGGCGACTTTACTTTTACTTTTTCTATATAGATAGATAATACCAGGTATGTATTTATCAAAACTTGTTTAAAAAACCAATGAGGACTGTCTAACATTGCATGCTCAAATTTTTAGTGTATTTATTCTATGTTATGACGATTTTAGGTAGAGTGACGTAAGCAGTGATCAGTTTTTGTTACAGACAAAAACTGGAAGTGAATCTCCATTATTAATAGATTGAACCATATTACCTTTAGGCACCTCTTTTGCTTTGCCGATTCATAAGTAGGTTTTTTTCATTCACACCGTCAAAATCTGGTTGTTTATTATGGGTTGAGGTTAGGGGCTAGGATTAGGGGTTAGGGTTAGTATTAAGGTTAGGTGTTAGGGTTAGGGGTTAGTTTTATAATTTAATAAAAAAACTCTAAAAATCATCTGTTAACAAACAACCGGAAGTTGACGGTGTAGATGAAAAAATGTACAAATGAATCAGCAAAGCAAAAGGGGTGCCTAAAGGTCATATGGTCCTATATATTTACCAACTGCTGTGCACAAGCGTGATATGACAAAAGGTCAATTTTTAACATGATTGAATTCAGAGTTTTCCTTCTCTTAGATTGGTTATCTAGCCAAGGTTAAAGACAACCAATCTACCCTACCATTTAACCATAGCTAGAAGGAGAGTAGTTGGATCCATTCCTTTCCCAAGGGTATTAGTACTATGAAAAATACAAACAGCCTCGTCCAGGATTTGACCTAGGTCGACACATCCATTTCCGATGACTCTGACCATTATATTTACACGTATCCTTAATATAAACGAACACAACTGAACATTTTCCATGTTCTTCAGATTGGCTCTGATCTTGATTCCTGTATTCTGAAATTTATTTGCAGATCAGTGTAATCAGAATGCAATGCCTCTATCAAGATGTAATGGGTCACCATAAGAGGTTAAGGCCAATTATTCCCCATTTCTTTGAGGCTTTGAAGAAGGACTAAGTTATGCAATAGATTCAGAAAAGGGAAAAAATCATATCTGGTAAAATCATATATATTTCTTAAATTATATAAACCTGACTATAAATTTATTCATCCAACAGTAAACACTGAACTATGTTTTTATGAGGACTTATAAGTCAATAGATGTCATGGAAAGGTTAACATTTATGGTCCTCTGATAGCCACTCCTTGTACTACATATAAACACAAATTCCTATTTATCAGGTTGAATTAAAATAATCGAGTCGTTTGATTGGAGCATTCATGTGCAATTTCCACATAGCTTATTGTCTAGGCCCTTTCATTAGGGTCCAAATGCTGCAGCCGTATAGTAGCACTGATACATCTATGGCTTGGAAGAATTGTTCTTTAACTTATCAGTTTTAATTTATCAGTATACTTATTATATATATATATATATATATATATAATATAATATATATATGAGTAAAGAAATAACAAAAGACTTAGAGATTTAGCATTATAGTCTATTTCAGGGACCTTAGCTCTGTGACTCTAACTTTAAGAGCAAACATTGAGCTCTCAAACTGCGACTGGGTTTTGTTTAAATAAAACTCTTGTGTCGTAAGGAAGATTTCTTCTCTGGATTTTGGATTAATATACATATATAATATATATATATATATATATACCAACCCCTCCACATGAGCAAGGTAACATAAAGTTAATTTTTATGTGGAGTTTAACAGCTTTGAATTCAGCGTTTTCATTCTCCTAGACTGGTTACCAAGCCATGGTTAAAGAGAACAGTCTACTATACTATTCAACCATCTCTATACTATCTCAAGTGTATTAGGGCTATGGGAAATGCAAACAGTCTCGTCCCGGATTTGATCTTGTGTCGACAAGTCCATTTCCTACTATTCTAACCATTATATCAGGTTACTCCTATATATATATATATATATATATATATATATATATATATATATATATATATTTACCAACCCCTCTGCATGAGCAGGATGTGACACAATGTAAATTTCTTAAACAGAGTTTAATAGGTTTGAAATCAGAGTTTTTCTTCTCCTAGACTGGTTACCAAGTCATGGTTAAAGAGCACAGTCTGCTCTGCTATTTACCCATAGCTGGAGGGAATACTGGATTCATACCCCCAAGGGTATTAGCACCATGTGAAATTCAAACAGCTTGTCTAGAAATTGAACTCGAGTTGACTCTAACCATTAGACCAGGCTCATTCTATATACCCCCCTCATGAGCAGGATGTGACACAAAGTCAATTTTTTAAGCAGTGTTTAATAGGTTATCAGAGTTTTCCTTCTCCTAGACTGGTCACCAAGCCAATATAAATGAACACAAATGGAGTTTTCTGTCTTCTTCCAATCAGCTCTGCTACTGATTCTTGTGTTCTGAAATTTATTTGAAGACCTGGGAATGTCAGGTGAGATTAAGATAATTGAGTCTTTTGATTGGTCTGAAGATGTTGTCACTCTGATTCATCCCACTCAGAGGACACTTGGCACTTTTGATGCAACGACTTCACAGGAGACGAAAACTATTTAAAGACAGCGGAAACAGCTTCGGACTATAACCAAAGAAAATCGCTGCTTAACACTCCCATTCATTTAGAGAAAGCCATTCAAATACTGTGAGGTCTGCTTTTGTCGTTATCAGGTCAGGATGCACCTGATGTGGTCCATGCAAGTACATGTGCACATGTTTGTGTTGACAATTTAAATGTTGTGTACTGGTTTTCGGAAAGACAAAAGTTTTCAGGCTACCACAAGGAAAGATTGTTGAAAAAAAAAAACACGGTGCATATCGCACAAATACATCCTGGCCTCCTGTCCTAAAAAACACTCAGCAGTGCCTGCTAAAAACCCAACATGCGCTATTATTTAACTCCCTAGCTGCTTGAAGGCATTTTTCCCGAAAGTTTAATGCAATATGAAAGCGATATTCTACCCCCCCCCGAGTCTTTTCTCAACAAGTAAATGTAATTATTTTATACCCCACCCCTCTTTAAAATATTTTTTTAGCTGTTTGAATGGTGTTTTTATTGTCAAATAGCAGTTTTTAATGGTTTGAAGGCATTAATAGAATGCCAGCACCCTGATTTTTTATTGACAATACAGTATGAGAGACAAAAGTTTTCAGGCTACCACAAGGAAGGATCGTTAAAAAAACGCGGTGCATATCGCACAAATACATCCTGGCCTAAAAAATTACTCAGCAGTGCCTGCTAAAAACCCAACATGTGCTATTATTTAACTCCCTAGCTGTTTGAAGGCATTTTTCCCGAAAAGTTAATGCAATATGAAAGCGATATTCTAACCCCCTGAGTCTTTTCTCAACAAGTAAATGTAATTATTTTATACCCCACCCCTCTTTAAAATATTTTTTTTAGCTGTTTGAATGTGTTTTTATTGTCAAATAGCAGTTTTTAATGGTTTGAAGGCATTAATAGAATGCCATCACCCTGCTTTTTTATTGACAATGCAGTATGAGAGACAAAAGTTTTCAGGCTAGCACAAGGAAGGATCATTAAAAAAAAAAGGCAGTGCATATCGCAGAAATACGTCCTGGTCTCCTGTCCTAAAAAACACTCAGCGGTGCCTGCTAAAAACATGCTCAATTATTTAACTCCCTAGCTGTTTGAAGGCATTTTTCCCAAAAAGTTAATGCAATATGAAAGTGATATTTTAACCCCACCTCCAAGTCTTTTCTCAACAAGTAAATGTAATTATTTTACCCCCCCCCCTTCTTTAAAATATTTTTTTGGCTGTTTGAAGGTGTTTTTATAGACAAATAAAAGTTTTTAATGGTTTGAAGGCATTAATAGTATGCCAGCACCCTGATTTTTTATCGACATTGCAGTATGTGATACATCATTATCATCATCATCATGTCGTGCTGTTGGCACGGATATCCATGACAATCTCTCTCCATCCGTCCCTAGCGCTCATCATTCTCAGGAGGTCCTCTGTGCAGCATCCTGTATCCGCACAGAGCTGATCAATGTATATCTTTGCTGGCTGGCCCACACTGGATTGTTTTTAGCATCTGAGGTGGAGTGCCACACCTTCCATCAGCTCCTTACTTTACATTTTTTGTGTGGATGTTTCCAAAGAGTCTTTAGTGCAGTTATATGATAGGAGGTATCTATGGTAAATGGTTATTCTCATGGGAAATGGATATGATGACATGAGTTTAAATCCTGGATGAGGCTGTTTGCATTTCACATAAGGCTAATACCCTTGGAAAAGGTATGAATATCAACTATTTGCTTAAAATAGACGTTGTGTCACATCCTGATTTGCATTTGATTCTTTTTAACTCAGTGTTACCACAAAAAAAAAATTGGAAAGAACGCCACACCTTGTAAAAGAAAGTACATAACACAACACTGCAAGTGATGGCAATTAGGGGGTACTCCACACTCCAGATACAGTTTACTTTCATACCCAGGACTTCCCTTTATAGAGTGATTCTTACTCATTTGCAGGGGGATACAGTCAGCCTATTCTAAACTGTACCAACATTTGATTTGAGGAAGTGCAAGTAACTTCAAATTTAAACTTGGGAAGGTTAACAAAATATTGCATATGGAAAACCGAGCTGGCATACATATGTCCAGAGAAGGGGGCAAGAGCTAATGCCCTCTATATGAACTCAGATAAAACTGAGTTTGTGTTTTAAATGAAGAAATCTCCACACTTGATGGTAAGTATCACACACCTAGGTAGTAATATCTCATCTACTGAAAGTGATGTCAATGTACATTAGAATTACTTTTCATAGATAGACCCTAACAAGTAATATCAATCCAGGTCAGAGTTGACCTGGGATAATGGCAATTAGGGGTTACTCTGCAGTCTAGATACAGTCGGCGTATTCTAAGCTTCAACGACTGGCAAACTGATCTGTGAAAAAATCTGAATTCAAACCTTGTAAACTTTGCCTAAAAAATTGAACTTGAGTCACATCATTCTCATAGATGGACCCTACGAGATATCAACAATCCAGGTTAGAGTGGACCTGGGAGTAATGGAAATTAGTGAGTAATCCGCACTCAAGATGCAGTTTAGTGTCATACCCAGGACTCCCCTTTTTAAGGTGAGTTATTTATCTTCAAGGGGGATACAGTCGGAATATTCTAAGCTTTACCATGACAGATTTTAGAAGGTTGATTGTGTGAAATTCACAGGTTACGTCAATTGATACTTTTTCAAATTGATCCTGTTTGAGATGACTGGTGTTGAAAAAAAAAGAAGCTGAAAAAGCTGAGATTTTAGTTCAATGAAATTGGGCATTAAAATCACTCATTTTATTTTTAACACCCATTTGACAATATTTTTGCACCAATGAATCTCGTCCCTTGATATCAATTGAGGCAATGCAGCTGTTATCTCTGAGGCGAGATGAACAAAGAAATTCATACATTTTCAATTAGTTATTTAGTATTTATTTTAGAAATGATGTTCAAGTATTTTTAGCTTGGTTGTTTGTTGGTTGGTTGGTTGGTTTCTTTAAATTCTTTTATTCGAGCAATACACTTAAAATAATCTAATTCATAGAATAAAACAATGGGACATGTATTCTCACTGAATATTATTTAATTATTCAAATTCTTGATATAACTGAAATGCTAATTAGAATAACTTCACTCTTTCCTAAATAAAAGCATCAATATCAACATGGGAACCCAACAAATTATCTAGTTTTTCTTACAGACAAATTGAGACTGAATCTCCATCTATCTATCTATACATTATATAGAGGGCAGTTGTGTGTATGTGTATGTCTGGAAGAAACACTGAAAATAAAACAAAGACAAAGTAAATATATATACACATTAAATATCATATAATTGCTTTGATCCATGAAAGTTATGGTTTTTATTAAAAAGGCTAACAAAAGTATTTTGTATGACATTCAGAGATTATTGGATACTTTTCATTTTTAATCATCTATAATATGAGAAATTTAACATTAAAAATCAATGTCAAAATTGAAGGGTGGCATTATAATTGAGAGGAAAAAATGGTATCAAACCAACAAACAGAACTTCATTAAAGATTATATAAATTTTAATGGTAATCTGAACATTAGTTACATAAATAAGAGTAAATATCAACTCTTGTTGGGCACCCAATGCAAAATCCTGTCCTTTAATACATATGATTTGTGAGCAAGTAGATTTAAAAAAAATATTTCTTTTTGGTTTGGTTTTATAAACTGGTAAAAATGTTACATACTCATACACATATACCCACATGTTGGGTATATACACAAGTGTTCTTGTGGTTGAGCAGTCCATGACTTGCAATACTCCACTTAGGTCCTTACTTAGGCTAGACGGGTGGTCGGAGAGGCCCCCTCCGATCAATCAGCTGGCCATGTCAAACACTAGCACCTATATGATTGCCCCAACCCTGTTGCCCTTATGGCAAGCCCGACCCCTTTTTATCATATGGGTGCTAGAAGACAGTGGCTGGGTGTCTACATGTCCTGGGAATGACATTAAACTCTATCTGATGGTGAGGTTCCAGTTTTGGAGGTTTGGGGTGTGGAGCACCCCTTCATCACCATTGCTCCCTGGTCCACTCTGACCCGGAGTGGTAGTACCTGTTAGGTTCCCATCTATGGATTAAATAGAAAAACATGAGTTAATAAACAAAATTGTATTATTAAGAATTGATTTATTTCAAAACTTTATCGGCATTAAATAACCCACTGAGGTTGATATGCCGTAAAACAAACCAAACCAAAACCAAACCAAACAAGAGTTTATTTTACTGGAGAGAGGGGAAAGAGATAGACATAGGTAGACAGAGAGATGCATATGCATTTTGCATTATTTACTTCTTTGGCCATTTGGTGATCTCTAGTTTCTATTCTTTCTCTCCATGTTGAATTCTATTGCTAGGTTCTTGTTGGCTATTCATCTTTGCATTCTTTCTTCTAACTAACTCAACATGCGTGTGCATAATGAGCCCATGCTTCTCATTGGACGTCCAAGCAGGTACTGAGGGTTAACTCGGTCCCACATGACTTCACATATTTCGCGGGTTTCTTTAATAATATATTACAAGTCTGTAATAATATATATATATATATATATATATATATATATATATATATATATATATCTATATATAATTTATATATGTATGTTTTTGATTTATATATATATATTATATAATATATATAATATATATATATATATATATATTATTTCTAGTATACATATATATTATTATAATATATATATAGATATATTATATATTATATATATAATATATATATATATTCTAGTTATATATATGATTATATATATATATATATATATATAATATATATATATATATATATATATATAGTATCCAATTGCTGCTTTAACATTTTCCGTCGCAGTGGCATCAGTAAATAATCCCAAATTGGTCAATATATTAAAAATACAGAGCAGTAATAATACTACTAATATTATCATTAGAGGAAGAATAGAGGGCTTACCATGGTTTCAATCAAATTGAAATGATTTCTTCTGGACTCTACCCTACATTAACTAAGTCGATGTAATTCCTTAGTTAAATTAAAGATATTTTTTTGATAATAATGGTTGAATGCTATGCTAATTTTTCTCTCATCTTTGTATATATATATATATATATATATATATATTATATATATTATATATATATATACTTATGTGCATGTAAGAATAACTATTTGTGCGGAGAGAGATATGCAAACAGTGAAGAAATCTATTTATTTTAAACCATGTTACATAATGAAAGGCAACTATCATATATATAATATATATATATATATATATATATATATATATATATATATATACATATATATATATATATATATATATATATATATATATTATATTTATATATATATATACAGATGTACATCAAAGTAGATTGTCCGTGCAGTATTATTTGTAATATGTCAACGTATATACGAGTCTGCTATCTTTTATTTTATTTACAGTCTATAAACATGATTTGAAAAATTCATACAAGCTAATACAATTGATTATTGTTCATTGTTGCAAAACCTGAGAAAGATTCCAGTCTAATGGTGGCTATTGTCTGGCTTTCTTTCAGGCTAGCAGACCTCTCACAAATTCACCAGACAACCTCCCACCACTCCTTACAATACCATTCCTTGCTCACCTTACCATTAGTAGTAGTACCACTATAAAGATAAATAAAAAATAAAAATAACATTGGCCCTTTTCTACCCCTGTCCAGTCCCAAATCAGATAAATTTGGTGACTGAGGACTGACTAAGAGGACAAGGTACATCATGCGTCTCTCTCGGTACTTCAGTGCTCTTGGGTAGTGTAATTACAACTTACTTCTTTTTCTTTTTTCTTTTTTTTTCTGTTTTTTTTTTCGTTGACTTGTGAATAGCTTTGATTTGCAAAGCAAGCAGGTAGCAGACAATAGGTTAGTTAGGAATGTACAAGTGTTTCGTTATTTGGCAAGGTGCTTGCTGGCCATTCTCGGCTTGGATATAGCATGTGATGTCCAGACATACTAGAGAGGTCTTCTTCTTACCAATTAGAGGCAAATTTCTTTTTCTTCATCTTTATTTTAGGGGTGAAAATTGATGGAAAGGATGTTGTCCATCTCTGACTTTAGGTCAAGTGCCTTGATGATGAGGTTGTAAGGTATTATATATATATATATATATATATATATATATATATATGCAGATAAATATATATATATACATATATACTATTTGTTGTTGGCATCCTTCTGTCTGCTAAATATGATGGCATAGTGTCCATTTTTTTGGTTAATTGGATCTGAGCGATTGGCCGAACAGGACTATTTTTGAATGGCAATCTCTGACTGCAAACAAACAGTGATGCTTGCTGGAGTTGTCTCTCTTTCCTTCTGGTTCTCTTTTCTGTATACATATATACGCACATATAAACATATTTACCAACCCCTCCTCACAAGCAGGATGTAACACAAGGTCAATTTTTTACACAGAATTTAACAGATTTGAATTCAGTATTTTCCTTCTCCTAGACTGGTTACCTAGCCATGGTTAAAGAGCTCAGTCTGTCTGCTACTTACCCATCAGAGTGAGGTTTCTGAGCTGTGGTACCTTCATAATAACCATTAGATTCATTTAAGCCTATTTGACCCCTCTGAATTGACATTAGGTTAACACATAATACCCTGAAAGTTTTCAGTGTGAGTGCCAAGCAGTATAGTATACCATTTCAAAATCTCTAGAGGACTGAATTGTATTATGGTGCTGCTTTATTGCCCAAGTGACTCTACTTTGTGACAGCATACTGTTATATACAGTCACTGGACCCAACAAAGAAGAAGGAACAGATGTATATATTAAGGTATATTTTATTCTTTGATTGAGTGTAGACTGAGAGTCGTCAGTAAAGGATACACATACACAGGAGCCTTCGGGTTTCTTTGTTTAATTTCATACCAAGCTTCATGGGTTTATGGAGTATGTTTGTGGTTTTTATGTGGGTTTAGGTTGTTGATTGTTTTTGCTGCATGTTCACTGGCTATTATTTCTAACCCCATTAAATGTGGTTCTTATTTCTCATGAAAAGGAATTAAGGAAGAGAAAAGAATAGACAAAGACAAAAGATGTCTTGAGGTTTCAGACTTTATTTCTAGGTTCAGAGTTATTTCTTGGAGTGGAGATTTTTTCTGAGCCAGTAAAAAACATGTTCCCAAAAGTGAACGTAATTGCATGACTGAAATTTGAACTTGCTTACTATGATGCCACAGTCTGTAATATTATCTCTTGCGCCATGGCGACACCCATTGTGGGTATGAGATAAACATATGAGATGTTCTCTTCTTAGTGAATGAGTTCATGTTTATCATAAATTAAAAAAACTAAAGTGAAATCGTTGGGGTGGCCTAAAATCGATATCAGCAAGACAGCGAGGGAGTCTATCTCATTTTCAGTAGCAGTAGACCAAAGAGATTGGTTTTTGGCATCTGAGGTGGTGTACCACACCTACCATCAGCTCCTTACTTTACCGCACAGATCCTCGTGCTGAGTTGATGAGAGCTGGTATTGAACCTAGAAGCTTGTGGTTCGAAGCTGAATTCTAATTTAAATTATTTGGTTTAAAATATATTGCACTTTAGTCTATCTCTTTTTCATTAGCAATAGGACAAGGAGATTGTTTTTGGTGTTTGAGGTGGAGTGGCACACCTCCCATCAGCTCCTTACTTTACCGTACAGATACCGGTGCTACTCATACGCTGAGTTGGTGTAAGCTGGTATTGAACCTGGAACATTGTGCTTCAAAGCCGAATTCTAATTTGAATTATTTGGTTTAAAATATTTTGTACTTAAGTCTATCTCTTTTTCACTAGCAATAGGACAAGGATATTGTTTTTTGGCATCTGAGATGGGGTCCCACACCTACCACCAGTTCCTTACTTTACCAAACAGATCCCTGTACACTGGGTTGGTGAGAACCGAATTCTAATTTAAATTATTTGGTTTAAAATATTTGTATTCAGCTATCTCTTTTCACTAGCAATAGGACAAGAAGATTGTTTTTTGGGCATCTGAGACGGGGGTGCCACACCTACCATCAGTTCCTTACTTTACCAAACAGATCTTGTACACTGGGTTGGTGAGAACCGAATTCTAATTTAAATTATTTGGTTTAAATATTTGTACTTTAGTCTATCTCCTTTTCACTAGCAATAGGACAAGAAGATCGTTTTTTGGCATCTGAATGGGGTGCAACACCTACCATCAGTTCCTTTCTTTACCAAATAGATCCCTGTACACTGGGTTGATGAGAGCAGGTATTGAATATGGAACCTTGTGGTCCGAAGCTAAATTCTAATTTAAATTATTTGGTTTAAAATATTTTGTACTTTAGTCTATCTCTTTTTCACTAGCAATAGGACAAGGAGATTGTTTTTGGCGTTTGAGGTGGGGTGCCACACCTACCATCAGTTCCTTACTTTACCAAACAGATCCCTGTACACTGGGTTGGTGAGAGCAGGTATTGAACCTGGAACCTTGTGGTCCGAAGCCGAATTCTAATTTAAATTATTTGGTTTGAAATATTTTGTACTATAGTCTATCTCTTTTTCACTAGCAATAGGACAAGGAGATTGTTTTTTGGCATCTGAGATGGGGTATCACACCTACCATCAGTTCATTACTTTACCAAACAGATCCCTGTACACTGGGTTGGTGAGAGCCGAATTCTAATTTAAATTATTTGGTTTAAAATATTTTGCACTTTTAGTTTCAGCTGTCATTATTTGGAAAGAAAACAAACAAACAAAAAAAGTGATTCTATTTTTGTACGAATCTTAAAAAGATGAAAATAAATCTAGAATATTTTTCTGTTTATTGTCGGTGAAAGGTTAATCACTTGAACGTCTTGAAATCAGCAGAAACAATTTTTATTCTTTCTTTTTCTTTTATTTTTTTCTAATGTTTTAACAAAGTTTGTTTATTTCCTTTTTGTCATTTACTTGAGAAAAAAATGAAAAAACAAGAAGCTTTTATCTTTTTCCAAGAAATACTTAATTTAGATGGCGGCAACCGAAAAATGATCATTTTGCATTTGTTTGTAGTCTTTGATGGAATGGTGGCTAAGAATGATGTCATGTTTTTGAAATTTGGTTAAAAAAGGAAAAAAAAAATAAGAAAAATAAAAATAAGAAAGAAAACTGAAGCAATAGAAAGAAAGAAAGAAAGAAAGAAAGAAAGAAAGAATGGGTAAATGCAGTAGAAAGAAAGGGAGAAATAGAAATAAATAAAGAATAAAATTAATAAACAGAAAGAATAAAATCCATAGAAAGAAAGAAAGAAAGAAAGAATAAACGTAAATGAAAGAAAGTATGAGATAAAGTAAAAAATGAAAGAAAAAATAAAATCAATTGAAAGAAAGAAGGAAAGAAAAAAGAAGAAAAATAATAGAAAGAAGAAGGAAAAGTACTAGCAATAGAAATAAAGAAAGAAAAAATGGAAAAAAAATAAGAATAAAATGAAATAAACCAAAAGAATAAGATCAATAGAAAGAATACAATCAAGAGAATGAAAGAAAGAAAGAAGAAAGAAAGAAAGAAAGAAAAAAGAGAAAGAAAGAAAAGAAAGAAAAGGAAGAAGAAAGGAAAGGAAGAAAGAAGAAAAGAAAGAAGAAAAGAAGAAAGAAAAGAAAAGGAAGGAAAGAAGAAAAAAGGAAGAAAGAAGAAAAGAAAGAAGAAAAGAAAGGAAGAAAAAAGAAAGGAAGAAAGAAGGAACGGAAGAAAGAAGAAAAGAAAAAAGAAAGAAGAAAAGTAAGAAGAAATGGAAAGGAAGAAGAAAGGAAAGGAAGAAGAAAGGAAAGGAAGAAAGAAGGAAAGAAAGAAGAAAAGAAAGAAGAAAAGAAAGAAGAAAACGCGAAGTAAGGAGACAGACCAATCAGTTTTAGATAAAAATAATCTCTTCTCGTCATCCAGATAAAAAAAGTAAACAAAAACTCCTTAGATCTCAAGTCAGAACAGAAATACAATGGATGACAAGCCAAAAGGATGTAGACTATTTCTCAGTCAACAAAAAAAAAAACAACATTTCTCTGAATTTTTTAGATAAGGCTTCATAATTAGTATTATTTGGATTATTCGGACTATTGTCCTCAACTTTATTGTTATCTGTATAATTGGACACATAGTATAGTGGATAAAGGTGTTGGTTTAAGACAGTTCTAAGGGACAGTTATCTCTAGGTTCAATCCTGGTCAAGGGCGACAGTAACATAGAATAATTAACACAGCTTAACACCTGAACCACAGAGAACAGGATATCCCCGTGGATTTAACAAAGGGTTGGGTTCAAAGTTCCACGAATGCTTCTGATTACGACAAAAGGTTCCTGAGTTCAAAAAGAAGGTTCCCAAGTTAGAGAAGTCTCCCGAGTTCGACAAGAAATAGCTGAAGAAGGCTGGAGGGCACATCGACTGAAACGTTGTACTCATAACAATAAAGATGAGGACAATAATCCAAATAATACTAAAAAAAACAAAAAACAACAGACACCAAAAACATATTAATTTCATACAATTCATCACTAAAATTTCCCCAGCTATGGGTTAGATAGTACTACTTCTCCAGGGCAGGCTTTGGAATAAAATAAACCATGAAGGTTAATATGCCATTAAACAGAGAAACTAAACCAAATTTTAATCTAAGGGTTTTGTAATTTGCTTGAAGCATTGAGATTTTATTGGTTTGTTGGCTGGTTTTGAAGGCTATCACAATGCAAGTGTAAAGAGGTAACTGTGGTGTTGTTTGTTAACCTGTGATTTATTCTCCATTCTTAATGTTTCGGGATAAAAAATCCCTTCTACAGAAGATTACTACAACTAAAGTTGTTGCTAGTGGCTGTTCATTTGTTCTGTCTCATGTCTTAAATTATGTGTGTGTGTGGCAGGGTGCTTGCTGTGTGTATGTGTGTGTGTGTGTGTGTGTGTGTGTGTGTGTGTGTGCGTGTTTATGTCTGTGTGTCTGTTCATTTTCTTTTTTTTCTTTTTTTTTCTTTTGTTAATTATTATTCCAGATTTGGCTCGCCCTCTTAGCATGTTTTTTTGTTTACTAACAGGACCATCTGATCTCTTTTTTATTAATATGTGTCTGAGATTGACATTCCAGATATTGTTTGATTGTTTATGGTGTGTAAATTTACTGTCTATCAAAATCACCTGTTGTCCTGTTGTGTGTGTGTGGTGTATTTGTTATTAAGTCCCAACACCATATGTGTGTGTGTGTGTGTGTGTGTGTGTTATTTGTAGGGTGTGTGTTCTGTTTGCATGCATTCCTTATTCATATATGTGTTAATATGTGTGTATGTGTGTGTTTGATTTAGAGATTAGAATTAAATTAATTTTATTAAAAATTGTAATTATAGAGCCTGCTAGATTCTATTTTGTTTTGCTTTTTAATATTATATTTATCTTATTTTATTTTATTTTATTTTTATTTTTTTTATTTTTTATTTTTATTTTTTAAATTTTTTATTTTGCCATATCAATGTATATCCAGTGTGTGTGTTGGATTTTAAAAGGTTAGAACTAATATCTATCAAGAACTATAATTATAGATTCTGCTGATTTGTTTTTAGGGGTTAAGATAAAGTTAGGTTAATACTGTGATTTTAATTTGTTTAGTATCTAGAAAAAAATGAATTTGCACTCCATCATCATCATCATCATCATTAAAATGACTAAGACATTCGTGACATTGTATGGCTGCACCACTAAGTGACTAACGTAATACGTAGAGAACAAGATAGATGGGAACTACACAAAGAGGCTGCATACTATCTTGAACAGATCTTGGAGTAAGACGAACAAGACATTATGTATAACAGGATTTTCAAAACAAACTTGGTTTGAAAATGACATAGGCAAAAATCTGACAGTTATCAAGGAGGGTTAACTTTAGGTTTTTGCTAGCCCAATTCAGATACGCATATTTTATCAATGATATTGAGCACTCTTTATTCATAAATATAGCTAACTGTACTATCAACGGAGTAGCCTGAATACATTTCTTATAGTGCTAATACCATTTGGAAAGGTATGAATCAAACTATTCTCCCTCCAGCTAAGGGTAAATAGTAGGGCAGGCTGGGTTTTCAAAACTTGCTTAGGCAACCAGTCTAGGAGAAGGAAAACTCTGAATTAAAACTGGTTAAACTCTACTTAATAAATTAAAAATATGTATGAGACATTGGAGGGTTAAACGCTAATAATGGATCCATTATTGTGTAAACAATCGACATGTGTGAGAGCCAGTGCCAGATGTTTATGGTAGGATCGCAATATGCTTAAGCTGAAACAAACAAAGCACATGTGAAAAGTTAGTAATTTAAAATAGTGACAATTTACTCATCGCAGACTGTATCTATGCTTAGGGTTTGATTTGGTTTCTTTGTTTAATGACATACCAAGATTTGTGGGTTACTTAATGCCAAAGGCATCCTTTTAGAAGAACAGTAGTGGTACTTTGGAAGTAGGAACTCGTAAAATGTATCCATTATTGTACCAAGTTTTATGTAAATCTTAAAACTTTCAAGTCTTACATAACTACTAATCATCCGATCACTCATATCAGCTTAAAAATATACGCAAGATTATTAATTCAGACTTACTCACGGATAAGAACTAGAGGATCTTATATATATATATATATATATATATATATATATATATATATATATATATAATATATATATATATATATATATTCTTAATACATTTCATATTTCAGCATTGGTATTTTACAAGAAGTTCTTGATGGACTTACATCTGCTGATTTTGCGATCGACAGAATGAAAAGAATTTAATTTTTAATCCTTGTACTTAATTCGGTTATTCATCTGGTTCTATTGCACAGTCGGCATCGGTGCCTGCAAACCATATTTTGGCGCCAATAATCCTCAAAGATGTTCAAGATAATTCTTTAATGAAGTATATTTGATTTAATTCTGCTCATTGATGGAATTAGTGTCTCAGAACAGCCATTGCAATATCTACTTATATCTAAGACACAATGTCACTTTATATATATAAATGTAAGGTAATCCAAATGACTGGTCAGTAAGGGATGATTTTATTTGGGATCATCGAAATGTCCAACCATACTGTATGCTCTGTAGACATACAAGGTAATACAGTATGGTTGTAAAGTATTCTTGTATGAGTATAGATGTTTGTACCTCTGCATACATATATACTCATACACGATTATAAATCCCTAAAAAGAGCTCAGTGTATAATAATCAATACATTTAAATT
>CM042158.1:38887248-38894748 GCA_023376005.1 Doryteuthis pealeii | reverse complement strand
CCAGGATTGAACCTGCAGTCCAGAGATAACTGTAACTCAGAACTGTTTTAACCTAACTCCTTTATCCACTAGGCCATGTGTCCAATTGAGGCTTGTTAATTTTATGACCTTGACAAAAACATCCAGAGCTGTGTGCATCACATTACCAAAAATTTCAAAATTCTTGACTCGCTCTAATATAGGCGTTTACCCAAACTGATTGCTACGGGTAAGATGTGTCACAAGGTCAGAAGTATGGGCATCCAGTAAGGATTGAACTTGCTTTTCTGTAGTAATGGATCAGTTAGACTAGCTTGCTAACCATTACACTATGAACCTTGATGAACCTTGTACGACAGTTAAGCCCCTCTCTCGGTTCAAAAAGTTGAGATCCAACAACAACCAGAAGCAAGATAGCTGGCAACAAATCAAACTGCAAACCAACAGGATGAGAGGAATGGTCATCCGCTGGATGGTTTTTATATCAGAGATTTCCTTCTCCTAGATGGGTTGCCTTCACTTCGACTTACTTTCTGCCCGCTTATGTCATTTACCCATGACTGGGACGTATGTCATGTGCTAGATGGCTGTTGAGCGATATGCTTCCTCCGTCCTTTGACAGGTTTTGTTTTTCGTCCTGCCGGGTTTGTAGCCACCCTTCTCACCAGACAAACTTCGTGGGGCAACTTTGATGATCAAGAAAGTTTGGCTTTATGCCTGAAACTGAGAATTATTTACCTGTGGTACAAGCTATAGAGGCAAATCTGTTAAATAGCACTTGGAGAGTATCAGGCAAGCACATCATTTCATTGTCCAGTGAGACTTGTCAACAGAAATTAAATATCTTCTATTAATAATGATTGGCTTCCAGTTTTTGTCTGTAACAAAAATTACGTCACTGCTTACGTCACATTACCCAAAACCGTCATAACATAGAATGAATACACTCAAAATTTGAACATGCAGCATTAGACAGTCCTCGTTGTTTTTTAAAACAAGTTTGAATAAATACATGACTGTTATTATATATCTATATATAGTTTATTTTATTTTAATACATATTTAAAGTTTCCATTTCAAATTGTTTTATTTTTTAATCCTTTAATGAGTTTGATGATTTTATTTACTTAGGGTACAAACTCGCTGACATTGAATTTTTTACTTCCACCCCTCAGGCAATATGTTTCAAAAATCTACTTTTACATCGCCTGAAGGGTGTTTTTTATTTTGTACTAGTCTAAGTAAAGAAGATAAGTAAAGCTATCTACAAACACCGGTATTCAAGTGTGCACTACTATACTGCACTTTGCGCAAGATGCAACGCAAATTGAGTATGTTATGCAACAGACGGATTTATTTTTTCCAGATTTATTTTCAGCTTTCAGATATTTCCAGACAAGTCTGGAAAATGTTTCCTATTTTTATTTCTTAAGCTTTGCTTGTTCCGACCAATAAAAAAGTCGCTTTTAGACATTCCACTGTCAGTAAATTGGTTCCAACCAATTCCCACTTTTGGCAATACATGATGATGTATCATTGAAGACTTTCTTGGAATGGAGAAAATGCTTTCCTTCCATGGAACCCCGACTCTGAAGATGAAAGGAAATATTATTTTTAGAAGTGGACAAATAAGTATTCCCTATAAGATATTTGCCGATCCAAAAGTTAATTGTTTTTTTTTTGTGAGTTTGTGAGCATTTTGCTTCAAGCTATACATGCATATATACATACATGGATACATACATACATACAAGTATATATATATTAGCGTTGGTCGTTTTTATACTTTTTAAAATATCAAATATCGAACACACACACACACACACACACACACACACACACACACATATATATTATATATATATATATATATATATAAGGTGTGTCAAAAAATATGAAGATTTTTGTACTTTTTGACACACCTTGTATTCTGAAAAAATAATGTTCCATTCATTATTCATTTCTATCTCGGTAAATACAGCTTTAAAATTGGTATTATCTCAGTCGGTAGACTGTCCGACTAGGAACCACAAGGTCCCTGGTTCAATACCGGTCCTCCCCAACTCAGCTTATGAGTGGCTCTGGGATCTGTGCGTAAAATTGAGGGGCTGTTGTAGATGTGGCGCTCCACCTCAGACGCCAAAAAATCTCCTTGGACTAGCACTAGTGAAAAGAGGATAGACAACTATTTTCCATATGTTCATTATTATCTGTACAGCGTTTCGGCCGATGGGCCCTCCGGCCTTCTTCAGGTATTTCTTGTCGGACTCGGGAACCTTCTCTCCGGACTCGGGAACCTTCTTTTCGAATTCGGTAACCTTCTTGTCGTAATCGGGACCGAAGAAACCCAGAAGGGCGAAACGTTGTACATATAACAATGAAGATGAGGACAATAGTCCGAATAATGCAGATAATACTAGTCATCAAGCCTCATTTCAAACATTCAGAGAAATAGTATATTTTGTTTGTTTAAAACCTTTTATTATTACATTTCCGAAGAAAGAAGGCAACCAGTGTGTGTATGTTTTGGTTATAATACTTTTCAGGCAAGACAGACAACGTTTCGGCCGATGTGCCCTCCGGCCTTCTTCAGGTATTTATTATCGGACTCGGGAACCTTCTATTTGAAGTCGGGAACCTTTTTTTCGGGCTCAGGATCCTTCTTTTCGAACTCGGGAACCTTCTTGTCGTAATCGGGAACCTTCTTGTCGTAATCAGGAGCCATCACGGAACTTTGAACCTAACCCTTTATTCAGTCCCTCCGGCCTTCTTCAGGTATTTCTTGTCGGACTAGGGAACCTTCTTTTCGAATTCGGGAACCTTCTTGTCGTAATCGGGACCGAAGAAAACCGGGGGCATATCGGGCGAAACATTGTACAGATAACAATGAAGATGAGGACAATAGTCCGAATAATGCAGATAATACTAATACTAATCATCAAGCCTCATCTCAAACATTCAGAGAAATAGTATATTTTGTTCGTTTACAACCTTTTATTATTACATTTCCGAAGAAAGAAGGCAACCAGTGTGTGTATGTATACTTTTCAGGCAAGACAGACATACATTGACAATAAAACAAAACAACATTTTAGAAATCTTCCTGCTTACGTGACATGTGGGGCCGTATATGATAGTTGGCCATGAGAGGATATTATTTTTTTTATTATCAGAGATTCAATATGTATGCATTTCCAAAGAACAATTTAAATGTTTTTTTTAGATAAATATCTTCAGTATTGAATAACGACATGAAAGATCTTTTTTATTTCATGAATGTTTCATTTGACAATGTTTTCTTGTCACTCTCAAGAAAAACTGACACATTGTCGCATTGATTTTTGTATTGATATTAATTAAACGTGTAAATAAATTTGTTGAATCAATGACTGGATTATCTAAGTTGTAGCAAAATAATTATATTTGCATTCTCTTTATCGTCGTTTGTTTTAAAAATAAAGAAGAAGAGAGAAAACTTAAATAAATAAAAATGGCTTTATTTGCGGAGTCAACCTAAACACTTTCTGTGTCACGATGTTTACTTCAATCTTTGAGATTCTTTTCAGCGCTTGAAAATGTCAATAGAAAGTGTGTTAGCATTTAGCAGGGAATATTTGCTGTTTTTTTTTTCAATTCTTTTAATTTCAGCGGCGTGTTATCTATATAGTAATACGCTTGCTCCTTAAACTTCCGTCTGTTATCTTGCAATATCCTCTCTATGGGAAATTTACGGTATCCCAAATACCGCTAAGAAAGGAATAAAGAGGAAGACAAGTTGATAATTCAAAAAAGGTTTTATCGTGAGAAAGGACTGCTAAAACGTATTCCTTTTAGCACTCGTAAATCATGTATGTATATATGTAGTAAGTAAAATTTCGTAAACACTTATCCGTTTCGGCAAAGTTTCTTGGTAGCTTTTTTGCCGAATCGTTGTAGTTGTGGTCTGGTGATTAGTTCTTGGGCTGCTGCTATTTTGGTTCAATTTTCTGAACCATATGACCTTTATGCATCCCTTTTTAACCCTGGTCTATCCATCTTTCCGTTAAGTAGAAAGATGTAGTATCAGTTTTAATTCTTGTCTCTTGATACTTCCTTGAAGTTGAAAGATGAAGTATCAATTTTAATTCTTGTCTGTTGATCCTTCCTTGAAGTAGAAAGATGAAGTATCAGTTTTAATCCTTGTTTGTGGATACTTCATTGGAATAGAAATATAAAGTATCAGTTTTAATTCTTGTCTGTTGATCCGTTGGTTCTTGAAGTAGAAAAATGTAGAATCAGTTCTAACCCTGGTCTGTTGATCCTTGAAGCAGAAAGATTTCTGTGTTAGTTTGATAATTTCTGTTGATTCTTCTGTGAGGCAGTTCATTAGGTCAAAATTTTTAGGAAAATTTATCAACGACGTTAAATACATGTTTGACGTTTTTTTCGTTGGTCAACCTAGCTGCTGCTACCTGGAATAGTCTATAAATATAAGTAATAGTTTTTTTATACAATTTATACATAAGAGTTAATCCAACATCATTATTTTTTTCTGACTTGTCGATGATTTTCCTCGTTCTGTGCAATTCTTTAACTTCTTTTTCTTTTTCTAAATATATCATCATCATCATCATCATCATCATGTCGCGCAATTTGCACGGATATCCATGACGATCTCTCGCCAACCTTCCCTATCATTCATCGACTCTGGAAACTCCTCCGCGCAGCAGCCAGCATCCCTACATAGTTGGTCAATGTAGGTCCTGGCTGGGCGGCCCACACTAGCGAGCCCATGTGCTGCTTCCACAGTAGTACGTCGCTTACGATCTCGTCCTTGCTTCTCCAGCAGTGTCCTGCATGTCTAGCCCGTTTTACTCATATGGTTTGTGAGATGGGGGGCATGTAACCGTACAGTTGCTTTTTTGTGGGCTGCTGCTTCCACGACTTATTCAGGACCGCTCGCAGCATTCTCGTGCAGCTCCCATCTAGCTTATTCTCGTCGCTTCATTAGTCCAGGTGGTACAGCCATATAGCAGTACCGACACAACCACAGCCTGGAAGAATCGTCTCTTTAGCTTAAGTAAGTACATTCTAAATATATAAAAAATCATATTACAGCTTTTTTCTTTCTTCACTTTCTTTAGATCGGAGTCTAGTACCAAAAAAATAGCTAGTCAAGCGTCTGTATTGCATGAGGTCTATTCACGTGTTGGGATCTTCTTTCGTGAGACATTTACTTGAAAACATATACAACGTGCTAATGTATTAGTGCATGTGCCATTCAAATGAGAGAAAAAATAGATACAAATTAAAATCAAAATTAAATAGAAAATAAAATATAAAAAAATAAAATAAAATATAAAAAATAAATAAATAAAATTTAATATCTATTTTAAACTGACCGAGTGAGAAAAATTATTTTAATCACTTATTTTCAAATTTGTTTTTATTTATCTTTTATTCTATTTTTTTTTTATATTCTATTCTTTAATTATTTTTACTTATCTTTAATTCTATATTCATTTCTTAAAAATTGGAAAAAATCTCTCCATTGAATGTCATGTCTAAGTGTATTATATATTTCTTCAAGTAAATGTCTCACGGAAGAAGATCTCAACACGTGAAATGACCTCACGCTATACAAACACTTGATTAGTTACTTTTTACTATACTACTGTCTGAAGATTGTATGAAACACATGAAACTTGAGAAATGGAAATATACTATCCATAATACTATATATATATATATATATATATATATATATATATATATATATATATATATATATATATATGTGTGTGTGTGTGTGTGTGTGTGTGTGTGTGTGTGTTGAAACGAAAGATAAAGGAAAGAAAATGCTTAATGGATAAAATAGATGAAATTGATTTTATCTTATTTTATTTTACTGACACGTGTTTCGGCCAGAACTTACTCTGACGAAGGCCGTTATTCCTTGTATACTAAATTAAAAAAAATAGTTTTCTATCATTGTTATAATATATATATATATATATATATATATATATATATATTCTATGATATATACATCCACACATCCACACACAATATGGCTAGACATTTGCAGGCTACCTCCAGCTGGGATGGAAACCCAATCAATTCATCATCAGTTATGCATCATTCTGCCATCGTCACATATAATCTATCTATCTTTACCAACCCTCTACCGCATGAGTAAAATGTGACACATTTCATTAGCAGAGTTTAACAGGTTTGAATTCAGAGTTTTCCTATACTGAGGAGACAAAGAAATGCGAAATAGATTTATATATGTACCAAGGTATCCATATATATATAATATATATAATATATATATATATATATATATATATATATATATATGTATGTGTGTGTGTGTGTGTGTGTGTGTGTGTGTAATATAGTGAAAAATTTGAAAATACACAGGTTCAAATAAAATGAGTGATATTTATTCAGCCAACGCTGCAGTTTTTCAATCTGTTTAGTTGATCGTCTTCAGGGCCTTTGTTGATTTCCGTACTGTTGGCTGGGCGTTAGAATGCACCGACTGCACCTCTGCAGAGGGGTAACACTCCCCCAATGGGGCTACCTGTTGGCCGTGGGTGGCGATCCGTGATGCTTAAGGATAGAGCCCAGGTGGATGAGCAGTTCATGACATGCAATACTCCACTTTGGCCCTATTTTGGGCTAGATGGGCGCTCGGAAAGGCCCCCTCCGATCAATCAGCTGGTCACGTCAAGCCCTAGCACTTATATGATTTTCCCAACCCTATTGCCCTTATGGCAAGCCCCAACCCATTTTTATCATATGGGTGCTAGAAGGCAGTGGCTGCGGGTCTACATGTCCTGGGAATGACATTAAACTCTATCTGATGGTGAGGTTCCAGTTTTGGAGGTTTGGGGAATGTGGAGCACCCCTTGATCACCATTGCTCCCTGGTCCACTCTGACCCGGAGTGTTAGTACCTGTTAGGGTCCCATCTATGGGTCAAATAGAAAAATGTATTTATAAAAAAATTGTATTATCCATTAAGAATTTATTTATTTCAAAACTTTATCGGCATTAAATGTCCCACTGAGGTTGATATGCCGTAAAACAAAACAAACCAAACTTTGTTGATTTAAGGAAAAGTAAAATTTATTACAGAATAATAAGGCGACTGTGATAGTTTTTTGTTGATCAGTTTGTTTAAAAAAGTGTTTTGAATGGAAAATTAGCGCTCTTAGAATGGTTAAAAATTTATGAAACGCTGGGATAAACGGTTTTGAAAGATGACATCGAACTTTCTCTTACGTTGTGTGTGTGTGTGTGTTTGTGTGTGTTGTGTGATCAACAAAAACTATCACAGTCTCCTTATTATTTTTGTGATAAATTTTAGTTTACCTTATATCTACAAAAAGCCATGAAAAAAAATCTACTAAGCAGATTGAAACACTGCAGCGTTGGCTGAATATCAGTCATATTATTTGAACCTGTGTTTTTTTTCAAATTTTTCACTATATTACATACCATCGGATTCACTTCCATTTTTCTCTCACACACA
>CM042158.1:38867157-38887148 GCA_023376005.1 Doryteuthis pealeii | reverse complement strand
AAGAGATGATGATCATCTAATAATTAGTCACTATGATGAAATATAAAGTTCTTTGCAGGAGAAATCAATTCTCCGTTGGATAACACCCGGATATTTCCTATATGAACTTAAAGGTTCCATAGGTTGGAGGTATTGACGCACACTATGCCTCATTTAAAAGCGTGGACGCTTCTTCATTCATATACGCGATGACAGATAGAATGGATGACCGGAACCCACCTGAATCATGGAAGAGAATAACTTGTATCATGATGATCTGCACCGGCTATCAAAATAAGGAGATTATGGTTGCTGCCCAATGTTCCCTGAACACTGTAAAAACAATCAGGCATGAACTGGGGAATTGCAATGAAGACTACGGTGATGGTTTTCGGATGTGTCCTCTGAGTGTGATGTGATGCCTCCTTATTTTTTTCAGAGAGGGTATCAGGTTGAATTCAGATGCCTACGTGGAGCTGCTAAACACTGTAGTCAAACCCTAGATAACACGGGTAGCCTATTGTAGGCCATATATATGGCAGGATTCGCCTGCCACACCTCTGAGAAAAGTCAGAAATGGTTGTCGGCGAATTTTTACGACTACACAGTCCCAATGTTTGGCCTCTGAACTCCCTAGCTGAGTATATCTTATTTTATCTAAATAGACTATTGATACGAGTCTTTGACTTCTAGTTATTTGCTTAGATTTTAGTGTATGACGTTTAACTGCATCTACTGGAGAATTTACAGTTCTGGAGCTCTGGAGAGGTCTTGAGAATATGGAGTACCCCTTCACCATTACTTCCAAGTTAACTCTGATCCGGAGTACCTGATAGGATCCATTTTAACAAATGAGTTTCAAAAATTGAGTTTAAGAAAAAAGAATTTTCAGTACTCATCACGAATGAATAGAATAAATGTATTCGGTATGAAATAACCCCACAAGGGTTGACATGTCATAAAATCCAACCAGCCAACCATCCAACCAAACCAACCAACCAATCTACTGTACGTTTTTACCCAGCTCCTCCGCACGAAAAGAATGTGACACAAGGCCAATTTTCAAGTGGAGTTTAACAAGCTTGAATTCAGTGTTTTTCCTTCTCCTCGACTGGTTGCCACACAGTGGCATACTATTTATACATAGCTAGAGGGAGAATATTTGGATGTATATCTTTTCCAGGGGTATTAGTGCTATGTGAAATTATTTTGGACTAGCCTGCGTAGAGTGAATGCGCTGGTCCAGTACCATTTATACACGTCTGAGAATATCGGGGTAATTGCCTTCGCCTGCTTCAGAGCGCTACGGGCCTCTGGAGTGACTAGGTAATAAAATTAACAGCGTCGATCCCAGGGGGTCTATCCCCCAGGCAATACCTGCCCCCTTGATTTAAAAGGGACAGGGCTGGATTTATTGTCCAGTGCCTGAGGTGCCCCCCCCAGTGTGAATGCCGACGGGATCGTCGAATTTTTTCTGCCTACCACCCATAAGCTTCAGTATCAGCTTCATGGGTGGTCCCACGTTAATAGGGCCTTGTGTCTAACCCGTACAAGTGGGGTACCAGGTAAATAAACCCGAGACTGCAAAGGTTACGCGAAACGTCTTCCTTGAGGTTTTAGCACTCTGTTGCGAGTTATTATATGTCTGGCGCACATTTTGTTGAATGTACTAGTATATTGGATATTGGATGATCCAGTATATAACAGAAATGCAACTAATCTCGTCGAGGATTCGAACTCGTGTCACTATTTCTATTTCCTATGACAATAACCATTACACACGGGTGCCTCCATTATTTTGACACATACATGATAGCAGCAGGCAAAGGTCATTGCTTTCTTTGGTGGACAAAGAATTCTAATCAATGTACCACTAGGTGGCGTTGTCAAACCGGTATATAATAAGGGCGCATAAAATCAAAGCCTTTTCTTACCATTAGTAGCATGGTGTGATATAGTCCAGATTATGTCTTCCTAATCAGGGGCTTTTCGCCCCCAATAGCTTCGTATCGCATTGAACACGACACCATAAGACAATACATTAAGCTCAGTCGGTAGAGCGTTCGGATAGAAACCACAAGGTTCTAGTTCGATACCGGTCCTCGCCAACTCAGCGTATGAGTAGCACAGGGATCTGTGCGGTAAAGTAAGGAGCTGATGGTAGGTGTGGCGCTCCACCTCAGATGCTAAAACAATCTCCTTGGTTTAGCGCTTTTGGAAGAGGGGATAAACTCCCCCGCTGATTGGCTGATACCGATTTAGGCCGCCCCGACGACTTTACTTTTTTATTATTAGCCTTTACTCAAAATGTCAATCTTGCTTACGCGTACATATGCTAAGGATATTTCTTCACACTCACAGAGATGCGTCACTGATGCAAACAAATGTAAAAGGACGCAGTAAAATTGTATCCATGCGTCCTAATGTTTTCCTTCCCCCATCATTGTCAGTTTATTGTAAATACATTTCAATATTTTCTTGGAAATAATTTACTCGCTATGGGGTACAAGGTGGGCTTTAGTTGTTCATGGATGAAAAAAAACTCTATAAATTATTAAGAAACTTTAGTTGGGACCCATCAAATTTCCCAGGGACTCATTCAAATCAAATACATGCGTCCTGGACGTACAAAATTAAAAAGCTATCAGCATCACTGTTTATACTCACTGTTAATGTACTCCTTTTGTATCTCATGTCATTCTGGTATTAATTCTATTAAATTTGCTATTTATTTCGCTGTAAAAAATAATTCATAAAACCACATACAAGTTACATATTTAGAAAGACTATTTTTTTTCTTTCTGACCAAATAAATATTTCTAAGAATAGACCGGTCATACAAAGAAATTCCGAGTTGAAACGATTAGAGCACGAATTTGTTAATTTTTTTTTCATTTATTCAATTCTCTGCGTACAAAGCAAATATACGTCATTGATTTATTTCATTAAAAAAAAACACCCAGCCACATTCACCACTGCTTGCTTACGTTTACAAGCACCGAAATAGTGAATATGAGCACAGTTAGGTAGTGGCTAAGGTGTTTTAATAGTGAGCACTGCAATCTGGGTGACAGGCCAATATTTAAACAGCTGTCAACCTACAAAACGAAGAAGCCTCGATCAGTACAACCATGCAAATAGAACCATCGAGACAAAATTTGCTTGATTATTTGGACATATAAGGTGTGCTGTGGCCCACTATTTAAACATATAGACTCTGCGTGGGTGCGTGGATTAAAGACAGCCAATCAGCACGTTCGAATACGTGATTAGTTAACTATTTAATCGCCGATATTGAAAGTCGTTCAGTTACTACTATTGGACACGGATGAACAGATCAGCAACCAAACTCTCTGCTTAATACAAATATTCTTAATTAAGGAACAACCAAGGATTCTTCACTAAGGAACAATCAGAGATTCTGCCTAACACTAAGGAACACAAGGGATCTCCCCTGTAAAGTACTCACACCTGCAGCCTAAAAATGGCCTCACAATCGTAACAGAGGGAGGTATTCGAAAAATAGAAAAAAAAAACTTAAAATTACTCTTCCATTACCCGTCTTTCATTGCTAAATTTTCTTAATTCAACTATTTAATATAGGAAGTAAGGAATAAAATTACTGTTATTTCTTCTTGTTAATGGATTTCTTTTAAGATTTATCCCCGAGATTTTTGCTCATATTCATTAAGATAAAACCAAACAATTAAAAATCAATAATACCAAGCACATATTCAAATTAAATTTTTAATATCAATATGCAAATTAGCCTCTCTGTTCACTCTGTAAACCGCTATTTTGTTGTATATATAAATACAATTACATTCTGTTAGTATGCAGATATGGTCAACAGTGGCTTCGGCCTCTGGATCATTGATATAATTAACGGCGTCGATCCCAGGGGGCCATCCCCCCAGGCAACACCTGCCCCCTCGATTTAAAGAGGCAGGGCTGGGTTTATTGCCCAGTGCCTGGCGCCCCCTTGAGGGGGAATGCCGACGGGATCGACGCAATTTTTCACCTGCCACTCCATGAGCTTCGGCTTGTGGTGGTCTCACGTTAATAGGGACTTTGTGCCTGACCGTACAAGTGGGGTACGCGGTAAATACTATGTCGATATGGTCAACAGTGGCTTCGGCCTCTGGACCATTGCTATAATTAACAGCGTCGATCCCAGGGGGCCATCCCCCAGGCAACACCTGCCCCTCGATTTAAAGGGGCGGGCTGGGTTTATTGCCCAGTGACTGAGGCCGCGCCCTTGGGGGAAGCCGACGGATCGACGCAATTTTTCACTGCCCCCATGAGTCTCGGCTGTGGGTGGTCCCACATAAATAGGGCCTTTGTGCCTGACCCGTACAAGTGGGGTACGTGGAAAATATCATGTAGATATGGTCAACGGTATTAATAATGTAAAACAATTTCATTAATAATTGAGGTTTTGATAAAATCATGGAGAATGTGACGTAAATATCTAAGGGGGTTGCGATTTGAGTAGTGATATAATTTCGGTTACAGACAAACAAACACACAATCTCCATTATAATAAGATCCTGGGTTCCTTTCATCTGTTGTGGTTTCTGTGGGGGAAAATAGGATACATTACTTTTGTGGCGCACCTCCAAATTTGACCATTCAGTTAGTCAATCTTCGATATCATTTACCTGAGCCAACAAAAGGATAGTCTGTCGGTCACTCACACCATAAAAGGGCTCAACCCCAACCGCTATACGCCCTGCAAAATGTAACACCGTAAAGAGATGATAGGGTGCATGTGCATCTCTGGTATGGGGAGTGAGGAATTACCCTTACTCGACCCTACCCCCCCCCTCAGCTTGTGGTTCAAAAGTGATTGATGCCACCCACACAAAATGACAATGACGGAAACTAGAGATCTGGCTGGGGGTGGTTTTGGTTTTTCTTGCACCTTGTCACCATCACTGTCACCCCTCACTGTAAACAGATCCCTTATCAGATAGGAAAATACTCGAGGGGTGGCGTGTGATAGATTTTGATGAAGAAACAGGAATTGGGCAGGAAGGAAGATGACCATTGAATCAAAAAGGGCAAAGAAGGAAAGAGAGGAAGAGAGAAATAGAAAAACGAAGAGAGAACAAGAGAGAGAGAGAGAGAGATAGAGATAGAGATAGATAGATAGATAGATAGATAGAGAGAGAGAGAGAGAGAGAGAGAGATAGAGAGAGAGAGTGGGGGTAGGAGGGGAAGTAGAAAGACGAAATGGTAGATAGATACATCGAAAGAGTGAGATAAAGACAGAGAGTGGGTAAGTGGAATGACAAATTGACAGATAGATAGATAGATAGATAGATAGATACACCGATAGATAGATAGATGGATAGAGAGTGAGAGAGGAGAGAGAGAGAGAGAGAAAGAGAGAGAGAGAGAGGGAGAAAGAGAGAGGGAGAAAGAAAGAAAGAGGGGATGTTGAAAGATGAAGAGATAAATACATCGATAGATAGACAGATATATGTGTAGATAGATAGATAGATAGATAGATAGATAGAGAGAGAGAGAGAGTGTGTGTGAAGGAAATAAGTAAAGAAAGAAAGAAAGAAAGAAAAACTAATCAAATGAAGGAGATACTTGAATGAGAACGAGAAGATGAAAGAGAGAAAGAAGGAATATAAAAGAAAAATATATAGCGAAGGAAAGAAAGAAAGAAAAAAAAGGAAGGATAATGAAAATAATAAATATTGATAAAATCACGCTGAAGAAATAAATAAATAATGAGATTTAAAAAATAAAGAATGAATGAAAGAAAGAAAGAAGGAATATAGTAGAAAAAGATATAGTGAAGAAAAGAAAGAAAGAAAAAATGGAGGATAATGACAAGAATAAATATCAACATAGTAACACAGACCAAGAAGAAAGAAAGAAAGAAAGAAAGAAAGAAAGAAAGAAAGAAAGAAAGAACTAATAAAATGAAGGAGATTCATGTGTGAGAACGAGAGGATGAAAGAGAAAAAGAAGGAATATAACAGAAAAATATATAGCGAAGAAAAGAAAGTAAGAAAGGATAAGTGAAAATAATAAATATCAACAAAGAAATGCAAAAGAAGAAAGAGAGAAAGAAAAAATGAAAAATATAAGAAAGAGAGAATAGGGTAAAGTGAGAGAGAGAGAGAGAGAGAGAGAGAGAGAGAGAGAGAGATAGAGAGAGGGGGTGAGCGCAAGGAAGCGATAGTGCTAATCTGTTCCAATCGAATATCATGAGAGAGAGAGAGAGAGAGAGAGAGAGAGAGAGAGAGAGAGAGAGAAGAACTAGACTCTGTGCAAGACTTGCAAGGGCTCATGTAGCACGTGCACGCATGTTGAGTAGAGAGAGAGAGAGAGAGAGAGAGAGAGAGGACAGAGAGAGAGAGAGAGAGAGAGGGGGAGTGAAGAGAGAGAGAGAGAGAGAGAGAGAGAGATTTAATTAAATCAAGATTATTATACATTTTACGCATTGAACTATTTACCAATAGCTCTTAAGTATACATATCAAACGCTGTAATAATTAAAAATAATGCAAGTGCTGTAATATTGTATCAAAATCTTTCAAATGAAGGAGATACATGAATGAGAACGGGAGGATGAAAGAGAGAAAAAAGTGCGGGAAAAACAGAGAGAAATGAAAACGCAGACATTTATAGCGGAGGGGGGGGGGGCAGTGAAAACGAAACAAAGAGAAGAATATTAAAAAAAAGGGGATCAGGGCGCATTGTCCATGCCCCCCCCCCTCTCATCCGAATCTATTACTTTTATAATTTCATTGTGCAAATAATGCTAATTGCAATTCATGGTGAATCCAGTTTTGTGGCTGATACTGGAATGTCGCAAAATTCATTCATTTCATCATTACTCATTCATTCTTCTTGTCTTTTCCCGTCTCTTTCATTTTTCAATCACATAATAAATTCATTGTTTCGCCTTGTTATTCTCATTGCCACCATTTTGTTTTTTGATACTACGCATTTTTTGTATTTCTTTTTTTTCTTTTCCTTTTTTTTTTAGCTGTAAGGGACAACAATGTTATTGCTACGTTGTACTATTATGATTATAATAATAGGTTCAGTGAATTTATTAATAATTAAAATATTCATTAATTATGGCCGGTTTAGCTCTGTCGGTGGAGCATCCGCTGAGGAATTACAAGGTTTGATACCAGCCCTCGTCAAATCAGTGTATGAGTAGCACAACATGGGTAATCTCTTCTGTGCGTTAAAGAACATTATTTTTAATAATAATAATAATAATAATAATAATAATAATAATAATAATAATAATAATAATTTAAATTTGAATTTAAATTTAAATTTAAATTTGACCATACAACAAAATGGTATATGCATAAACCAGAATCTGTTCTTGAGAACGAAACGCATAAAATTCTCTGGGACTTTGAAATAAAAACGGATCACCTTATCCCAGCAAGAAGACCAGACCTAGTGTTGATTAACAAAAAAGAAAGAACTTGTCAACTGGTGGATTTTGCAGTGCCAGCAGATCACAGGGTGAAGCTAAAGGAAAATGAAAAAATGGACAAATACCTGGACCTTGCCAGAGAACTGAAAAAGTTATGGAATATGAAGGTCAAAGTGATACCAATTGTAGTTGGTGCACTTGGAACTGTCCCAAAAGGATTGGAAAAGGGTTTGGAATGTTTGGAAATCAGAGGAAGGATTGAAACCATTCAAAACACTGCATTGCTGCAATCTGCCAGAATACTCAGAAGAGTCCTGGAGACCTGAGGAGACTTGCTGTCACTTAGACTCCAGTGAAAGACCATTAGCTAATGCAGATGTGAAAACTCAAAAGGAGTAAATATAATAATAATAATAATAATAATAATAATAATAATAATAATAATGCCATAAGAAGAAAGAATATCAAAGCAAAAATCGATAAAACACAACAAAACAGTAAATGTAGACGATTCGGTGACAGAGATGAGACTGTAAACCATGTATTAATCGAATGTAGCAAACTAGCACAACTGTAATAAATAGCCAGACACGACTGGGTTGGGAAGGTGATCCACTGGGAATTATGCAAAAAATTTAATTTTGACCATACAACAAAATGGTATATGCATAAACCAGAATCCGGTCTTGAGAATGAATCGCATAAAATTCTCTGGGACTTTGAGATAAAGACGGATCACCCTATCCCAGCAAGGAGACCTGACCTAGTGTTAATTAACCAAAAAAAAGAGAACGTGACAACTGGTGGTCTTTGCGGTTCCAGCAGATCACAGATTGAAGCTGAAAGAAAACGAAAACATGGACAAATACCTGGACCTTGCCAAAGAATTGAAAAAAAATGGAATATGAGGGTCAAAGTGATACGAATTGTAGTTGGTGCATTTTAAACGGTCCCAAATAACTTGGAAAAAAGACTGGAGAATTTGGAAATCAGAGGAAGAATTGAGACCATCCAGACTACTGCATTACTGCAATCAACTAGAATACCCAGAAGTGTCCTGGAGACCTGAGGAGACTTGTTGTCACTCAGAGTCCAGTGAAACACTAGCAGTTAACGCTGATGTGAAAAACTCAAAAAATACAACTACTACTACTACTACTACTACTAATAATAATAATCTATTAATTATGGAGATTAGCTTCCGGTTTTTGTCTGTAACAAAAATTACATCAGTGCTTACATCACATTACCCAAAATCGTCATAACATAGAATAAAATTTATTCTACGATTTTTGGCATGTTCAATTTTGAGTGTATTTATCAATAAATACATTCAAAATTTGAACAGGCAACATTACAGTCCTCATTGTTTTTTAAAACCAGTTTTAATAAATACATGACTGGTATTATATATTTATATATAGTTTGTTTTATTTTAATACACATTTAAAGTTTACATTTCAAATTGTTTTATTTTTTAATCCTTTAATGAATTTGATGATTTTACTTACTTCGGTTACAAACTCGCTGACATTGAATTTTTTACTCCCACCCTTCAGGCAATATGTTTCAAAAATTTATTTTTACATCGCCCGGAACGTGTTTTTTTATTTTGTACTAGTAATAATAATCATAATGATAATAATAATTAGAAGGAACACTTAAAAGATACCCAGATAGAACTAAACAAAATAGAACCTTCCAAAACAATGAAAAGAAATTTCACAAATTGGTGGATTAAAAACAAACACAGATGAACACAATAGAAGCAAAACATTTTTGGAGTAAAATATGGGAGATGAAAAAGAACACAATAAAACTTCAAAATTGATAAGTGATATTAAAAATGAACTGAAGGAAATTGAATAAGCACCTGTCGTAAGTATTTACATAATTACACTCAAGTCAACACTCAAGAAAGTAGCAAACTGGAAAACACCAGACTTTAGAATTCATCGACTGAACCGACAGCAGAGGGGTAAGACTCCCCCACCTGTTGTCCGTGTTTGGCGATCTGTGATGCTTTAGGAGAGAATCATTGTGGATGAGCAGTTAATGACATGCAACACTCCACTTAGACCCTTACTTAGGCTAGACGGTCGGTCGGAGAGGCCCCTCCCATCAATCGGCTGGTTGTGTCAAGCCCTAGCACTTATATGATTGTCCCAATCCTATTGCCCTTATGTCAAGCCCCAACCCTTTTTATCGTATAAGTGCTAGAAGGTGGTGGCTGAGGGTCTTCATGTCCTGGGAATGACGTTAAACTCTCTCTGATCGTCAGGTTCCAGTTCTTGAGGTTTGGGGAATGTGGAGTGTCGCTTCATAACGATTACTTGTAGGTCCACTGTGACCCGGAGTGGTAGTGCCATTTAGGATCCCATCTACGGGTTAAATAGAAAAATGTGTTTATAAAAAAATGAGTGTCCATTAAGAATGAATTTATTCAACATTAAATGACCCATTGAGGTTGATATGCCGTAAAACATAACACAAGAAACATTTGCTATTGTTGATCGTGAACGGCAGAATCACCATGAGCGGCACGCCAGTTTCTCACTTTATTATTATTATTATTATTATTTGCTCCTTTTGAGTTTTCACATCAGCATTAGCTGATGGTCTTTCACTGGAGTCTGAGTGGCAGCAAGTCTCCTCAGGTCTCCAGGTCTCTTCTTAGTATTCTGGCAGATTGCAGCAGTGCAGTGTTTTGAATGGTTTAAATCCTTCCTCTGATTTCCAAACTTTCCAAACCCTTTTCCAATCCTTTTGGGACTGTTCCAAGTGCACCAACTACAATTGGTATCACTTTCACTTTCATATTCCATAACTTTTTCAGTTCTCTGGCAAGGTCCAGATATTTTTCCATTTTTTCATTTTCCTTTAGCTTCACCCTGTTATCGGTTGGCACTGCAAAAATCCACCAGTTGACAAGTTCTTTCTATTTTGTTTATCAACACTAGGTCTGGTCTTCTTGCTGGGATAAGGTGATCCGTTTTTATTTCAAAGCCCCAGAGAATTTTATGCGTTTCGTTCTCAAGAACAGATTCTGGTTTATGCATATACATTTTGTTGTAAGGTCAAAATTAAATTTTTTGCATAATTCCCAGTGGATAACCTTCCCAAACCAGTCGTGTCTAGTTTTGTATTCTGGTTGTGCTAGTTTGCTACATTCGCAGAGTATATGGTTTACAGTCTCATCTCTATTACCGCAAAGTCTACATTTACTATTTTGTTGGGTCCTATCAACTTCTCTCCATTCGAGTTTTTCACACCTGCCTTAGCTGGTGGTTCACTGGAGGCTGAGTAAGAGCAAGTCTCCCCACGTCTTCAGGACGCTTCTGAGTATTCCAGCTGATCTCAACGATGCTGTAGTCTGGATGGTCTCGATTCTTCCTCGGATTTCCAATTTATCCAGATTCTTTTCCAAACCCCTGGGCGTCGTTCCAAGGGCTCCAATTACAATTGGTATGAGCTTCATCCTCATGTTCCACAGTTTTCTCAGTTATCTGGCAAGGTCCAAGTATTTGTCGATCTTTTCGCTCTCTTTCATTTTCACTCTGTGATCGGCCGGGACGGCATAATCCACAAGATGACAAGTCTTCCTCTTCTAGTCAATCAAAACTAGGTCTGGTCTCCTAGCCAGGATTAGGTGATCCGTCTGTACCGCAAAGTCCTAGAGAATTTTTTGCGTTTCATTCTCTAGGACAGATTCAGACTTGTGCATATACCATTTAGTTGAATGGTGAAAATTGAATTTCTTGCACAGTTCCTAGTGAATCACCTTTCCCACTCAGTCGTGTCTAGTCTTGTACTCTCTTTGTGCGAGTTTACTGCATTCGCTTATTATGTGATTGACAGTTTTGTCCTTTTCCCCACACATTCTACATTTGCTATTCTGTTGTGTATTATCTATTTTTGCTTTTATATAATTTGTCCTCATGACATTGTTTTGTGCTGCAATTATAAGACATTCTGTTTCTTTCGTGAGCTTTCGTCTTCTTGTCTTCTGATGTGCCATCTCTCCTGTGTTTCGTTTGAAGTGTCCACATAGTTGTTTTTCTTTCCATTTCTGCTTTCTTGGTTTTTATATTTGTACTCGTCCATATGTTGCAATTGTTTTTTTTCTCTGGCTGCTGCTATTAGTCTTTCTTTGCTCTTTTTAGTATATTCATCGAGTGCTCGTATTGTCGAATCTACACCATCTTCAATGCTAGTGATACCTCTTCCTCCTTCTTTTCTTGATAACTATAGTCTCTCTGTGTCGTCTCTCGGGTGTAATGCCTTGTGCATTGTCACAAGGTTCCTCGTCCTTTGGTTCATCTGTCGGAGCTCCTCTTGTCCATTTTAAGAATGGTCCAGTGTATCTTACAAGGGGGACAGCCCGGGTGTTTATTCCCTTGATGAGATTTCTGCTGCAGAGTTTTATTTCTAGGAGCTTTCTCGTTCTTCTAAGGTACTCTTTCCTTACTCTTTCTTTCATCTCAACTTGTTTGATGATGTCCGCCTTCAGTACTCCCAAGTATTTATAATTTTCCTTTTCACTCAGTGTCCTTATTTATTCCATATTCGGTAATTCTATCCCTTCCGTTATTTCTTTTAGCCCTTTTTATAACTATCATTGTACACTTGTCTATGCCGAATTCCCTCCCTATGTCCTGATTGTATATTCTAATTGTTTGTACAAATGTTTCTAGCTCTTTTTTTATTTTTGACAAAGATTTTGATGTCATCCATGTACATAAGGTGATTTATTCTTTCCTCGAATTTGGTAAATTTGTAACCGCTTATACACTTTCTAGCTATGAAGTTAAGAGGCATTGTTACATAATCTATGCGGTTGCATAAAATTATTGTCAATCCCCTGTATTTCTAAAGGGATGGCCCTTTTCATATCACGGGCGGGACTTTCCATGGAATAGTACAGAAAGCCCGCGAAATACGTGAAGTAACGTGGGACCTGGTTGGGTCCTCAGTTTTCACTTTGACGTCGGGCAGAGAAGATGTCCTGCCTTAACTGGAACTCACTGCATACGCGCGCTATGTTAGTCAGATGTTTAGTTACATGAAATGTTTAGTTAAGTAAATAAAAGCTTAAGAAAATAACACGGTTTTGTAGTTGGTGAATGTCTTGGTAACAAGACTGATCTAGAAGAAGAAATGAGTTAAGTGCGACTGACCACAAAGAGAAGTCCAAACGCTAGAAGATGACTAGAAGAACAGAAGAAGAACTTAAGAGATGCTAGAAGAGACGCTAGAAGAAGAATAGAAATAATGTAAAGAGGTATACAACAGCATCATTGCTATAACAAATAGCAATGGGGGGAAGAGAATTACCCTGGAAGATGTCCCTTTATATTTCCCCCTCTGCTAAGGTCTGTCTTCCTGCTTTTAATTCTACTTTCCAATTTTTCATGGCATTAGTGATAAATTCTATTACTTTGTCCGATATTTTGTACATCTTCAAGCATTCAAGGATCCATATTTGCAGAACCATGTCCTATGTCTTCGAGTCTTTGCAGTTCCTTTTTCATATTACTTATCCATTCTGCCTTCCTGTTGTGGTCTTTCTTTTCCCATATCTTGCTCCAGAAGTTTTCTGTTTCCTTTGCATTCGGATATTCACCTGTCTTAATGCTTTGTTCACTGACTTGTTGGTAGAATTTCTGGACCAAATGACCTTTAGGCACCTCTTTTGCGAACTCGATTCGTGGGAACATTTTTTTCCATTTACACCGTCAAAATCCGATTAATTATTAAGAGACGATTTTTAGATTTAAAAAAAAAATAAAACTAACGTCTAACCCTAACCCCTAATCCCTAACTCTAACCCCTAATTCTAATCCCTAACAAACAACCGGATTTTGACGGTATAAATGAGAAAAGTGACCCCACGAATCGATATCGCGGAAGGTGTGCCTAAAGATCATATGGTCTGAATTTCTTTTCGTTATCCTGGAAGGTCCTATTCTGTTGTATTATTTAATTCTATCCCGGTATCTTTTGAGTCTACTCTCCTTAGCTAGTAATTTTTGGCTTACTTCTTCCTGTTGTATAGTTACCCATGTCTGCTGCAGTATTCTGGGTGGTCTCAATCTTTCCTCTGATGTCCACATTTTCCGATCCCTTTTCCAATACCTTTGGGATCGTTCCCAGTTCACCAACTACAATTGGTATCACTTTGACTTTCATATTCCATAACTTTTCCAGTTCTCTGGCAAGATCCAGGTATTTTTCCATTTTTTCATTTTCCTTCAGCTTCATCCTGTGATCTTCTGGAACTGCAAAGTCCACCAGTTGACAAGTTCCTTCTTTTTTGTTAATCAACACTAGATCCGTTTTTATTTCAAAGTCCCAGAGAATTTTATGCGTTTCGTTCTCAAGAACAGATTCTGGTTTATGCATATACCATTTTGTTGTATGGTCAAAATTAAATACTAGTTTTGTATTCCCTTTGTGCTAGTTTGCTACATTCGCATAGTACATGATTTAGTCTCATCTCTATTACCGCAAAGTCTACATTTACTCTTTTGTTGGGTCTTATCAATTTGCTTTTGAGTTTTCACATCAGCGTTAGCTGATGGTCTTTCACTGGGGTCTCAGTGACAGCAAGTCTCTTCAGGTTTCAAGGACTCTTCTGAGTATTCTGGCAGATTGCAGCAGTGCAGTATTCTGTGTGGTCTCAATCTTTCCTCTGATGTCCACATTTTCCGATCCCTTTTCCAATACCTTTGGGATCGTTCCAAGTTCACCAATTACAATTGGTATCACTTTGACTTTCATATTGCATAACTTTTCCAGTTCTCTGGCAAGGTCCAGGTATTTTTTCATTTTTTCATTTTCCTTCAGCTTCATCCTGTGATCTTCTGGAACTGCAAAGTCCACCAGTTGACAAGTTCTTTCTTTTTTGTTAATCAGCACTAGGTCTGGTCTTCTTGCTGGGGTGAGGTGATCCGTTTTTATTTCAAAGTCCCAGAGAATTTTATGTGTTTCGTTCTCAAGAACAGATTTTGCTTTATGCATATACATTTTGTGCATAATTCCTAGTGGATCACCTTCCCAACCCAGTCGTGTCTAGTTTTGTACTCCCGTGTGCTAGTTTACTACATTCGCATAGTTCATGGTTTACAGTCTCATCTCTATTACCACAGAGTCTACATTTACTATTTTGTTGGGTCTTATCAATTTTCGCTTTGATATAGTTTGTCCTTATAGCATTATTTTGCGCAGCAATTTATTATTATTATTATTATTATTATTATTATTATTATTATTATTATTATTATTATTATTATTATTATTTCCTCGGTTGTTTTATCATTAACGACTTCATCATTTGTTTTATTGTGTTCTTCGCCCCCTTGCATTCATTCCCTTTTCCTCTGATTTGTTTTTGTCTTGTAATTTATTTTGTTCAACGGCACCATTTCAAGAGAAATTCCCAAATCCCAAACGAATAGTCATTTTGTTCTTGGCCTTTCCGATTTTTTCTCGTTTCTTTTTTCTATCTTTTATTTTTTACCCTTTTAATTTCTCTCTGTATCATTTGTCATTCATTCAGTCTTTTTTTTTGTAGGGGATTTCTCTTATTTAACACCGGATTTTATTTTATTTTTCTCCTTCTTTTTCTTCATTTTTTGTTTTCTCTTTTCATTCCGGCCTGCCAACAGAAATCTCTTCATTCTTTTGCAGAATCTTTCTTCAAAAAGAATAAAAGAACGGAAAATGAATAACACAAAGACACAAAAAAATACTGTAAACAAACAAAAATAACAAAACAAAAACCAAAAATACAAAAGAAAACGCTTTACAAAATAAAAATACGAAAAATACAAAAAAGTATCACGAAAACACAAAAAAAACACATTTAAAAACAAAAATAACAAAACTAGAAATAAAAATACAAAAAGCCCCCCCCCCAAAAAAAAACAACAACAAAAAACAAAAACAAACAAAAAACAAAAAAAACACCGCATCTACGAACCAAGTTATTTGTGCCTGGCTCTTCGTTATTTTCATTCTGTCGGGTGACGTGGGGGTGTTGCCGTTGTTGTTGTTAAGGCACTTAATTAACGGCGAGTAAACCTGAACGAATGTGACGGGTCTGATTTTTTGTGGGGTGTGTGGGGAGGGGTGAGAAATAGATCTGTGAATAAAAAGCGAAATGACTTTGTTTAAGTCAATTACATTTTCGCCATGTTTAAATACGTAAAAGACGTAAATCCTGGATACCCGTTCAGTTACACAATATATGTGCAGGAAAAGAATGGCAATTATTCTTTAGGTTGGTTGGTTGGTTGGTTGAGGGTTGGATCTTACGGTATGGCAAAACGTATTGGATTATTTTATGCCCAAGACGTGTTTTATTCATTCTTTGTGAGTATTCATCATTTATTTAAAACGCAATTTATTTTAAAACTTTTTTCTATTTAACCCATAGATGGGACCCTAACAGGTATTACCAGTCTGGATCAGGATGGAACTGGACATAATGGTGATGAAGGGGTACTCCACATTCGACAGAGCTCTAGAATCATAGATTTTAACGTCATACCCAGGACACGAAGGCCCTCAGCCACCGCCTTCTATCACGTATATGATAAAAAGGGTGGGGGCTTGCCCTAAGAGCAATAGTGTTGGGGAAGTCTTATAGGTGCTAGGGCTTGACGTGACCAGCTGATTGATCGGAAGGGGCCTCTCTGAGTGGTCTGAATTTTGGGTGGGATGCGGGGTGAGAAATAGATCTGTGAATCAAAAGCGAAATGACTTTGTTTAAGTCAGTGAACCATATTACCTTTAGGCACCCCTTTTTGATCTCGTTTAAGGAAAGACATGTTTTTCATTTACACCGTCAATATCCGGTTGTTTATTAGGGGTTAGGGTTAGGAATTAGGGTTAGGGGTTAGGGTTAGGGTTAGGGTTAGGGGTTAGTTTTATAATTAAAAAGACTAAAAATCTTCTGTTAAAACAACCGGATATTTACGGTGTAAATGAAAAACATGTCCTTTCTTAATCGAGATCAAAAAGGGGTGCCTAAAGCTCATATGGTCCATGTCAGTTATATTTTCGTCATATTTACATACGTAAAATACAAATATCCTGGATACCTGTTCAATTACATAATATATGTACGGGTCCCATTGTAGAGACCCTCTTTGGGTTTTCTATTATTGTTGAAAAGAGGTTGAACTTTACAGTTGTGGTTAACAAGCAAGTCTTATGGCCAAATAATAGTGGGTTCGATCTCTATAAAAGTGTTTCATTTTTGTGACACAGTGATAATGTAAGCTTATTACAACAATTATAAACCACCCTGTCGGCTTTAGAATACGCTGACTTCCCCATTGAAGAGTTTCGCCATAGGGGTACCCGTGATGCTAAAGGATGGAATCCTGGTGGCTGAGCAATCCCTGATATGCCACACTCCACTTTGGCCTTTATTTAGGTTAGACGGGCGGTCGGTCAAGCCCAAGCCCCTATATGATTGTCCCAAATCTATTACTCTTGGCTAACCCTAAACATTTTTATCATATATTTGCTAGAAGGCTGTGACTGAGGGTCTTATTGCCCTAAGCATGACCTTAAATTCTATCTGATGGTTGGGTTCTAGTTTTGGAGTTCTGGGGAATGTGGAGTACCCCTTCATCACCATTACTCGTAGATCCACTATGATCTGGAGTGATAGTACCTGTTAAGGTCCCATCAATGGATTAAATAGAAACAATCTTTTTTTAGAAAAATTGAGTTTGAAATAAATGTTGAATTCCCATCTGTAGATTAAATTTCAAACGAATTCAACTAAAAGGTAACTTTCACTGCACACATGGACTCGCCAATTCTAATAAATTTAAATGCCCAAATTTTTGTGGCTTGTCAAACACTTACACATTTTTAAAAATTTCTAAAAACAATTTCTTTCATAAGAAATGTTCTCGTGACAATGACCTTTTTGTTTAACCGCCCCCATATATATATATATATATATATATATATATATATATTATATATATATATTATATATATATATAATATAATATATATTACATACATATATATATATCAGAGAGCGAGAGAAATGGCAGATTGATTAGTATATATAGTTAGATAGATAATGATACGGACAAAAATAGATAGGTAAATAGATAGATAATCCTCTCACGCGAAAGAGAGAGAAAGAGAGAGAAAGAGAGAGAGAGAGTGAGAGAGAGGCTGAGGGAGAGAGAGAGAGAGAGAGAGAGAGAGCAGTGAAAAATGATGTTCGGCCAAACTAGTATATATAGATAAAAACTGAGATACGGGCAAAGGTAGATTGATAGATAATTATCTCAGATGAGAGAGAGAGAGAGAGAGAGAGAGAGAGAGAGAGAGAGAGAGAGAGAGAGAGAGAGAGAGAGAGAGAGAGCAAATTGATATATGGACATAGTATATATAATTAGATGAAGACAAAGATAGATAGATAGATAGATAGATAGATAATCCTCTCACACGGCTGGGAGAGAGAGAGAGAGAGAGAGAGAGAGAGAAGAATGAGAGAGAGATAGGGTGATAGATATATGGGCAGAGATAGATATACGAGAGAGAGAGGGGGAGGGATGGAGAGAGAGCAAATTGATACAGAGTAGTATATATAGTTAGATAGACTCAGATATGGACAAAGATACATAGATAGATAGATAGATAGATAACCCTCTCACACGGGAAGGTGTGTGTGTGTGTGTCTGTGTGTGTGTGTGTGTGTGTGTGTGTGTGAGAGAGAGAGAGAGAGAGAGAGAGAGAGAGAGGGGGGGGAACGAGAGAGTGAGATAGGCAGATAGATATACGGGCAGACTCGATAGATAGATAGAGAGATAGATAGATAATCATCTCCCACATTCCCAGTTGTACGTTCATTGTACAACAAACATTCCTTTTTTTTGCATAGTCCATGTCGATTGACATCCAATATATATAAACTATCCAACAATAGATTGACCAATGAAATTCTCTATAAGAATATCAAAAGATTTGAAGAATGATAATTCAACTTGATGTCCAATCGACGATACTCAGTTTTTGTTTTGAAGAAATCTCGATGAATCTCGCATGTGATAATGTGTCGTTCCCCTTGAGATCATCACAAGAAATTCACCTTTAGAATAGTGAAAGTTAAAACATTGGAGAAAGGTGAGGAAACACAAAACTGTCAGCCATTTTTTTCTTCCTAGACTTAAAATTAGAGAAGACACTACTCGAATTATAATTTCATTTTTAGATAAAAAGATATATAGACAGGTTGATATATAGTTAGCAGACTGAGACATAGATAGCCTAAGATAGATAGTTGATAGTTTTGAACAGAGTAAGATAGATAGATAGATAGATAGATAGATAGATTGATAGATGGATACATAGATGAAGATTATGAAACAGATAGATAGATAGATAGATAGATAGTGAGATAGATAGGAATAGACTTTGATATATTTAGAGATAGATAGATATAAACATTCTTAGGGTAAGACAGACAGACAGACAGGCAGGCAGATTGATTGATAGATAGATAGATATAAAAGTTCTGAGGCGGATAAATAGACAGACAGACAGACAGATAGATAGATAGATAGATAGATAGATAGATAGATATAAACATTCTGAGGCTTTTTCTGAGGTTTTTGCCGTATATCAAACTTTTTTGGGTCATTTAAAGCTAAATCAAATAATCTTGCTTAACAAAGGACTCAGGTTGCCTACAGTACCTACTGTTGCTCAATGTGGTCACCGAATTAAGCATTGAACTGTCTCATCGCTGTTTAACTTTGGTGAATTAATGAGAACTGGTGCTTTCAGTTTTACTTGACCGTAATTAAGATAGGTAAATAGATAAATTGATAGATAGATAGATTGGCATATTGATTGATTGATTGATAGATAGATAGATAGATTGATAGATAGATAGATAGATAGACTGATTGATAGATAGATAGATTGACAGATTGATTGATTGATAGATAGATGAATAGACCAAATTTATTATTATAATGGTACACAGTAATAACCTACTCGTGTTTCATCATAATGATCTTCAGGGTTAAAACCACTGAATACACACGTATTACCGGCTGTAATTAATCAATATCTTGATTAATTCAGTGGTTTTAACCCTGAAGATCCTTATGGTGAAACTCGAGTAGATTATTACTATGTACCATTATAATAATAATAATAATAATAATAATATATATATATATATATATATATATATATATATATATATATATATACTGGTATACAGATATAAATAGATAGATACATACATACATCGGTAGAGAGATTCATAGTGAACAGACTGAGGCATGGAAAGCTTAAAATAGAAAGATATATATATTGATATATATACTAGTGGATAGATTGGTAGATAGATAGATAATGAAAAGATTGAGATAAACATATAGATATTGAATAGACATGGAAAACCTAAAATTGATTGATTGATTGATTGATAGATAGGTAAGGAACAAACATATACATAGATAGATTGATAGATAGATCAATAGATATGAATAGAGATAGATAGATTGATAGATAGATAGATGGATAATGAACAGATTGATATA
>CM042158.1:38852157-38857157 GCA_023376005.1 Doryteuthis pealeii | reverse complement strand
AAAGTGGGTTGATGGTAGGCGTGGCGCTCCACTTCAGATGCAAAATCCATTTCCTTGGTCTAGCACTAGTGAAAAAGGAAGAGATCCCCTCGCTGTCTGGCTGATATTGACAATAGACCACTCTGTCTACTTTGGTTATACCATTTTTGTAAGGAAATATAGTTTAAAATTTACCCTTAATGTTAAATTTATTGGGTTGGTTGGGTTTTGCAGCATTTCAGCCTTTGTTTTTTTTTTAAACCGAAGACGCGAAGATGTATGTACTTATATAACCCCTCCGTCACCTCCAGAATACAAAGCCGATTTTTAAGTGGAACATAGCAGGTTTGAATTTGTCGATCCCATCGGCAGTCCCCCTCAAGGAGGTGCCTCATGCACTGTGCAATAAACCCAGCCCTTCCCCTTTAAATCAAGGGGCCAGGTGTTACCTGTTAGTTTCATTAATAGACACAGGCCCCGAGGAGCCCATGTTATTAAGGTATTTGCCTCTCATCCCACTTATGAGGGCGTGACACAAGGACATTTTTATGTGGGCCCACCCAAGAGCCGAGACTCATGGGTGGTAGGTGCAAAAATGCGTTGATCCCCTCGGCATTCCCCCTCAAGGAGGGCGCTTCGGGCTACCCCTTTAAATCAATGAGGCAGGTGTTTCCTGGGGGGATAGTCCCCTGGGATTAACAACCACAGGCCCCGAAGAGCCCATGTTATTAATGGGTTTAAAATCCTGAAATGCGTGTTATATATAATCAAGAAATAAACGTTTACATAGTATATCGCTTAAATAATTTGCATACCTGTTTTAACAAACCTTGTTTAAAAAATAATCCCTTGGTGTTATTGATTTCTAATATTTTTGTTTTATTTTCAAACGTATTAAAAAAAATCCAATGTATTAATCTATATTGAAATAAATTAGAATAAAGTAAAAATAAGAGTAATGTTACATAATTTATATCGTAGCATAAATTGTTGAAAAACCTTGTCGCTGAAGGTGCCATTGACTTTCAGATTAGCCAGTGAAAAAATACCAGGAATTGTTGGTAACCCCATCTGACCCATAGAGAACACGTCACGAGAAACACGTGACTTGGGTGAGATTCAGTTTCAACCTCAGATTGAAGCAGAGAGCACGTGTATCTCTCTGCTGGGGTTGTTAACTCCCCGCGCAGCGAATCAGAATGGGAAAAATTAAATCTTGATCAAGAAAATAAAAGTCTTGTGAGTTAATTAATTGCATGACTAAAAATTCTAGCCTTAAAAAGAAGACCTTAGTAAGAAGACAACTAGACGACAGGGTGACAACCAAAGAATTACAAGAGGAAACATGGCGACTAGAAGTAGTAAAGAAGAAATGAAGCAATAAGTAAGTCTCAACTCTGTCTCTGTCTCTCTGACTCTCTGTCTCTCTGTCTCTGTCTCTGTCTCTCTCTCTACCACTCGAGTTCCTCTCTCGATTATATACCCGACGATGTGGGTATACAAAAGTAATCTTTTTTTTGGGTTTTGTATTCAATTTCATTAGTCTTTCTAATTCAATATAATATTTAATCTTCTATTAATAATGGAGATTCGCTTCCGTTTTTTTTGTCTGTAACAAAAATTACGTCACTGTTTACGTCACATTACCCAAAATCGTCATAACATAGAATAATTACACTCAAAATTTGAACATGCAACATTAGACAGTTCTCATTGTTTTTTAAAACAAGTTTTAATAAATACATGACTGGTATTATATATCTATATATAGTTTGTTTTATTTTAATACATATCTAAAGTTTACATTTCAAATTGTTTTATCTTTTAATCCTTTAATGGATTTGATGATTTTACTTACTTAGGGTACAAACTCACTGACATTGAATTTTTACTCCCACCCCTCAGGCAATATGTTTCAAAGATCTATTTCTACATCGCCCAGAGGGTGTTTTTTTATTTTGTACTAGTCATATTTAAAGGTAAGTAGGTGTGCCCGGAGGCCGCATTTTTCTTTTTTGGTAGTCAAAATATTCCAAAGTGGGAATTCCCTTTTATTAGGTGAGTCGTGTAAGACTTGTAGCAAAACATATTTGGAGTTTATATTCTTAAAATTCTTCAAGTTCAAAGTGCGTCTATGAACGTCATTAATGAGGACTGACTCCAACCAAGGTTAGCAGTGGGTGTAAAATCGTTCTAATGATGATGGGTCACTGACATTGAATGTAACAGCTTCTGCTAGGGCCACATACGGCGAAGAAATTTGTATGACGCCAATTTTTGAAAGTGTGAACGATCTACCTGGCTCAAAGCCAACACACTAAATCCTAATTTCTAATTGTAATAACTTCTATAACATCAGTGAAATCTATACTACTACGAAAAAGTCGGTAGATTTTGTGTGTGTGCGTGTATGTGTTTTATTTGTGTGTGTGTGTGTCTATGTGTGTGTGTGTGTGTGTGTGTGTGTGTGCATCTTTCTATGTTTGTGTCTGTGTGTTCCTTTTTTTACAAAAAACACTTCACTATACACATCACAGATTCTGCTGCAAATTTCACTTTAATAGAAACATCGTAAATGCATAAGATAATAATGTGCTTAATTGAAGTCGAACCTAATTTTATGAAAGTTAATTAATTAATAATTAATTAATTAGGCGGGATTACCTATTAAATTTAAGGCTAAACAAATCGAGAAAAATCAATCTCTGTATGTACATTTCGGCCTATTAGGCCTCATCAGCAGTTTCGAATCGCACACGGGGCGGTCTTTGTATCTATAGCTCTGCTGATGAGGCCTAATAGGCCGAAATGTACATACAGAGATTGATTTTTCTCGATTTGTTTAGCCTTAAATTTAATAGGTAATCCCGCCTAATTAATTAATTATTAATTAATTAACTTTCATAAAATTAGGTTCGACTTCAATTAAGCACATATTCTCCCAAATATTGTCGGCTGAAAATAGCCATATCACAAACATCGTCTGTTTGTTTACTTCTCATAAGATAATAATTAAGACTAAATATTGAGTATGTCATAATCAGTGAGCATATAACTTAAATAACTAAGGAAATCGTGACGTCAGTGGTGACTTACTTTCGGTTACAGACAGACAGTTACTTTATCTCTATTATAATAAGATTTTTGTTATAAAGCAATTCCAAACAATGCAGCATAAATTTGCTTTAAAAAAAGCAAGTATTTTAATTAGTTTCTATATAAAATCATTCATAGGATTAATTTTAATACATTGGAGAATAAAACAATAATACAAAAATTCAATAACACCATGTAATTATTTATTAAACCCAGTTTTGTTAAAACCAGTATGCAAATTAAACACACCATATAATATATAAACCTTTATATCTTAACGATATATTGGACACATTGCAGGCTTTTATACCTACTAATAACATGGGCTATTTTGAAGTAAATCCAATTCAGATTTTCATAGAAACCTTGTTAATAAATAAGATTTATTTCCTGTATTAAATAATTAGACTATAATAAAAATTAAATATTCATTAATAAACTTACTTAATTTCTGAGGGTATTGTAACGTAAGCAGTAACGTAATTTCAGTTACAGACATATATACACTGAATCTCCATTATAATAACTAGCACACACAAAAAAAAAAAAGAAAAAAAAGACCTTCACGCAGTGTAAAAAATTATTTTTCAAAGATATTGTCTGATTATTTTAAAAATTTAATGTCAGAGGGTTTGTATCATAAGTGAGTAAAATCATCAAATTTATTAAAGGAGTAAAAAATAAAATGTTGCGTACATATATTAATTCTTAATAAATAATATATATATATAATAATATAAGTAATTATTTTGAATATTTTACACATAAATTTTACACAAAATCGTAGATATTTATTTATTTATTTGTAAACTTTATAGTTAACCCCTTGTTACTGAAAAAAGAGTGAAAGTAAAAAAATAATTTAAAAACTGATTACAGAGTTGATCTTTTTTCTATATGACAATTTTCAGTATTGTGACATAAGCAGTGACGTACTTTCGGTTACAGACAAATGGAGACCGAATCTCTATTATTAACAGTTATTTTTGTTATAAACCAACTCCAAATAATGCAGAGTTTACATTTATATCATTTTGCTTTAAAAAAAAACATGTATTTATCATATACCAGCAAGCCGATTTAGCTCAGTCGGTAGAGCATCCGACAAGGAACCATAAGGTTCCGGATTCGGTACTGGCCATCACCAATTCAGCGTATGAGTAGCATAGGGATCTGTGCGGTAAAGTGAGGATCTGGTGGTAGGTGTGGCACCGACGCCAAAAACAATCTCCTTGATCTAGCCCTAGTGAAAAGGGGAAAGACTTCCTCGCTTTCCGTCGGATACCGACTATAGGACACCCCGACGACGACGATTTAGTTTGCTTTTTTTTTAAAATCATATTATCGTATACTAGCAGAGCTATCCGGGTTTGTGAGGTGGGGATACGCCTATATCGACACTGGAATTCAGATTATTATTAAATCAATAACGCTGTCGCAAAATGCATTCTTGATTCTTCAAAATTTCAACTAAATCTGTAATAAATAATGCATAGGGGATCGTTTACCATCGGTGGCAAGTCATTAGAAATGACCTCACTAGACTGATCGTCTTTACAGTGGGTGACAGTATAAGGATAAGGATTTTGAGAATATCACCAGGAATTAGTGACAATCCCACTGAGAGTTATTTTTTGCGGTTAGCAATGACTAACATTAATTTAAGAGGGTCATGGCTCAGTGGCGTCCGATTGCAATGTTCAATGAAGCAACGAAGGAAAAAGTTTGAAAAAAAAAAACGAAAAAAAAAGAAGAAAAAAAAAGGAAAAGGATTTTTTAATCACAGTTCATATGAGAAATACTGACACGGACTTTGGAGAATTGCCATATTATTGTCATCGTTTCTTCTTCTTCTTCTTCTTCTTCTTCTTCTTCTTTCATTGTTGTTGTTGTTGTTGTTGTTGTTGTTCTTCTTCTTCTTCCTC
>CM042158.1:38839657-38847157 GCA_023376005.1 Doryteuthis pealeii | reverse complement strand
TTCACATTACGTCTAAAAAACAGAGTTGTGTCTTTTAAGAAAAGAAAAGAAAAACGGAAAAAAAAATGAAGATTTAAATAAAAAAACAAAAAAGAAAGGCAAGCTGTTTCTAAAATAAAAATAAAATATTAAGGGTACGACTTCTAATGACTGGGTGGCCTAATTCCAAAAATTAATCCGTTTTTAATTGAACTAATCGTTTGGAAATGGCTAAAAGTTGGGGACAAAAAAAGGTGGAAACGTAAGCAAATAAAAAAAAAGGAGAGTTCATTGGGGTCTGTGTAAGCATGCATGTTCGCGCGTGCGTGCATGCTGTGTGTGTGTATGTGTGTGGTATTATGAAGAAGGTAAAGAGAAAAACGATAGGCAGTGAGAAGAGAGGAGAAAAAATAAAAGAGAAGATAGAAAGATGGGGGAATATAAAATACGAGAGAAGAGAAGAACAGAAAAAAAAAAGAGAGAAAATTGTGAAAAAGATTAAATAAACACACACGCACGCGCGCGCGCGCGCACACACACACACACACACACACACATATATATATATATATGAGGTGTGTCAAAAATTATCAGGAATTTTTGTGCTTTTTGACACACCTTGTATTCTGAAAAAAATTAATGAATGGAACGTTATTTTTTTTTCAGAGTACAATTTGTGTGAGAAAGCACAAAATATCACGATACTTTTTTGATACATCTGATATATAGTTATGTATGAATATATTGGTCATAAATCTTTTTGTTGATATTGGAAGTATCGAAATATAAAGAGACCCCTCTCCCACACAAAAAAAAACAAAAAAAAAAAAACAGAAGAGCAAAACAGTTCTGATAAATAACCGTTTTTTATGAAATAAAAAATAATAAAGTAAAATAAAATAAGAAAATAAAATGGAATAAAATTTATTTTATTTTCCTTTTATTATTTGAATTACACTCAGTTGTATACAGAAAAACCTCGACAAAGGGTAGACGCCACCCGAAATATTAGGAAAAAATAAAGCAGACCAAGGACAAAACAACGGTTATTTATTAGTATTCTGTTTTCTTGTTCTGTGTTTTTTGTTCTGTTTTTTTTATTTATTTCCAATGCTTCTAGTATCACCGAAAACGTTCACAAGAAGATGATATTGATCCATAATTATATTTATTTATAAAGAAGCATACGTTGACTCAAAATCAACAAACAGCATCATGAATTTTTGAACTTTCCTGAACGTATATATATATATATATATTTGTGTGTGTGTGCATTTGTGTGTGTGTTAATAATATAATCATATAGTTATATCATCGCCATCAGGTCTTAAAGATGGCACGTTTTCCCAACATTCCCTCTTCCCATCCCTCCCTACCATCACCTATACCAAGTTCTTTAGACAGCATCCAGTGTCCGTACATGGTGTGTCCATGTGTCTGTGCCCATAAGAGAACTTCTCTTTTGAGTTTATCTTTAATCCTGAAATATCCAGTACCCCACAAAAAAGCATTATCAATGTTTCAAGAGTTATAGTCTTACTATAATTCAACATCTTTTTAAACTGGTGATTATTTCAGCAATATATATTTGACTCATAGGTGCAGGGATGCTGTTGGCTTTTTGATTTAGTGCGTCCTGGGACGCGCATACTTGCTATGAATGGGTCCCCGGAAAATTTTATGGGTCCCAATTAAAGTTTATTGATAAATTGAAGGGTTTTTATTTATGATCTGCGGAAACAACTAAAGCCGACTAACGCCTACCTTGTAACCCATCCTGTGCAATTCGTTTCTAAGAAACTATTAAAATGTACTTACAGTTAGCTTGAAATAGTGTGGGAAGAAAAAAGAAAAACACTGGGACGCATGGATAAGATTTTACTGCATCCTTTTAGATTTTTGTGCGTCAGATACACAGGACGCGTACCTATCAGCATCTCTGTGGGTATATATTGTTGTTTATTGATTTTGATAGCTGGGGTGCACATATTTGCTTTGAATGAGTCCGCAGGAAAATTTATGGGTCGCAACTAAAGTTGTCTAACTCCTACCTTGTAACCTATCCTGTGTAATTCATTTCTAAGAAACTATTAAAATGTATTTACAGTTAGCTTGAAATGGTGAGGGAAGAAAAAAGAAAAACACTGGGATGCATGGATATGATTTTACTGCGTCCTTTTAGATTTTCATTCGTCAGGGACGCAGGACGCCTACCTATCAGCATCTCTTTAGGTTTCACTCTTTCAAATGTTACCGATTCCAGTCAGAATGGAGATGAAATAATGCTTACAAAATGGTGACCCCCACATTCTCCAGAGATTCAAAACTGGAGCCTCTCCACCAAATGCAGTTCAACGTCTTATCCAGAAACACGAATTTTTATGCAAGTAAATACCAAAATGTTTTGCTGATCGTGGGGGTTCCTCACTGTATAGTTTATAGCGATTAAATTTCAATCTCAGCGGACACGATATGCGACATCTGGAAAAAGAGAAATAAAATCGCTTTTCATTGATGCCATACATGTGTCTGGTATTATCATTTTATCAACGTATTCACCTCACTGACTTTCTCATTTTTATATCATCAAAAATAATAATAATAATAATAATAATAATAATAATAATAATAATAATAATAATAATAAAGAAATACGTAAACCTCTCCAATTTCCAGAGGTTTTTGTCTAGGGCCGGTGTAGCTCAGTCGGTAGAGCGTCTGCCTAATAATAAAATCAGTTTACAAAAATGTGTTTTAAAAAAGTTCAGTAACGATCCAGAATGAATAAAACATATCTTCGGCATAGAATAACCCAACAAGGGTTGAAATACCGTAAAATACAGCCAACCAACCAACTAACACATAAAAACCTAATCAATCCTTTTTTTCAAAATTTATCTCACGAAATGTTTTAATATTGCAATTACACAAAAAATAGGGCCAGTTTAGCTCAGTCTATACAGAGTCAGCATATGAACCACAAGGTTCCTGGTTCGATACCGGCCCTTGCTAACTCAGCGTATAAATAACACAGGGATTTGTGCGGTAAAGTAAGGAACTGATGGTAGGCTGTGTGATATAAAGTCGGTATCAGCAAGACAACGAGGGAGACTGTCTCCTTTTCACTAGCGCTAGACCAAGGAAATTATTTTAGCGTCTGAGTTGGAGACCAGCTCCAACTCAGACGCTAAAATAATTTCCTTGGTCTAGCGCTAGTCAAAAGGAGATAGTCTTCCTCGTTGTCTGGCTGATACCAACTTTATATCCCACCGACGACTTTACTTACTTTTATATATAACATTCAAAATACGAAAATTATTCAAAATTATTTCTATAAATTTTTAAGATGAGGCTTGATAATAAGTATAATTTGAATTATTACCCTCATTTTTATTGTTATCTGTACAACGTTTCGATCGATTTGCCCTCTGGCCTTCTTCAGGTATTTTCTTGTTTGACTCGGAAGCCTTCTCGAACTCGGGAACCTTCTTGTCGTAATCGGGAGCCATCACGGAACTTTGAACCTAGCTCTTAATTCAGTCCACCGAGGTATTCTGTTCTCATTCCGCTAACCATAACTGGGTACAGGTGTTAAGCTGTGTTAATTACTATTCTATGTCACTGTCGCCCTTGACCAGGACTGGACATACAACCTAGAGATAACTGTCACTTATAACCGTCTTAACCCAACGCCTTTATGCATAAGTTCGAGAAGGCTCCAAAGTCCGACAAGAAAAACCCGAAGAAGGCCGGAGGGCACATCAGGCGAAATGTTGTACAGATAACAATAAAGATGAGAACAATAGTCCGAATAATCCAAATAATACTGATTACCAAGCCTCATCTGAAAAATTCAGAGAAATGCAAATTAATTCAAATATTTAAGGTTTTTCTTCTGGATGGCGTTTCTGTTTTGATTATTCTCTGTCGCAAAACGAAATTTTACAACAGACGATAGTGAAAACATATTTTTTAATCGTATAATAAGACATAAAATTTAATGTAGAACATTTTGTGACTATTTCTTGTTTGTAAATAATTTTCTGGTAAACTCTATACGTTAGATAACTGTATATTAGATATTAAATGTATATTAAATTAAAACAAACCGTATATAAATCAATGTATTTGTTAATACGGGGCATGTATTTGTTAAAACTTATTTCAACAAACAATGTAGACCGTTTAATTTTGCATACTTAGTATATATGATACAGGGTTGTTTTTTTATTCTAAATATTAATGATTTCGACTATAAATTAAATGCTCATCGATAAAGTTACGCAATTTTTTTAGTGTATTGTGACGTAAGCAGTGATGTAGTTTCGGTTACAGACATCGAATCTCTTAATATATAGAAGATTAGCTCAAATACTCGGGTGGGTCAAAGGTTTAGTGCTAGTTTGTGGCAAGTGTACCAAATGTCCGAGGCAGTTCAAGCCATGGGATGTCCTCGCTATAGGTGGTAGTATAGTGGTAGTTGGTGCACTGACATGTTGTGCATTGTTTCATTCTATGCGGGATTTTAAACAATTTCTCATTTGCTTATATTTGTAAAAGTATATCATCAAGACAACGCACCTATAAAAGCATTGCCTTGATGATAAGTGGCCATTACGATACTTCGAAACAAATGGTAACTTTTGCACCTTAAATGTATTGTAATCTATAACAAATTATATATACATATATATATATATATATATATATATATATATATATATTATATATATATATAATATATATAATAAGATAAATATATAAAGGTTTTACATATTTATTATTAGGTGACAAAGGAACATTCATAACCATATTGGTTTCACGCGATGCAATCATCAGGTGAAGATGTTTCAAATGTAAGGAAAATCGAAAAAATTTCAAAAAATGTTCCTTACATTTGAAACATCTTCACCTGATGATTGCATCGCGTGAAACCAATATGGTTGTGAATGTTCCTTTGTCACCTAATAAATAAATATGTAAAACCTTTATATATTTATCTTATTATATTATATAACAGCTCTATTTGACAGCTGTATATAACAGCTCTATATGAGCACTCTACTAATAATACAGCCTTTGGTACACCATTCCAGCAAAAGCTGAAACAGTGACCATCTCACACTATAGTATATATATATATATATATATATATATATATATATATTGATGTGGGGTTTTTATGTTTTAAAGCCTGAGCAAAGTCATCATAGGCGCTCCCAAGCCACTACCCCGACAATCTGAGAAGGAAAACTCATTAAATCAAAAACCACTAGGTGTATGGTAACTAGCCATATACCTAATGACCCGGAGAGGTCAAACTCTGTGATTAAACAACATGTGATCAAAACAAACACATAATGTGTGGCACAGAGTGCACCTACATAAGCTATAAGCTAAGGAAGCGCGTGATGTAATGGTTAAAGTCTTGGGAAATGGACTCGTCGCCCCGAGTTCAAATCCTGGACGTGGTAATTACATTTCACTTAGCGCTAATACCCTTGGGAAAGGTATGAATCATACTCTCCATCCAGCTATGGTTAAATAGTAGGGCAGACTGGGCTCTTTAACCATGGTTAGGCAACCGGTCTAGGAGAAGGAAAACTCTGAATTCAAACCTGATAAACCCCGCTTAAGAAATTGACCTTGTGTCGCATTCTGCTCGTGCGCAGGGGTGGGAATAAATATATATATATATATATATATATATATAATATATATATATATATATAAGCTATGTTGTTTTGATGGAGAGAGTGTGCTTTGCATCGTACAAGCAACATACCACTCTAAACATATCATAGTGCAGGTTGATCGGCAACTGAGTGACTCAAAGTCTTGCTAGTGTCCAAAAAGAAGGTTCCCAAGGCCGAGGAGGCTCCTGAGTCCGAAAAAAAATCCTGATGATGGCTGGAGGCACATCAGCTGAAACGTTGTACAGATAACAATAAAGATGAGAGCAATAGTCCGAGTAATCCATATAATACTCATTTAATTGCTAAAATCTTGGTTTTGTTAGAAAAAAATCATATTTATTTGAATTTTGACAGCAAAACTATTTTTATGTCTTATTAAAAAATATAAAATTTCAAAGATTTGTTTATATTTTTCTACGAAAGAGAGTGGCAAAAATGAATTCTTACACCACTCGGAGGGTGGTTTTCCGTGCTAGTTCATCTAACCGCTTCTAAGTTTCCATTATGAAGCCGACTCATCACAATAAAGTTCTTGCTTTGGTCTGTATGGATACCCTCACTTGAATCTGACTGTTTGGTTAAGATTATCACAAGGGCGTGGCCGCGGGGTTCTACCCCTGCTACCCCAGAGCCACCAAACTAATGCTGAATGCCACTGGTAGCCAAGTAGGATGAAGTCATCCACAAATGATCAAAGTTACTACCGACTCATAACAGAGGGCGCTGTGATTAATATATATCCCACACAAAATGTTATGCGAAATTATTTTTGTATCAGGTTACATTTTTCTATCTCGCTGTATTTTTATATCACATTATATTTCATTATATATATATATATATATATATATATATATATATATATATATATATATATAATCACTTATATATCATGTTACATGATGGATGAATGTCAGTGTAACTTGACATTCGAGTTGTACAGAGATGAGTGGAGTTGCACGAAGAAGTCATATTGTTTTATGCATTTTATATATATATATATATATATATATATATATATATATATATATATAATACCAAACATGTTGGTAAACCTTTGCGGTAAGAAAAACCCGGCAAATAGTTTGATTGTAAAAATATACTACCAAACATCACCTGGGGAGAAAAAAATCTTTGGAAAAAAAAAAGACCAAGATAGTCGTACCAACCGAAAATAATCGGTTGATTCTATAATACTTACCTAAAAGAAAAAAACAATGTATATATATATGGTCAAATATATCTTTGCTGTCGGATAATGATGATGTAGAATAACAGGTTGCTTTAGTGAAGACTAGAAGCGGCTACCCAGCTTCGACTGGCTAGAGAAAAAGGAAATCCTGGTGTATTGATTTGTTTACTCTTGTGATTTACAAATGCTGGGCATTTTAAGTAGAATTTCAATGCTATTTCTACGTATATTCTGCTCTTTAAATATCTTCGAGTATAATTCAAATCTTCATAATTTTTTCACCAAAAGCAATAGCTCGTATCCATGTGTTCCAGTGTTTTTTTTTTTCTTTTTCTTCACCCGCCATTTCCAGCTAACTGTAAATACATTTCAATAGCTTCTTAGAAACGAATTAGACGGAATAGGTTACAAGTAGGTGTTAGCCGGGTTTAGTTGGGATCCATACATTTTCGGGGGACTCATTCAAAGCAAATCTGTGCGTTCCTGGACGCACTAAATCAAAAAGCTATCAGCATCACTGCATTCCTTTCCAAAGGGTTTTAGCGCTATGTGAAATACAAACAGGCTATGTGAAATACAAACAGGCTCGTCCTGGACTTGAACTCGACTCGTTGTGTCCATTTACTACGACGA
>CM042158.1:38832157-38834657 GCA_023376005.1 Doryteuthis pealeii | reverse complement strand
TTAAAATGTGCAGCATGGTAGAGGTCAAGGGTTCAAATTCCACAGCTGAAGAATTTATTTGGCATTTGTTTGTAGACTTTCTCAATGTCAACTTTTGAAAATCTATTTGTCTTTGACTGATTAGTGGCGTTTATCTTCAGATTCTTCGTTGGTGATAATAGCATTTGCATAAGATGTCAAATCTTGCTTATATTAACCCGGCATGACAGAAATCTAGAGTCGTAGGGGAGGAGGAGAAGCCATGTAAAGGGAGGTGGAAATTTTTGTCTTCGAGTTCTTAAGAAGTTACAATGTTGGGACTTTTATTCGGACGTTTGGCTCGCCCTGTCGTTAAGGCTTAGAAATTACTAACTGTATCGCCTTCATTGCTATTACTCCCAGGTCTACTCTGTCCTGGAGTGGTTGTACTTTTTAGGGTCCCACTTATGAGTTAAATAGGAAAAGATGAGTTTTAAAAATGTGTTAAAGATTGAATCTCGGTGATAATGATATCTATCTATTAATAATGGAGATTCGCTTCCGGTTTTTGTCTGTAACAAAAACTACGTCACTGCTTACGTCACATTACCCAAAATCGTCATAACATAGAATAAATACACTCAAAATGTGAACATGCAACATTAGACAGTCCTCATTATTTTTAAAACAAGTTTTGATAAATACATGACTGGTATTATATATCTATATATAGTTTGTTTTATTTTAATACATATTTAAAGTTTACATTTCAAATTGTTTTATTTTTAATCCTTTAATGAATTTGATGATTTTATTTACTTAGGGTACAAACTCACTGGCATTGAATTTTTAACTCCCACCCTTCAGGCAATATGCTTCAAAAATCTATTTTTACATCGCCCGGTGGGTGTTTTTTAAATTTTGCTAGTTTACATAAACTATCAAATCTTGCCTGTATAAACACGGTATGACCGAAATGTAGAACCTCAAAGGAAGAGAAACCTTGTAGAGGAAGGGGGAGTTTTTTTGTCTTCGAGTGCTTAAAAGAGTTACAAAGTTGAAACTTTAATTCGAACATTTGGCTCACCCTGTTGTTAAGGCTGACAATATACTAACAATATTCCCTGTGGAGTGACCCCTTCATTGCCGTCATTCCCAGGTCCACTCTGACCCGGAGTGGTAGAACTATTTAGGGTCCAATTTATGGATTATATAGGAAAAATGATTTTAAAAATTGTTTTAAAAACTTGAGCTTAAATTTTAAAAAATTTTAAATACCCCTCAAGAATGAATAAAACTAAACGCCTTCGGCATAAAATAACCCAAGGATTGACATGCCATAAAAACCAACCAACCAACCAACCATCCAACCAACCAACCGTAAAACAAAACAATCAAAACAATCCAATCGGCAATAATGAGTTCAAATCCTAGATGATCTTCTTTGTGTATCACTAGGCGCTTATGCCCTTATAAATTATTTATGATTTATTCTCCCCTAGCTATGGGTAATTAGCAGAGCCGACTGTGCTCTTTAGCCTTGATACGACAACTAGTCTTGGAGAAGTAAAGCACTGCTTTGCTTAGAAGTAGTTACGCTTTTTCAGAGACTTTAGCTCCAAATGTGCGTAATCTTTAATCAATATGGATCATAAATCTATTAATGGATTTCACTTTCATCTATATATATATATAAAGGCAGGTGTGTATATGTATATGTCTGGAGGAAATTTCGAAAAATATAAAATTAAAAAATTCTAAAATGATAATCTATGAAATCATAATTATCTAACAAACTTATACAGCTTCAAATTGACAGAATTTGAATTAAATAATAATAATAATAAAAAAATAATAATAATTTTTGCCAAAAAAAGAAAAATAACTGGAAATCCTTCTACGCACGATAAGAATATCTGACAATACTGCCAGAATGTAGGAAATATAATTTGGCAAAGGAAATGCTGGTGATGAAAAAGGGGCAACAAGAAATAAGTTCAAATCCTGGACAAGGCTGGTTAAGAGACCAGAATCCTAGATCAATTCTTTAATTTATTTTTTTTGGCAAATATATATAATTTTTTTGTAAATGGATTCAAAAATCCAAATTCAAATCTAGACAGGCTATTTGGTTTCAGTATAGGAAAGGCATGAATCCATTGTCCCTCCCCAACTGAGAGTAAATAGTAGGGCAAACTCTGCTCCTTTAGCCTTGCGTATGGCAACCAAAGTTTTTTATCATCAGGGAAAATCTGTATTATTATATATAACTATATTTCTACAGCAAATTGAGTTGACGATCCAAGTTCAAATCCAGGACTAGACTGTTTGTATTTTACTATGTGCTAGCACCTTTGGGAAAGGCATGAATCCATTGTCCCCCACCCCAGCTATGCGGTAAATTGCAGAGCAGACTGTGCTCTTTAGGGGAATTTGTAAAAAAAAATCCTTTCATCAAAAACTTCCAGGTTTGAACCTTAGTGGCCTGGTTAAGAGACTAGAATTAAAGTCAATCCTACAATTGAGCTGATCTCTCTCTCCC
>CM042158.1:38789533-38832057 GCA_023376005.1 Doryteuthis pealeii | reverse complement strand
GAGTTTATTTAGGTTATTTGGGGGATTTCTAATATTTTTGTTTATTTTCCAAACGTACTTAAAAAAATCCAACGTTATTAATCTATATTGATAAATATCCTGAATTAACGTTAAACAAATAAGAAAGTAATGTTACATACGTATAGTATATACAGCGCGTCAGCATACAATATCTTGGGCTGGACAAACATTGTCTCTCTGTACAAACTAAGCAATCCGGTGATCTATTCCGGCTCTTCAAGATGAAGACAGTGAAAAAACCAGGACTTGTTGGTAACCCATCTGACCCTTTAGAGAAAACACGTCACGAGAAACACGTGACTTGCGGTGAGATTCAGTTTCAACCTTCAGATTGAAGCAGAGAGGCACCTGTATCTCCTGCTGCGCCGGTTGTTAAACTCCCCGCGCCCAGCGAATCAGAATGGGAAAAATAAATCTTCGATCAAGAAAATAAATCTTTAATTAATTGCATGACTAAAAAGCTTAGCCTTAAAAAAGTACTTACAAAAAAGAGAGCTTAGACGAACAGATGACAACCAAAGAACTTACAAGCAGGAAAACTTGGCGATAGAAGTTAGTAAAGAAGAAGAAGCAACAAGTAAGTCTTCAACTCTGTTCTCTGTCTCTCTGACTCTCTGTCTCTCTGTCTGTCTGTCTGTCCTCTCTCGTCTCTCTACCGCTACGAGTTCCTCTCTCGATTTGTATCACCTGACATTAAGGTACTCCACAAGTAATCTTTTTGTGTTTGCGTATTCAATTTCATATAGTCTTTCTAATTCAATATAATATTTAATCCTATTATAATTGGAGCATTCCGCTTCCGGCTTTTTCTCTGTAACAAAAATTACGTCACTGTTTACGTCACATTTACCCAAATCGTCATTAACAGATAATACACTCAAAATTGAACAGCAACATTAGACAGTCCTCTTGTTTTTTAAAACAAGTTTATATAAATACATGGACTGTATTATATATCTATATATAGTTCTGTTTTATTTTAATACATATTTTAAGAGTTCTACATTCAAATGTTTATTTTTAATCCTTTAATGAATTTGATGATTTTTACTTACTTAAGCGGAATTTTTTTACTCCCACCCCTTCAGGCAACATGTTTTCAAAAATCTTATTTTTACATCGCCTGGAGGGTGTTTTTTATATTTTAACTAGTGCATATTAAAGGAGTTAGGTGTGCCCGGAGGCCGCATTTTTCTTTGTTTGGTAGTCAACAATTATTCCAAAGTGGGGAATTCCCTTTTATTAGTGAGTCGTGTATAAAGACTGTTAGCAAAACATATTGGTTTATATTTCTTAAAATTCTTCAAGTTCAAAAGTGCGTCTATGAACGTCCATTATGAGGACTGACTCCAACAAGGTAGCAGTGGGCTGTAAAATCGTGTCTATTTGATGGATGGTGTCCACTGACCATGCAATGAACACTTTGCCTAGGCCACATACGGCGAAGAAATTGGTTATGACGCCGAATTTTTTTTGAACAGCAGTATGGACAGTCAGTATCCTTGAGTGGTCTCCCGTAACAAGTGAGTTACTTTCGTAACACTACGATTGCTAGAGCCTGTCTCAATAGCCCCAAAACCACCCCTCAAATTACCTAACTTTGTCATAATTTTACATATAATCGTGTCTTACATACATCAGCGTTTGAGAATCTCCTATATTGAATATCTACGGAAAACAGGATATACTACAAGAGTTTTAGAGTCATGTTGCAAGAGATTAGACCTTAACCGGTTCCAGCTTGATCAGATCCAACTTGCTAAGCGGGCAATAGGCCTACTGGCTTGGGAAGGCACACATTTACCCCGTCCGTCAGTATCCTTCCCGCTTACCGCGAACGCGCGGCTATCCGCAAGTGCGTCGTCTTCCGGGGCGCGCGCGCTTCTTCGGCGTCTTCCCGAGGTACACGCCGCCGCGTGATACCCCTCTAAGGGTACTTGGGGGCGTGTGTGCCGCCCCGCTCCCTTTTCCCCCTCGGCGTTGAGCCGACTGGCCAGGCGCAGGCGTCCCTGTGTGATTGTCGGTGCGTGTGTGTCGTCATGATGTGTGGTCGGCTGTTTGTGTGTATCTGTCCGTATCGTGTTTGCCGTTTTGTTGTGTTCCTTTTTCTTACAAAAACACTTCTCGTATTTACACATCACACATTCTTCTGCAAAATTTCACATGGTTTGCCACTGCTCAGGGCTCACCAAACATTGTTAAGCGATCCTCGTTCTAAGTCTGGAGACGTCCGTGACGGTCGCCGCCATTTCTGAAAAATGGCCTCAAGTAGCAAAATTTAATATTTTTTCTAGAAGATTTGCCTTGTTTTATAACCAAATCCAAAATAACTGCAGCCTGACTTTATACCATTTGACGGAATGGAAACAACAGCAAAACCAGGGCGAGAAAAATCATTTCTGCGTCTTTCAAATCAAAATGATGAATTTATCGCCACGTAATCAGCAGCAGCTACTCGGATAAGTTCCGAAGGCAATCTAGCTGGACAAACTGCCAAATGCTCCATCAAATGCTGGAATTTGATTATTATTAAATTGAAATCTAGTGACACATATAATGTGCACCCGGGAAGCTTGCATATATTTAATTTATACTGATAAATTAAGAGTATTGTATATCACGTATTAGGAGTAAGACTAATGAATTAATAAGAATCCAGTAAGAATATATTGTGAGACACAGGGTGATGCTGCCTGATCAGAATGTTCGAGAAAATTGGTCATGTATCTGTACTACTGCTCCTGTCGTCAACCACCAGTAAGCGTACACAACTACAAACATTCTTCTTACCTTGTCACTTTCCGTCCTTTCATTGCTTAAATTGCCAAAGAATACAAGAAAAAATGATTTGAATTAATCGAAAAATAGAATTCCTGAGAACCTGCAGCCATACTCTCTATCACTTCCATCTTTTCATTGCTAAACTTTTCCTAATTTAACTATTTAGTTAAGATAGGAAGAATATAAAGAAATAAAAATGACTGTTATTTCTCTCTTGTTAATGGATTCTTTTTAAGATTTATATCCTCGAGAATGTTTGCTCATATTCATTAAGATGAAACCAAACAATTAGAAATCAATCATACTAAGCACATATTTATTAAAATCCAATTTTTAATATCAATATGCAAATTAGCCTTCCCCTTTACACTGTAAACCATTATTTAATTGTACATATAAATGCAGCTGGATGTTATTAGTATGTAGATAGGGTCAGCAGCATTAATAATGTAAAACACTTTTATCAATAATTGATAATTAGACAATAAAAAATAAAATTATCGAGCATGTCACGTAAATAACTAAGGGGTTTGTGACTTGAGTTGTGACATAGCTTCGGTTACAGACAGTATACATTATAATAAGAAGACTAGCAAAAAACAAAACCAAAAAAAAACGCCCCTGGACGCAAGTATTAACCTTTTAATGTCATAAAATATTATACATATTAAATTAGAAATAATAACGAAACTAGATAAGAACGAATATAAAAATATTACACTTATTTTAATTGATTTCTATTTGAAATTATATATAGCATTGATTTTAATACGTTTGAGAATAACATGATAGTTTTATGAATTAGTAACAGCAAATAGTTATTTATTAAACCCAGTTTTTCAAAAATCATTATGCAAATTATTTCCACCATATACTATGTAAATCTTTATTTCTCAGAGATGTATAACACATATTTCAAGATTTAAAGGCATTAATAATATTGGCAGTTTTGCGGCAAATCTAACTCAGGTAAATTTTAATAGAAACATTGTTAATGCATGAGATGTTAATTAAGATTAAATAATGAGTATGCCATAATCATTGAGCATATAACTTAAATAACTAAAGAAATCGTGAAGTCACTGGTGACTTACTTTCGATTACAGACAGACAGTCACTTAATCTCTATTATAATAAGATTTTTGTTATAAAGCAATCCCAAATAATGCTGCATAAATTTGCTTTAAAAAATCATGTATTTTAATTGTATTTTAATTAGTTTCTATATAAAATCATTCATAGGATTAATTTTAATACATTGGAGAATAAAACAATAATACAAAAATTCCATGTAATTATTTATTAAACCCGGTTTTGTTAAAACCAGTATGCAAATTAAAAACACCATATAGTATGTAAACCTTTATATCTTCATGATATATTTGACACATTGCAGACTTTTATACCTACTAATAACATGGGCTGTTTTGAAGCAAATCCAATTCAGATTTTCATAGAAACCTTGTTAATAAATAAGATTTATTTCCTGTATTAAATAATTAGACTATAATAAAATTAAATACTCATTAATAAACTTAATTAATTCCTGAGGGTATTGTAACGTAAGTAGTAACGTAATTTCGGTTACAGACAGACATACACTGAATCTCCATTATGATAACTAGCAAAAATAAATAAATAAAAAAAAAGACCTCCATGCAGTGTACAAATTTATTTTTGAAAGATATTGTCTGATTTTTAAAAAAATTAATGTCAGAGGGTTTGTATCATAAGTGAGTAAAATCATCAAATTTATTAAAGAATTAAAAAATAAAATGTTGCATACATCTATTAATTATTAATAAATAATATATATATAAAAGTAAAAGTAAAGTCGTCGGGGCGGCCTAAAATCGGTATCAGCCAATCAGCGAGGGAGTCTACCCCCTTTTCACTCGCACAGATCCCTGTGCTACTCATACGAATATAAATAATCATTTTGAATATTTTACACATAAATTTTACACAAAATCGTAGATATTTATTTATTTATTTGTAAACTTTATAGTTAACCCCTTGTTACTGAAAAAAGAGTGAAAGTAAAAAAATAATTTAAAAACTGATTACAGAGTTGATCTTTTTTCTATATGACGATTTTCAGTATTGTGACATAAGCAGTGACGTACTTTCGGTTACAGACAAATGGAGACCGAATCTCTATCATTAACAGTTATTTTTGTTATAAACCAACTCCAAATAATGCAGAGTTTACATTTATATCATTTTGCTTTAAAAAAAACCCATGTATTTATCATATACCAGCAAGCCGGTTTAGCTCAGTCGGTAGAGCATCAGACAAGGAAACATAAGGTTCCGGATTCGGTACTGGCCATCACCAACTCAGCGTATGAGTAGCATAGGGATCTGTGCGGTAAAGTGAGGATCTGATGGTAGGTGTGGCACCGACGCCAAAAACAATCTCCTTGATCTAGCCCTAGTGAAAAGGGGAAAGACTTCCTCGCTGTCCGGCTGATACTGACTATAGGACACCCCAACAACGACGATTTTAGTTTGCTTTTTTTTTTAAATCATATTATCGTATACTAGCAGAGCTATCCGGGTTTGTGAGGTGGGGATACGCCTATATCGACACTGGAATTCAGATTATTATTAATTCAATAACGCTGTCGCAAAATGCATTCTTGATTCTTCAAAATTTCAACTAAATCTCTGTAATAAATAATGCATAGGGGATCGTTTACCATCGGTGGCAAGTCATTAGAAATGACCTCACTAGGACTGATCGTCTTTACAGTGGTGACAGTTATAAGGGTAAGGATTTTGAGAATATCACCAGGAATTAGTGACAATCCCACTGAGAGTTTTTTTTGCGGTTAGCAATGACTAAACATTAATTTAAGAGGGTCATGGCTCAGTGGCGTCGATTGCAATGTTCAATGAAGCAGCGAAGGAAAAAGTTTGAAAAAAAAAAAACTAAAAAAAAAGAAAAAAAAAAGGAAAAGGATTTTTTAATCACAGTTCATATGAGAACTGACACGGACTTTGGAGAATTGCCATATTATAGTCATCGTTTCTTCTTCTTCTTCTTCTTCTTCTCTTCTTCTTCTTCTTCTTCTTCTTCTTCTTCTATTGTTGTTGTTGTTGTTGTTGTTGTTCTTCTTCCTCTTCTTCTTCTTCCTTGATTGTTGTTGTTGTTTTTCTTCTTGTTCTTCCTCTTCTTCTTGTTCATCTTCTTTCATTGTTGCTGTTGATGTTGTTGTTGTTGATGTTGTTGTTGTTGTTGTTGTGTTTTCTTCTTCTTTTCCTTCATTTTATTGTTGTAGTAGTTGTTCCTACTCCTTCATTCTTTCATTCATTTTTCTTCTTACCTTCTTCCTTCATTCTTCTTCTTCCTTGTTATTTTGTTCATCTTCTTCCTTCATTCCTCTTCTTCTTACCTTCCTTGTTGTTGTTGTTGTTGTTCCACTTCTTCTTCTTCTTCTTCTTCTTCTTCTTCTTCTTCTTCTTCTTCTTCTTCTTCTTCTTTCCTTCCAGCCGTCGTGATGTCAATACGAACCAAAATGCCATCTGTCCTTTTACACTGACCCAACAGTCCGTATCTTCATGCTCTTCAGACCCGTTCCGTTTTTATTTGATTTTTATGGCTCTTGTTGTTTTGTTTTTTTTTTTTTTTTGTTCTGTAATGGCGTCGGTGGTGGTGGTTGGGTCTTGTTGTTGTTGTAGCTGTTCGGTTGGGGATATGACTTTTGAATGATTCATTTAAAAATCAAAATAGAAAAAATATTATTTTGATTTAGCAAAAGTGCTTTATTCTTTATTTCACAGGGGACGGGATTCTATGATTTTCTTTTTATTTTTAAGAATTAAAGAAACCACATAATAAGAGGTTTTTTCGAAAAAATGAACAGATCTTAATTGTAAAGGCGAAGATAAAAAAGAATCGTGGAATGAATTTGGCGGGGGGAAGAGAATGGATTGTCTTTGGACTGATAATATCAATAGAACAAAAAAGCCAGAAAACTAGAAGAACACACATTGAACGAAGTGGAACCAAGCGTAAATCTGATTTGTAGTCGAACGAGCGCCCATTAATGACCACTGAAATCACTGACGTGAGTTGCGATTTTTGGAAAGATGATGACATCCAAAAAGTCTTTGACCAAACAATACAACAAAGAATTTGTTTCCAAAGAACAATGAATGATTTCTCTGAAACTCTGAACGTTTGATGCCATAGAATGTCTTTTTTTATGTCTTTGATTTTTGTCACCCGAAAGTTCTGGGTCAAAGTTCGAGTGGAAAGATTGTGTTGTAACTATTCTTCGAACGGATTGATTGATTGATGTAAAGGGCATGTCAACCCTTCTAGGGTTATTTTATTTAAGGAGGTTTCGGAATTACGTCCCTTGTTCATTTATATTTACATTTCTTATGTGTAAGTAAAGTAAATTCGCCGAGGAGATTGTATCCTTGGCCAGTTGCAAAGAATCCAAAGTAAATAAGTAAGCAAGTCCCGAGTTATAGAACCCTTCGGCAAGTGAATAAGTCCTGTGATATAGAATCCCTCGGCAAGTGAATAAGTCCTGTGATATAGAATCCTATGGTCCGTCGTCCAAGAAGATCCAAGTAGTAATATTTAGGCATGACCAGGAAAGGCCAGTATAAATAATAATATCAGCAGCAGAACACTGCCAGTGGTTGATCAATAGTTTGGTCACATGATTATCGCCGAGTCTATGAATAAGAATAGGCACCTTATATACAGAAAAGTCAACAGATATATATATATATATATAATATATATATATGTATTCTCATCACACACACACACACACACACACACACACACACACACAATATATATTAACTTATATATATATATATATTATATATATATTATATATATATAAGCAAATTTCATTAAACAAAACAGAATCCTTATTATTTTCAACTCTTTTATTCATTTTTTTCAAGCTTCCTAATAATTCTTTTGATGTTACAATTGTGAAAAGTATTAATGATTTCTCCAAAAGATACATTTTTGGATGACCGAGTTCTTTCTGTTCGTAACATTATCAAGAAAGAGTATATTTGTCTTACATTATTAAAACGGTTTAAGTAATGTTAAGTAATGTTAATGTTACTGTTAAAGTATTGTTTAGTTTTATCACCATGGTGACGCTAAGCAACACTGGCAGTTATTATCATATTATATTATATATATATATATATATATATATATATATATATATCGGTAGTCTTTTTTCGTATCAAAGAATTGAAAATAAAGTGCTCAATTACGTGCGGAAGAGCTGTATTTATTTATTTTGAGTGTACAATACATTTGCTACATTTCTAAGCAGGATGGTAACCACTTTTCCTCAAGACAATGTGCCTGTCTTGAAGAAAAGTGTCTAACATGCTGATTGAAGACCAACGTTAACAAAGCATCTTAAAGTATTTTACACTATATATATATATATATATATATATATATATATATATATTGGCCACGCACACACCACACACACACACACACACATATATATATATATAATATAGTAAAAAAAGTAAAGTCGATAGAGCGGCCTAAAGTCGGTATCAGCCAGTCAGCGAGGGAGTCTATCCCCTTTTCTATGGCGCTTGACCAAGGAGATTGTTTTAGCATCTGAGGTGGAGCGCTACACCTACCATCAGCTCCTCACATTACTGCACAGATCCCTATGCTACTCATACGCTGAGTTGGCGAGGACCGGTATCGAACTAGGAACCTTGTGGTTTCTAGCCGAACGTTCTACCGACTGAGCTAACCCGGCCCCATTATATATATATATATATTGACCAAATCACTTATAAATGTTCAATTAATGTAACTTTTGAGTCAAATGTAGCATTAGGTCTTCCTTCTTCTTTCGACTAAATTGATCCATTCCCTAACATTAATACTAAACAATAGTCACTTTCTCTCTGGCGTTTTATTAGGATTTGCTAATTTCAAACGATGACGTAGCGGATGCGTTGTGATGTTTAATGATGCCAATAGAAAATGACCGCCACGCTGTAGGGCGCGTTTTTAATGCAAACAATTTTATATTCAGGTGAAATGATGCAAAGAGTTTCCCTCCTCTGAATACAATTTTCAAGCCAATTGCCATTTCATTTTTATTGGGCCAAATTATTTGAAAGTCTTTGTTTCGTGAGAATGAATTTTCAGGGAGCTTTTTTAGTCATCCAAAGGGAACGTGTGTTCACATTACGTCTAAAAACAGAGTCGTGTCTTTTAAGAAAAGAAAAGAAAACGGAAGAAAAAAAATGAAGATTTAAATAAAAAACAAAAAAGAAAGGCAAGCTGTTTCTAAAATAAAAATAAAATATTAAGGGTACGACTTCTAATGACTGGGTGGCCTAATTCCAAAAATTAATCCGTTTTTAATTGAACTAATCGTTTGGAAATGGCTAAAAATTGGGGACAAAAAAAGGTGGAAACGTAAGCAAATAAAAAAAAAGGAGAGTTCATTGGGGATCTGTGTAAGCATGCATGTTCGCGCGTGCGTGCATGCTGTGTGTGTATATGTGTGTGGTATTATGAAGAAGGTAAAGAGATGAAGGGGAAATTATAGGCAGTGAGTAGAGAGGAGAAAAAAATAAAAGAGAAGATAGAAAGACGGGGGAATATAAAATACGAGAGAAGAGAAGAACTGAAAAAGAAGAGAGAAAAATTGTGAAAAAGATTAAATAAACACACAGTTACACACACACACACACACACACACACATACATAACACGTTATATATATATATATATATATATATATATAATATATATATATATATGAGGTGTGTCAAAAAATTATCAGGATTTTCGGTACTTTTTGACACACCTTGTATTCTGAAAAAAATAACTTTCCATTCATTAATTTTTTTCAGAATACAAAGTGTGTCACAAAAGTACCAGGTTTAAAGCTGTATTTACCAAGATAGAAATGAAGAATGAATGGAACTTTTTTTTTCAGAATACAATGTGTGTGAAAAGGCACAAAATATCTCGATACTTTTTTGATACATCTGATATATAGTTATGTATGAATATATTGGTCATGAACCTTTTTGGTGATATTGGAAGTATCGGAAATATAAAGAGACCACCCTCCCACAAAAAAACAAAAAAAACAAAAAGAGAAGAGCAAAACAGTTCTGATAAATAACCGTTGTTTTTTTGAAAAAAAAAATGATAAAGTAAAATAATAAAATAAAATGAAATAAAATTTATTTCATTTTCCTTTTATTATTTGAATTACACTCAGTTGTATACAGCAAAAGCTTGACAAAGGGTAGATGCCACCCGAAATATTGTGAAAAAATAAAGCAGACCAAGGACAAAACAACGGTTATTTATTTGTACTCTGTTTTTTTTTGTTCTGTGTTTTTTTTTTTCTATTTATATTTCCAATGCTTCCAATATCACCGAAAACGTTCACAAGAAGATATTGATCCATAATTATATTTATTTATAAAGAAGCATACGTTGAGTCAAAATCAACAAACAGCATCATGAATTTTTGAACTTTCCTGAACACACACACACACACCACAACACACACACACACACACACACACAGATATATATATGTATGTATGTATGTATGTATGTATATCTATCTGTGTGTGTGTGTGTGCATTTGTGTGTGTGTTAATAATATATTCATATAGTTGTATCATCGCCATCAGGTTTTAATGATAGCATGGTTTCCCATCATCCCCTCTTCCCACCCCTCCCTACCATCACCTATACCAAGTCCTTTAGACAGCATTCAGTGTCCGCACATGGTGTGTCCATGTGTCTGTGCCCATAAGAGAACTTCTATTTTGAGTTTATCCTTAATCCCGAAATATCCAGTACCCACCAAAAATCATTATCAATGTTTTAAGAGTTAAAGTATTACTATAATTCAACATCTTTTTAAATTGGTAATTATTTCAGCAATATATATTTGACTCATAGGTGCAGGGATGCTGTTGGCTTTTTGATTTAGTGCGTCCTGGGACACGCATATTTGCTTTGAATATGTCCCCGGAAAATTTTATGGGTCCCAATTAAAGTTTATTGATAAATTGAAGGGTTTTTATTTATGATCTGCGGAAACAACTAAAGCCGACTAACTCCTACCTTGTAACCCATCATGTGCAATTCGTTTCTAAGAAACTATTAAAATGTACTTACAGTTAGCTTGAAATGGTGAGGGAAGAAAAAAGAAAAACACTGGGACGCATGGATATGATTTTACAGCATCCTTTTAGATTTTTGTGCGTCAGATACACAGGACGCGTACCTATCAGCATCTCTGTGGGTATATATTGTTGTTTATTGATTTAGATAGCTGGGATGCACATATTTGCTTTGAATGAGTCCCCAGGAAAATTTATGGGTCCCAACTAAAGTTGTCTAACTCCTACCTTGTAACCTATCCTGTGTAATTCATTTCTAAGAAACTATTAAAATGTAATTACAGTTAGCTTGAAATGGTGAGGGAAGAAAAAAGAAAAACACTGGGACGCATGGATATGATTTTACTGCGTCCTTTTAGATTTTCATACGTCAGGGACGCAGGACGCGTACCTATCAGCATCACTTTAGGTATAACTCTTTCAAGTGTTACCGATTCCAGTCAGAGTCGACATGAAATAATGCTTACAAAATGGTGACCCCCACATTCTCCAGAGATTCAAAACTGGAGCCTCTCCACCAAATGCAGTTCAACGTATTATCCAGAAACACGAATTTTTATGCAAGTAAATACCAAAATGTTTTGCTGATCGTGGGGGTTCCTCGCTGTATAGTTTATAGCGATTAAATTTCAATCTCAGCGGACACGATATGCGACATCTGGAAAAAGAGAAATAAAATCGCTTTTCATTGATGCCATACATGTGTCTGGTATTATCATTTTATCAACGTATTCACATCACTGACTTTCTCATTTTTATATCATCAAAAATAATAATAATAATAATAATAATAATAATAATAATAATAATAAAGAAATACGTAAACTTCTCCAATTTCCAGAGGTTTTTGTCTAGGGCCGGTGTAGCTCAGTCGGTAGAGCGTCTGCCTAATAACAAAATCAGTTTACAAAAATGTGTTTTAAAAAAGTCCAGTAACGATCCAGAATGAATAAAACATATCTTCGGTATAGAATAACCCAACAAGGGTTGAAATACCGTAAAATACAACCAACCAACTAACCAACTAACACACAGAAACCCAATCAATCCTTTTTTAAAAAGTTTTAATATTGCAACTACACAAAAAATAGGGCCAGTTTTGCTCAGTCTGTAGAGAGTCAGTCTATGAACCACAAGGTTCCTGGTTCGATACCGGCCATTGCTAAATACACATATGAATAACACAGGGATTTGTGTGGTAAAGTAAGAATCTGATGGTAGGCCTGGCCTCCAACTCAGACGCTAAAATAATTTCCTTGGTCGAGCGCCAGTGAAAAGGAGATAGTCTCCCTCGTTGTCTGGCTGATACCGACTTTATATCACACCGAGGACTTTACTTACTTTTATAACATTCGAAATACGAACATTATTCAAAATTATTTCTATGTATTTTTAAGATCAGGCTTGATAAGAAGTATAATTTGGATTATTACCTTCATTTTTATTGTTATCTGTACAACGTTTCGATCAATGTGCCCTCTGGCCTTCTTCAGGTATTTTCTTGTTTGACTCGAAAGCCTTCTCGAACTTGGGAACCTTCTTGTAATCGGGAGCCATCACGGAACTTTGAACCTGACTCTTAATTCAATCCACCGGGGTATCCTGTTCTCAATCCGCTGCGGTACAGGTGTTAAGCTGTGTTAATTACTATTCTATGTCGCCCTTGACCAGGACTGGGCATACAACCTAGAGATAACTGTCACTTATAACCGTCTTAATCCAACGCCTTTATCCATAAGTTCGAGAAGGCTCCCGAGCCCGACAAGAAATACCGGAGGGCACATCAGATGAAACGTTGTACAGATAACAATAAAGATGAGGACAATAGTCCGAATAATCCAAATAATACTAATTATCAAGCCTCATTTAGAAAAATTCAGAGATATAGTGTAGATAACAATAAAGATGAGGACAATAGTCCGAATAATCCAAATAATACAAATTATCAATCCTCATCTAAAAAATTCAGAGATATAGTGTAGATAACAATAAAAATGAGGACAATAGTCCGAATAATACAAATAATACTAATTATCAAGCCTCATCTGAAAAATTAAGAGAAATGCAAATTAATTCAAATATTTAAGGTTTTTCTTCTGGATGGCGTTTCTGTTTTGATTATTCTCTGTCGCAAAACGAAATTTTACCACAGACGATAGTCAAAACATGTTTTTTTAATCGTATAATAAGACATAAAATTTAATGTAGAACATTTTGTGACTATTTCTTGTTTGTAAATAATTTTCTCGTAAACTCTATACGTTAGATAACTGTATGTTAGATATTAAAAGTATATTAAATTAAAACAAACCGTATTTAGATCAATAATACAGGGAATGTATTTGTTAAAACTTATTTCAACAAACAATGTGAACCGTTTAATTTTGCATACTTAGGATATATAATACAGGGTTGTCTTTTTTATTCTAAATATTAATGATTTCGACTATAAATTAAATACTCATCGATAAACTTACGCAATTTTTGAGGGTATTGTGACGTAAGCAGTGATGTAGTTTCGGTTACAGACATCGAAGATGAGCTCAAATACTCGGGTGGGTCAAAGGTTTATTGCTAGTTTGTGGCAAGTATACCAAGTGTCCGAGGCAGTTCAAGCCATGGGATGTCCTCACTATAGTTGGTAGTATAGTGGTAGTTGGTGCACTGACATGTGCATTGTTTCATTCCATGCGGGATTTTAAACAATTTCTTATTTGCTTATATTTTGTATAATCAAGACAACGCACCTATAAAAGCATTGGCTTGATGATAAGTGGCCATTACGATGCTTCGAAACAAATGGTAACTTTTTTACCTTAAATGTATTGTAATCTATAACAAATTAACGAGAAATTCTGGGGAAGCTAGCTAGTGTAGTGGATAGAATGTCCGCCTGTCAGCCTGACAGGTAGGGTTCGAATCACGCACAAAGCACTACCCTGTCTATAGCTCTGCTGATTAGGCCTAATGGGCTGAAATGTACATAAAGAGATGACCTTTTCTCGATTTGTTTACGCTTTACATTTGAACTGATATGCACGCCTAATTCATTTAGTTATAATTAATTAATTAACAAAATTAGATATGACTTTAATTAAGCACATAATCTCCCACAAATTGTCGGCCTTTGCTATTTCAAACACATTGTTTGACTACTTCATATATATATATATATATATATATATATATATATATATTGATGTGTGTTTTTTATATTTTAAAGCATGGGAAAATTCATCATAGGCGCTTCCAAGCCCTACAATCTGAGAAGGAAAACTCATTACATAAAAAACCACTAGGTTTATGGTAACCAGCCATATACCTAATGGCCCGGAGAGGTCAAACTCTGTGATTAGACAACATGTGATCAAAACAAACACCTAATGTGTAGCACATAGTGCACCTACATAGGCTATAAGCTAAGGAAGTGCGTGGTGTAATGGTTAAAGTCTTGGGAAATTGACCCGTCGCCCCGAGTTCAAATCCTGGACGTGGTAATTACATTTCACTTAGCGCTAATACCCTTGGGAAAGGTATGAATCTTACTCTCCCTCCAGCTATGGGTAAATAGTAGGGCAGACTGGGCTCTTTAACCATGGTTAGGCAACCGGTCTAGGAGAAGGAAAACTCTGAATTCAAACCTGATAAAACCCGCTTAAGAAATTGACCTTGTGTCGCATCCTGCTCGTGCGCAGGGGTTGGTATATATATATATAAGCTATGTTGTTTTGATGGAGAGAGTGTGCTTTGCATCGTACAAGCAACATACCACTCTAAACATATCATAGTGCAGGTTGATCGGCAACTGAGTGATTCAAAGTCTTGCTAGATTTCGAAAAGAATGTTCCCGAGGCTGAGAAGGCTCCCGAGTCCGTAAAACAATCCTGATGATGGCTGGACGCACATCAGCTGAAACGTTGTACAGATAACAATAAAGATGAGAGCAATTGTCCGAATAATTCAAATAAAACTCATTTGCATTTAATTGCTAAAATCTTGGTTTTATTAGAAAGAAATCATATTTATTTGAATTTTGATAGCAAAACTATTTTTATGTCTATTATTAAAAAATATAAAATTTCAAAGATTTGTTTATATTTTTCTACGAAAGAGAGTGGCAAAAATGAATTCTTACACCACTCGGAGGGTGGTTTTCCGTGCAAGTTCATATAACCGCTTCTAAGTTTCCATTATGAAGCCGACTCATCACAATAAAGTTCTTGCTTTGGTCTGTATGGATACCCTCACTTGAATCTGACTGTTTGGTTAAGATTATCACAAGGGCGTGGCCGCGGGGTTCTACCCCTACTACCCCGGAGCCACCAAACTAATACTGAATGCCACTGGTAGCCAAGTAGGATGAAGTCATCCACAAATGATCAAAGTTACTACCGACTCATAACAGAGGGCGCTGTGATTAATATATATCCCACACAACAAAATGTTATGCGAAATTATTTTTGTATCAGGTTACATTTTTCTATCTCGCTGTATTTTTCTATCACATTATATTTCATTATATATATATATATATATATATATATATATATATATATATAATCACTTATATATCATGTTACATGATGGATGAATGTCAGTGTAACTTGACATTCGAGTTGTACAGAGATGAGTGGAGTTGCACGAAGAAGTCATATTGTTTTATGCATTTATTATATATAATATATATATATATATATATATATATATATATATATATATATATATATATATATACCAAACATGTTGGTAAACCTTTGCGGTAAGAAAAACCCGGCAAATAGTTTGATTGTAAAAAATATACTACCAAACATCACCTGGGGAGAAAAAATCTTTGGAAAAAAAAAGACCAAGATAGTCGTACCAACCGAAAATAATCGGTTGATTCTATAATACTTACCTAAAAGAAAAAAAAACAATGTATATATATATGGTCAAATATATCTTTGCTGTCGGATAATGATGATGTAGAATAACACGTTGCTTTAGTGAAGACTAGAAGCGGCTACCCAGCTTCGACTGGCTAGAGAAAAAGGAAATCCTGGTGTATTGATTTGTTTACTCTTGTGATTTACAAATGCTGGGCATTTTAAGTAGAATTTCAATGCTATTTCTACGTATATTCTGCTTTTTAAATATCTTCGAGTATAATTCAAATCTTCATAATTTTTTCACCAAAAGCAATAGCTCGTATCCATGTGTTCCAGTGTTTTTTTCTTTTTCTTCACCCACCATTTCCAGCTAACTGTAAATACATTTCAATAGCTTCTTAGAAACGAATTATACGGAATAGGTTACAAGTAGGTGTTAGACGGGTTTAGTTGGGATCCATACATTTTCGAGGGACTCATTCAAAGCAAATCTGTGCGTTCCAGGACGCACTAAATCAAAAAGCTATCAGCATCACTGCATACCTTTCCAAAGGGTTTTAGCGCTATGTGAAATGCAAACAGGCTCGTCCTGGACTTGAACTCGACTAGTCGTGTCCATTTACTACGACGATAACCAATACACTACGCGCCTCCATTTCCTTCACATTTAATTCACACCAATACGAATGTTGCCGCGTTGGTTTCCATATGTTTTGATGTATGTATCAAGTCAGACGTTATCAAAAAAAAAACAAAAAAAAAACAGTCATTGCCTCGAGATAAAGAGTTAGAATCCAACAGTCGGATGCTTGAGTTTTTAAGTGATAATGTCTTATAAAAGCCAATGTAATGCAAAAACCCAAGTTCAAACACAGAACATCTTAGAACGGCCTCAAACTTGTAACTTCTACCGCCAAATATCAAGAGGAATTGCAGCAGACTTTTGCCAAACTTTTCAAATTACAAAAAAAAAAAAAAAATAAATAAAATGAAAAATAAAAAATAAATAAATTTAAAAAGAAAATCTTTTAGCTTTTAACTTATAACAAACTGTTAAAATGCTGTTAAAAAGCTGCTGATGCTTCGTAAAATTTACTACTGCATTAAATATCCGGGTTAGCTCAGTCGGTAGAGCGTTCGGCTAGAAACCACAAGGTTCCTAGTTCGATACCGGTCCACGCCAACTCAGCGTATGAGTAGCACAGGGATCTTTGCGGTAAAGTAAGGAGCTGATGGTAGGTGTGGCGCTCCACCTCAGATGCTAAAAAACAATCTCCTTGGTCTAGCGCTATTGAAAAGGGGATAGACTCCCTCGCTGACTGGCTGATACCGACTTTAGGCCGCCCCGTCGACTTTATATATATATATATATATATATGTGTGTGTGTGTGTGTGTGTGTGTGTGAAAATGGAAAAGGAATTGAATCCGACAATATGAGGAAAAATGAGTAAAGAAAAGAAATGTAGATGGATTTAATCGATATCACACTAATCGATATCACTTACACATGTGTTTCGGTCAGTTTATTTTGAAATAAATGTTCACTCTGATGACGATCGAATCTTCTATGTGTGCGAAATATTTCACACACATAAACTGACCGAAACACATGTGTAAGTGATATCGATTAATGTGATATCGATTAAATTCATTTTATCCATCTACATTTCTTTTCTTTACTCATTTTTCCTCATATATATATATATATATATATATATATATATATATATATATTTAATATACCAAACTTATTGGTAAATCCTCGCGGTGAGAAAAAAACAGCAAATAGTTTGATTGTAAAAATATACAACCAAACATCAGCCGGGAAGAAAAACATTTTTGGAAAAGAGAAAAGACCGAGATGATAGAACCAACAGAAAATAATCTATTAGTACAATATTTTGGCCAAAAGAAAAAACAATTTATATGCATATAATATATATATATATAAGATATATATATTCATACAAAGCCGCCAGGAGACTAAAGCTAATAAGTAAAAATTGCTCAATACCTAAGTAGAGCAAATAATAAAGATAAATCTAATGAGTCAGACGAATATACTAAAAGTTTCGCTTAATGCTCTTCAGGGCTAAGATCATAGCCCTGAAGAGCATTAAGTGACTCATTAGATTTATCTTTATATATATATATATATATATATATATATATATATATGAGTGTGTGTGTGTGTGTGTGTATGTGTGTGTGTGTGTTAAATAGATACAACAGTTTTCAGCCAATTGTATACCTTTTTTATATATATAGTAGCAGGAACTGTGGATATTCCAGAGTATGATAACTTTATTATTACAACGTTTCATATATTTACTTAAGAGCTAGAAATTTACTAAAGTATTATATATATATATATATATATATATATATATATATATATATATATATATTAGTAATGAAATAACAAAAGACTTAGAGATTTAGCATTATAGGCTATTTCAGGGAGCTTAGACAAATTGTGTAACTCTCCCGACTCATCAGATGCGAATTCGACGATTTTTAGATTTTTAAAAAAATTATAAAACTAACCTCTAACCCTAATCCTGACCCTAACCACTAATCCTAACTCCTAACCCTAACCGCTAAAAAACAACCGGATATTGACGGTGTAAATGGAAAACATGTTCTTTCTTAATCGAGATCAAAAAGGGGTGCCTAAATGTAATATGGCCCCGGGTAGATTTAAGTATATACCTGTTAAATCTAATATTACTTACCATTAGATAGTAGGACCTATCACTCACGGTGCTTATTGTGAAAACTTCATACTTTTCCCAATGGTATTTTCCTTTACCTTGACTGTTTGTTGTATCGAGAATAAATGGACCTTCTTGGTCATCTATTTACCAATAGCTAGAGAGGGTAATTTTCACCTTTAGTTATTAAAATTCCTAGCATAAAATTGTGCGTGCGCATTAACTGAAATGAACTTAATTGTTATTAGGAACACATTTTATGATATTTTTGTGTTAAAGTATGCAGTTTTATTGTTTTCGAACAGTTTCTAAGATGTGTGTGTTTCGCAAGGAAACTTTCAAAATGGCTACCGGCTTGTTTCAAAGTGAAAGTCAGTTGGCTAATTTCCTAACATAGAATTATCTGAAATGAACTTAATTGTTATTAAGAACACATTTTATGATATTTTTGTGTTAAAGCATGCAGTTGTATTGTTTTCGAAAAAGTTTCTAAGATTTGTTTATTTCGCACGGAGACTTTCAAAATAGCTACCGGCTTGTTTCAAAGTGAAAGGGAGGTTACTCTAATTGCCTTATTTGCTAGGAATTTAGCCAACTAAAGGTGAGAATTACCCTAGCGAGATGGATATAGGCTAATCCCCAAGGAGACTAGCGCACAAGGTGAAACGGAAACAGCCTATTGCACCATTTGAACTCGGCTTGCCGTGTCTATTTTCTACTACTGATACGTCATCGGTATCTCTCCTTTAAGTTTGTACTGTATTTCGCAAATGTCTATAAATAAGGAACGGTTCCCAGACTTCATCTTAATCAGCTCGAACCATTCTCGGAGCTAAGTTACGGAAATCTAGAAAGACATTTCTTGGCTCCAGTCGACGGTGTGAAAAATATTTTTGTTTTATTCGGCATGACAGCCAAAAGGTCAAAGGTATTATCAATCACCGGATGATTAACGCTTAAAATGTGCAGCATGGTAGAGGTCAAGGGTTCAAATTCCGCAGCTGAAGAATTTATTTGGCATTTGTTTGTAGACTTTCTCAATGTCAACTTTTGAAAATCTATTTGTCTTTGACTGATTAGTTGAATTTATCTTCAGATTCTTCGTTTGTGATAATAGCATTTGCATAAGATGTCAAATCTTGCTTATATTAACCCGGCATGACAGAAATCTAGAGTCGTAGGGGAGGAGGAGAAGCCATGTAAAGGGAGGTGGAGATTTTTGTGCTCGAGTTCTTAAGAAGTTACAATGTTGGGACTTTTATTCGGACGTTTGGCTCGCCCTGTCGTTAAGGCTTAGAAATTACTAACTGTATCGTCTTCATTGCTATTACTCCCAGGTCAACTCTGTCCTGGAGTGGTTGTACTTTTTAGGGTCCCACTTATGAGTTAGATAGGAAAAGATGAGTTTTAAAAATGTGTTAAAAATTGAGTGTCGTTGATAATGATATTTACATCAACTATCAAATCTTGCCTGTATAAACACGGTATGACCGAAATGTAGAACCTCAAAAGAAGAGAAACCTTGTAGAGGGAGGGGGAGTTGTTTGTCTTCGGGTTCTTAAAATAGTTAGGTAGTAGACATTAACATTTCTTTTCAGAGTAGCTGGATCAATGCAAGGTCTATTTTTTGCATAGGGATTTAAACGGGGCATTTGAGGAAGAGGGGTTTGTCTTCAGGTTCGTAAAAAAGTTACAATGTTGAAACTTTGATTCGAACATTTGGCACGCCTTTTTGTTAAGGCTGAGAATATACTAACTATATTCCCTGTGGAGTGACCCTTCATTGCCTTTATTCCCAGGTCCACTCTGACCCGGAGTGGTAGAACTATTTAGGGTCCAATTTATGGAAAAATGAGTTTAAAAATTGTTTTAAAAACTTGAGCTTAAATTTTTTAAAATTTAAAATACCCCTCAAGAATGAATAAAACTAAACGTCTTCGGCATAAAATAACCCAAGGATTGACATGCCGTAAAATCCCACCAACCAATCAACCAACCAACCGTAAAACAAAACAATCAAAACAATCCAATCGGCAATAATGAGTTCAAATCCTAGATGAGCTTCTTTGTGTTTCACTAGGCGCTTATGTCCTTATAAATTATTTATGATTTATTCTCCCCCTAGCTATGGGTAATTAGTAGAGCCGACTGTGCTCTTTAGCCTTGATACGACAACTAGTCTAGGAGAAGCAAAGCACTGCTTTGCTTAGAAGTAGTTACGCTTTTTCAGAGACTTTAGCTACAAAGTTAGTTCATGTACAGATCAAAAGACAATTAACAAAATCAATTATGTGCGTAATCTTTAATCAATATGGATCATAAATCTATTAAATGATTTCACTTTTATCTATACATATATAAAGGGCAGTTGTGTGTATATGTATGTCCGGAGGAAATTTCGAAAATAAAACAATTAATGACAAAGTAAATATATATATACACATTAAATATCACCAGGGTTTGGTTTGTGCGCAACAATAAGAGAGATTTGATTTATATTCGTAAAGATAATTAAAAAATAAAATCTAAATTATAACAGCATGGATTTTTTTCATTTAATACTTTAGGTAGTAGACATTAACATTTCTTTTCAGAGTAGCTGGATCAATGCAATGTCTATTTATTGCATAGGGATTTAAATGGTGCATTTGAGGAAGAGGGGTTTGTCTTCGGGTTCTTAAAAAAGTTACAATCTTGAAACTTTGATTCGAACATTTGTCTCGCCCTGTTGTTAAGGCTGAGAATATACTAACTATATTACTTGTAGAGTGACCCCTTCATTGCCGTTATTCCCAGGTCTATTTTTTTACATAGGGATTTAAATGGGGCATCCCACGTGGATTCAACTCCCGATTCAGTAATAATGGATCTGCGGGACAAACTTTTAAAATCCCCCTCTACCCAGGCAACGCCGGGTAGCCGCTTCTAGTATGTTATAAATCCTTTTTCCTTTCCTTCTTTTCCCCACTTACCAAACCCGAAACCTGCACTACCAAATCCTGCATGTTCACCTATTGGCCGGAATGACTAGACAAGCGGGAAAAATAGTGTTTTTTCCTTATAGATTTCTACATTTACAATTTTGTGCATATTTGCTTGATGTGTACGTACGTAGAAACCTCATAGAGATAAACTTGGGGTTCTTAAAGAAGTTACAGAGATGTGACTTTGATTCGGACGTTTGGCTTGCCTTGTCGTTAGGCCTTAGAATTGATATTGATACCCGTTTGCAATTAAATAATGCTCAATATCATTACTAGAGCATGTATATCTAAATTAGGGCAGTGTAGATATTAAGTCTATGGCGCTTGGTAACTGACAGTTTCTCACCTATGCGATTTTAAAACCATTTTACTTATATGTAGAACCACAGGGGATGAGAAACCTCATAGCGCTGGGAGACACCTTTTACTTTGGGTTCTTAAAAATGTTACAAAGTAGGAACTTTGGTAGTACTTGTTAGGGTCACATTTATGGGAAAATGTGTTTTAAAATATGTGTTAAAAATTGAGTCTCGGTATATAACAAAAATGTAGAACCACAGGAAAGGAGGAACCGAGTAGGGGTTAATATTTTTGACTTCGGATTCTTAAAAAAGTTCCAGAGATTTGACTTAGATTCGGACTTTTGGCTTGCCTTGTCGTTAGGCCTTAGAATTGATATTGATACCCTTTTGCAATTAAATAGTGTAATAGTGCCAGTACTACAAAAGCCCAGTTAATCGACAGAATTAAGGTAGTTTTTGAGAACCTTCCCAGGGAAACTGTAACATCAGTTTGCTCCAGGATCTGGAGCAGGATTGAGGCTGTGATCGACGCTAATGGTGGTTATTTTCAGTGACACTTGTTGACAATGATGTAATTTCCGTGCCTGTTGAATTCTCTTAGAATCCATTAAATTTTGAAGTTACCAAGTACTTTTTCTTTTTCCTTATGAAACTGTCAAATTTATCCCGAACAACTTATATATCTAAGTTAGGGTAGCATGGACATGAAGTCAACGGCGCTTGGTAACTGATATTTTTCCGCCTGTGCGATTTTCAAGCCATCTAACGTACCATCCAAGTAAAACTATCACGACATACTCAGCACTGCTAGAGATGTAAAACCGTAGGGGTGAAGTAACCCCGTAGGGGGGTATTTTTTACTTCGAGTTCTCAAAACTGTTCCAAAGTTGGGACTTTTATTCGGACGTTTGGCTCGCTTTGTTGTTAAGACTGAGAATATGCTATATGTATCCTTGCAGAAAGACCACTTAATTGCCATTACTTCCAGGTCCACTCTAACACGGAGTGATAGTAGTTAATATTAACACGTACTACCACTCCGAGTCAGAATGGACCGGTAAGTATTAGCGAGAAATTGGTACTCCACATTCCTCAGAGTTCCTGATGCAGTTTAATGTCATAAAAGTAAAGTAAAGTCGTCATGGCGGTCTAAAGTCGGTATCAGCCAGTCAGCGAGGGAGTCTATCCCCTTTTCAATAGCGCTAGACCAAGGAGATTGTTTTGGCGTCTGAGGTGGAGCGCTACACCTACCATCAGCTCCTTACTATACCACACAGATCTCTGTGCTACTCATACGCTGAGTTGTCGAGGACCTGTATCGAATTAGGAACTTTGTGGTTTCTAGCCGAACGCTCTACCGACTGAGCTCAGTCACTGCTCTCTAGCACATATATAATAAAAAGGGTTGGGGGGGTTGCCATACGGACAATATAGTTGAGATAAACATATAGGTGCTAGGGCTTGACGTGACAGGCTGATGGTTGAAGGGGACTCTCAGGCAGCCCGTACTTTGTTGGAAAGGCCCTCTCCGATCAATTGGATGGTCACATCAAGCCCTAGTACATATTATCCCAACCCAATTGCCCTTATGGCAAACTCCAAACTTTTTATGTGCTAGAAGCCGGTGGCTGAGGTTCAGTATATAATGTTAAACTGCATCTAATGGTAAAGTTTTAATTGTTAAGCTCTAGTGAATGTGGAGTACCTCCATCGCTATTACTAAATTCTACTCTGACTGGGTTGAATAAGAAAAAAAGACTGTAAAAATGTATTTTAAAATTGAGTTAAAAATTAAACAGTCAACAAGAATGAATGAAACCAAATAAATAACCCATCAAGAGTTGGCATGCCGTAAAATTCAACTACCAAATTCAACTATGAAATACGTATTTTTATCGAATTTAATTTGAGACGATAATTGTTAAACTAACATCATCTATCTATCGATACATGTATCTTTATACGTGTATAACATGAATTTGTTAAAAACAACTAACGACAAAGTAAATATATATACACATTAAATATCACCAGGGCTTGGTTTTTGAGCAAAAATAAGAGAGATTTGATTTATATTCGTGAAGATAATTAAAAAATAAAATCTAAATGATAACAGCATGGATTTGATTTATATCATCGAAAACATTTAAAAATTAAATAGTATTATTAAATAACGTTAAAATACTTTTCGACGTTTCTGGCTAAAAAGTAAACAAATGGAAGCTCAATCAATTTTTCTTTTCATTTTTTAATATTAAATCTACACTTTTACTGCTTCAAATTTTTAGTAAATATTTCATTGTACGGGATAAACAGTCGTTTATTTAATCTATTTATTATTTTATTATACAATTTTTATGGACAGTTTAAGAATTAATCACTTATATTATCAATTATAATTTTGACATCGGAATTACGGTGAGTTGTTATTCAGCTTTTAAACAAATACAAAATTCTTCCAAAAATAATTTTTTTAGATTCATTATTATTATTTTTTTTTTGCATTTAATATTTTTAATAGGAAACATTAATTTTCCTCCGAGGTTTCATGACTGAGCACTATTTTTTTTATTTAGAAATTAAAATTTACATAGTTATGTAGTATGTACTGTCGATTTTCCATCGTTCGTCAATGTAAACAAACCCTTTTTTTATTTTTCATGTAAGCCATTGTTTATAAAGTAATCGAATTTATTTATTTTAATATTAGAAATACAAATAACATCTTATTTATCTTAATATAGAAATACAAATAAAATCATAATACTAAAGCAGAATAGTGCGCAAGAGATAGTACCATTAGATTACCAATTACATTTCACGGAAATACCTGAAAACTTTGAGACACTAGAGTAAGTAGGTTAGAATTAGTTACCTTCGGGAGTTTCCGTAATCTAATGGTATTTATTCGTAAAACACGATTCTAATGATATTAATTCCGCGTTATTCTGTATTTGTACCAAAATTAGAACTGTAATTTGATATTTAACTTTTAAGCACATTCAAAATTCTATTAAAAAAAGTATTTTTCTTTTTTTTTGCATTTAGTTTTCTTTTTTTTTTTCGTAATGTTTTCAATTCAGAGTACTTTACGATTTAAAAAATAATATACTCTACTTAGTATAGCATATTCTTTCAATTTTTATCAAATTGTTATCGAATTTATAGTATAGTATACTATAATAATTTGATATTCGATCGGCTACGCTTTGAATTAATAATGTCATTTTTTTAAAGATTATTTATCATTTTACATTAATTTAATCATTTTATTTATTTATTTTTTTACTTCTATTTTATTTTATTTTATTTTTTGGCTTTTAAATATTATTTTGAAATTTAGCAAATCGCGTCATTTATATTTTATTTAAAAAATATAGTTAATCATTAAATTAAAATTTCTTACTATATCATTATGTAATATCATTCCCTCTACTCTGACGAAAAAAACTAACCTCCCATCAGGCCGGATTAAAATAAGATCTTTTTTACGTGGTAATTTTTATGGGTCATCCTGCGAGGATCGACCTCGCTATTCAGTAGTAATAGATCTGCAAAACAATTATTAAACCATGTTTTTATCTCCTCTACTCGGGCTTCGCCGGGTAGCCGCTGATAGGACATATATAAAGGGCAGTTGGTGTGTACATATGTATGTGTGTTTGTGTGTATGTCCGGAGGAAACTACAACAATTAAACAATTTATAAAAAAGTAAATATACAAGGCGAGTCATAATTGTATCGAGATTGAAGCTGTATTTACCAAGATAGAAATGAACAATGAATGGAACGTTAATTTTTTTTTCAGAATACAAGGTGTGTCATAAAAGTGACGAGTTTGAAGCCCTATTTACCAAGAGATAGAAATGAACAATGAATGCAACGTTAATTTTTTTCAGAATACAGGATGTGTCAAAAAGTACAAAAAACCTCGATACTTTTTTGACACGCCTTGTATATACACATTCACTCTCACCAGATCTTGCTTTTTGTGCAAAATTGATGAAGACTTTATTTATATCTGGAAAGATATTTAAACATTTGGATTTGAATAGTAAGAGAAAGGAAAATAATTGGTTGCGTTCATGATTAAAACATAAATCAATTAAGTAAAACCAAAACAATCAATGGATCTGCGAGACTAACGTTTTATGACGTTAAACTCTAACTGATGGTGAGGTTCCAGTTCTGTAGGTCTGGGGAGAGTGGAGCGCCCCTTCAAATCATTGCTCCCAGGTCCACTCTAACCCGGAGTGGTAGTACCTGTTAGGGTCCCATCTATGGGTTAAATAGATAAATGTGTTTATAAAAATTGAGCATCCATTAAGAATGAATTTATTTCAAATCTTTGTCGGCATTAAATGACCCACTGAGGTTGATATGCCGAAAGACACACCAAACCAACCCAAACTAACTTTTTATTTCTTGGAATTAAGGCAAAAGAATACACTAGGTTTATGAGTTCCCAAAATTCACACTGAATTGTCCAATTGGACACATAGCCTAGTGGATAAAGAAGTTAGGTTAAGACTGTTCTAAGTGACAATTATCTCTAGACTGCAGGTTCAATCCTAGTCAAGGACAGCAGTAACATAGAATAATAATCAACACAGCTTAACGCCTCTGTCCCAGTTATGGTTAGCGAAATGATAACAGGATACCACCGTGGACTGAATAAAGGGTTAAGTTCAAAGTTCTGTGATGACTCCCGATTACGACAAGAAGGTTCCCGAGTTCGAATAGAAGGTTCCTGATTTCGAATAAAAGGTTCCCAAGACCAAAAATAAGGTTTCCGAGTTCGAGAAAGTTCCCGATCCCGACAAAAAATACCCGGAGAAGGCCGGAGGACACATCATCCGAAACGTTATACAGATAATAATGATGAGGAGGAAAACAGTCCAAATAATACTAATTACCTTTTTATTATGCCACTCTACTCAGGCAACGCCGGATAGCCGATTCTAGTCATAAAATAAAACCAAGGGTTGACATGCCGTGAAAATAAACAAGTAGCCATTTATCAACTCTTTAATTCAAAGGAATTGATATGATCTCAGACTTTTGGTATTAACACTGCCTTGTTAAGAACTTTGGTGGGTGGTTCTGATTGGGACCTCTTGTTAGAAGCGCTTGTCTATAAAATTATATGATGGCAGGGCTTGCTCGTATCGTAAAGATATGAATCGCGTAGATGAGAGACTTAATAATTTCTACGCTGTAACAACATGGAATTTGTACACGTGTTCCTTTAATATTTTTTTTTTTTTTTATTTTTTGAGTGATTTGGTTTATAGGAATGTGTTTGGGTGGATAGGGTTTGCTTATTGTAAAGCAAGAGTACACATGCATTTTTTGAATGTGTTTGTGTAGCGAAATTATCGGGATGTCCCCTAAGATCGTGCATGTGTACGTGCGTGTGTCTCGGGCAATGGCTTGGGTAGTGGTTCGGTGGGCACAAATGCCCCCCATCCCCCTGGTTTCGCCAATCTGAAAATGGCTGTAATGTCCAACCCTTGTCATTCATCTTTCTTTGTCATCATTACACGTTACATTCCAGAACCCTTACGGTGAACAAGAGGTGACGTCATTCCGGAAAGAGTATCTGATTCATTTCGCTAGTAAGAGTTGAATTTCTTCAAAATCTCTCCCTTGGTTAATTAAGATCTGACAATCTAACGTCAGACGGCGGAAGAGAGGGGGAGTAGGATGGAAGAGGCAGTTGGGAGAGAGAGAGGGGGAAGGGAGAAAGAGAAAGAAGGGAGGAAGAGGGGGTATGATGGAAGAGCAAGTTGGGTAAGAGAGAAGAGAGAAGGAGGAGGAGGCGGAAGAGAAGGGGAGTAGGATGGCAGAGGCAGTTGCGAGAGAGAGAAGGGGGAGGGGAGAAAGAGAAGAAGGGAAGAAGAGGGGGTATGATGGAAGAGGAAGTTGGGGCAAGAGAGAGAGAGTGTGTGTGTGAGAAAGGAGGAGGAGGTGTAAAAAAGGGGGAGTAGGATGGAAGAGGCAGTTGCGAGAGAGAGGGGGAGGGGAAAGAGAATAATGGGGAAACGAGGGGATATATGGAAGAGGAAGTTGGGAAAGAGAGAGAGAGAGATAAAGAGAGAGAGAGAGAGAGAGTATGAGAAGGAGGAGGAGGCAGAAGAGAGGGGAGTAGGATGGAAGAGGAAATTGAGAGAGAGAGAGAGAGAGAGAGAAAGAGAAAGAAGAGAGGAGAGAAGGAAGAGGGGTAGATAAAAGAGGCGTTGGGTAAGAGAGATGAGAGAGAGAGAAGGAGTGGAAAGAGAGGGTTTGGATGGAGAGACAGTTGGGAAAGAGAGAGAGAGAGAGATAGAAAAAGAAGGAGGAGGAGTAGAAGAAGGGTTTGGACGAGGCAGTTGGACGAGAAAAAGAGGTGGAGAGAGAGAGAGAGAGAGGGGGGACGGAGAGAGAGAAAGATAGAGAGAGGAAGGAGGGGGAAGCGAAAGAAGGGGGTTGGATGGCAGAGGAAGTTGGGTGAGATAGAGAAGAAGAAGAAGGAGAGGGGGTAGCAAATGCTGGGAGAGGGGGAAATTGAAATTGTTCACACTTTTTCTTTCTTCTAAACTTGTCACAGTGTTTTCTTCTTCGTCATTCGCCTCTTTTTCCTTTTTTCTCTTGTCTCTTAACCTTGTGTTTTAAAAAAATCCTATTTCTGGCCATTCCTCCTCCTCCCCCTCCTCCCTCTTCTTTCTTGTTTTTTATCTTTCTTCTCCCTCTTTCCTTCTACCTTTCTCATTCCTCGTCTTTCTCAATGCTTTCTTTCCGTCCCTCTCTTTCTTCTTCTTCTTCTTCTCTTCTTCTCTTCTTTCTTCTCTTCTTCTTCTTCTGTCCCTCCAACCGTTCTTCTTCTTCTCTTCTCTTCTTCTTCTTCTTCTCTTCTTCTTCTTCTTCTTCTTCTTCTTCTCTTCTTCTTTCTTCTTCTTCTTCTGTCCCTCCAACCGTTTCTTTCTTTTCTTCTTCTTCTTCTTCTTCTTCTTCTTCTTCTTCTTCTCTTCTTCTTCTTCTTCTTCTTCTTCTTCTTTTCCTATCTCTCCTACTTCTTCCTCTTCTTCTTCTTCTTCTTCTATTCTTCTTCTTCTTCTTCTTCTTTCTTCTTCTTCTTCCTTTTCTTCTCTCTTCTCTTCTTCTTCTTTTCTTCTCTCGTGTCTTCTTATTTCCTTTTCCTCATCCCTTCATTCCCTTCTTCTTTTAACTCCTCTACTTCCTTTAACCTTCTATATCCTCCTTCGTTTTGAAATAACTTCTATCTTGCCCTCCTCTCATCTTTCAAGACAATCTGACGTAGATCTCTAACAGCATCTGTACATTCTTCCTTGTCTCTTTGTCCTTTTTTTGCCGCCATTTTTTGGTCGTCTTTATTCTGCGTCATTTTTTTATCTTTCACCATCACCAATGTTGTTTTCGCAAAACCAGCACTGACAGAGATTTCCTTTGCGATTCTTGCCAGATAAGTATCCATTCGCCTGGGAATCACAAGGTTCCGAGTTCGATACAAGTCCCCGCCAATCCAGCTCATGTCTAGCAAAGCTTGGGTAATCTAACCCGTGCTTTTAGGCATCTTGGAGATGATGGTTGGCGTGGCCCTCCACCTCAGCAAAATCAATTTCCATGGTCAGCGCTACCAAAAAGGGAATAGACTTCCCCGTTGTTAAGCTGATATCGACAAAGAAAGTCCAATGAATTCATTTGCCTCGGAATCGCAAGGTTCCGGGTTCGATAACAGCTCTCGCCAACTCAGTGCACGAATAGCACAGCTTGAATAATTTGACCAGTGCGTTCAGACATCTGGAAGCTGACCGTTGGCGTGACACTCCGTCTAAGACATCTCCATGGTCTAGTGCTTATGAAAAGGGGATAGACTCACACGCCAAAGAATCGTAAAATTCCAGGTTCGATAACAGTCCTCGCCAACTCAGCGCATACGTAGCACAACATGGTTAATATGATCTATATGGTAAGGTATATGGGAGTTGACGGTAGGTGTGGCCCTCCACCAGAGAAACTTAATTTTGATGATACTACATTTTGAAAACTGATACTTTTTCCTATTTTAATCTATGGTATCTCCAAGAAATAAGTCGTATTTTTTTTACCGTTTTTACCAGTTTAAAATTTCCAAAATGAACGCTGGTAAGTACAGTTTGAGCCTTTCTATATATACAATTTCCCAACTCCCATTATTTAAATAAAAATAAAAATACACTCCCGTTATTTAAATTAAAAATATATCTGTTATTCAATAATAATATATATATATATATATATATATATTTATATATATATACCTCAGTTTAATTCATGTCTTCGCTACCTACCCCCACAACTCCCATATATATAAATATATAAATTATATATATATATATATATATATATATATGTGTGGTGTTAATTGGAGTCGTACCCTAATTTTGAAAAATTAATTAATTAATAATGAATTAGGCGGGAATACCTATTAAATGTATGGCTAAACAAATCGAGAAAAATCAATCTCTGTATGTACATTTCGGCCTATTAGGCCTCATCAGCAGAGCTATAGATCGGACCGCCCTGTGCGTGATTTGAAACCGGACTGCCAAGCTGACAGGCCGATCCCATAACCCAACACCAAACGAACTTCTTAGATTTTTCAAAATTAGGTACGACTCCAATTAAACACTTATTCTCCAAAAATTTATCGGCAAAAAGCCATTCTAAACAAACCTTGTTTAACTTACCACATCGTCGTGTAATAAAAGTCACTAGAAGAGAGATGTTAACCTACTCTAAACAAATCATAAAATCTAAGAAGTTCGTTTGGTGTTGGGGTTATGGGATCGGCCTGTCAACTTGGCAGTTCCGGTTCAAATCACGCACAGGGCGGTCTTCCGATCTATAGCTCTGCTGATGAGGCCTAATAGGCCGAAATGTACATACAGAGATTGATTTTTCTCGATTTGTTTAGCCATACATTTAATAGGTATCCCGCCTAATTCATTATTAATTAATTAATTTTCAAAAATTATGTACGACTCCAATTAAACACTTATTCTCCAAAAATTTATCGGCAAAAAGCCATTCTAAACAAACCTATTATATATATTATATATATATATATATATATATTATATATATAAGTTAAGGTAGCGAAGACATAAATTTAACGGCGCTATATATATATTTTGATATATATATATATATATATATATATATATTAGAGTCGTGGGAAATGGACTCGTCGATTCGAGTTTCAATTCCTAGACGAAGCTGTTGGCATTTCACATAGCGCTAATACCCTTGGGAAAGGTATGAATCCATATATTCTCCCTCCAGCTATGGGTTAAATAGTAGGGCAGACTGGGCCCTTCAGCCTTGGGTAGGTAACAGTCTAGGAGAGGGATAACTCTGAATTCAAAATTCCTGAGGTCGGTCGTTGATTGGGTTTGTGGCAACCCTTGATGCACCAATTCTTTCCTATCGACTGTGCCAAAAAGTGTGGATGGTCCAACACAAGCCTTCACCACTATAAACAAATCACTGTGTGGGTGTTCATTGTGTGTGTGAACCCTCATGCGTCGAAATCGACGAGAGAGTCCGTATATTTAAAAACATTGAGCTAAACCATTTTTATCACTAGGTAGGAGACCCTAAAATTAAAACCAAATAAAGACATTTAACAACACTCCCCAACCACAAAGCCAAAAAATCAAGGACTATTGGAACATTTTAAAAACAAGTCCCGAACTAAAATATATGTTTCAAGAATCAGCTCTAGTGACCTATCGTTGACCTAATAACATCAGGAGAATGATAGGAAGCGACAATATACGAAATAATAAAGTAATCAATATGAAACCCGCAATTAGATCCACTAAATTTTGGACCATGTAATCTTAGGAATAAGCTATGCTGCAAACACCTACAATCAACCAACACATTCCACAACTAAAAAGATCATTGAAATTTACCATGATAAGGACACATGGGTAATTCCATGTCAAATCATCTAGACAAAAGTAAAATTGCCCCCCCCCCGCAGCTCTCAAACTACAGGGTGTCCACAAAGTCTGGGTACATGGGGATTAACACACCTTTTAGAACAAAACAATTTTATTTAATTATAATGTTAATAAATAATATTTTCAATATGATTTCCATCATTTTCAATGCATCACTTGATGTGCCTTGCAAAATTCAGGTGAACTCGATTAAATAAGTCTACATTGCCATCAATTTCAGCACACTGACTGGTAATGCGTACCGACTGAGCTAACCCGGCTCTTATTGAGAAGAAAATACGTAAACTAAATGAATATGGAAATATAGATGATGAGGAAAGATGAGGGTGTGGTGGGGTTGTAGGAGTAGAAAAGAAAAGAAATGAAGGAAAAGAATAAAAGAAATGAAAAAAAGGAGAGGTGAAGAAAAAAAGATGAAAGAAAGAAGTATAGAAGGAAAGTAATGAAACAGAAAAGAGAAGAAAAAGAGAGAGAGAGAGAGAGAGAGAGAGAGAGAGAGAGAGAGAGAGAGAGAGAAGAGAGAGAGAGAGAGAAAAGAAATGTATGGAAGTAGAGATGAAGAAGAAATAAACAAAAAAAGAAAGTAGAAGACAAGAAAAGAAAGAGGCAGGAGTTGGACGAAAAAAAAGGGAACAGAAAGGAGAGGGGTGTAAAGAAGAAAGAAATAAAAGAAAAGAAATAAGATAAGAAATGAGAGAAAGAATTGCAATAAAGAAAGAAAGAAAGAAAGAAAGAAAGAAAAAAGAAAGAAAGGAAAGGTAAAAGATAAAAGATAAAAAGAAAGAAATAAAAAAATAAAAGTTGGAGAAGAAAATAAAGGAAAATAGTGATGAAGAAGAAAGAAATGAAAAGAATGAAATTAGAAGAAGAGAAACGGGAGTTGAAAAAGAAAATAGAATAAAGGAAAGAAGAAGTGAGGATGAAAAGAAGGGAACAGAAAGGAAAGGGTTATAAAGGAGAAAAGAAATAAAAGAAAATTATAGACAAAGAAGAAAAGAAGGAGAATTAAAGAAGAAGTGAGAAAGAACAGAAACGAAATGAAAGAAAATATGAAGAAGAACAAAAAAAGAAAGTGAAAGCAGGGGAAGAAGAAAAGAAATGAGGGAAAGAAAGACAGAGACAAAAGAAAAACGGGATTTAGATCTGATGAAGAAGAAACGAAGGGAAATGAAAAGGAAATGCAATGAAAAGAAATAAAAATAAAGAGGAAAAATGAAAGAAAGGATACCAATAAAGGAAAGAAAGAAGATAAAAAAAAAAAAGAAAGAAAAAAAAGAAAGAAAGAAAGAAAGAAAAGAAAGAAAGAAAGAAAGAAAGAGAAAAAGAAGAAAGAAAGAAAGAAGGAAAAGGATGAATGAAAAAGAAAGAATGAAAGAAAGACAAAGAAAGAAAGACCCTTCATCTATACATATATAAAGGGCAGTTGTGTGTATATGTATGTCCGGAGGAAACTTTGAAAATAAAACAATTAACGATAAAGGAAATACATATACACATTAAATATCACCGGGGCTTGGTTTTTGAGCAAAAATAATAAAGGTTTGATTTATATTCATGAAGAGAATTAAAAAATAAAATTTAAATGATAACAGCATGGATTTTTTTTCATTTAATATTTTAGACACTAGACCTTAACATTTCTTTTCCGAGTAGCTGGATCAATGCAATGTCTATTTTTTACAAAGGGATTTAAATGGGGCATCCCACGAGGATTCAACTCACGATTCAGTTATAATGGATCTGCGGGACTAACTTTAAAAAATCACCCTCTACCCAAGCGACGGCGGGTAGCCGCTGCTAGTGTATAATTAGTGATGAAGAAGAAATGAAAAGGAAGGGAATTCGAAGAAGAAAATAAATAAAAAAGAAGAGGTGAAGAAGATAAAGAAACGATAGAAAGGATAGCAATAAGATGAAGAAAGAAGAAAAGAGAAAGAAAAAAAAGAAAGAAAGAAAAAGAAAGAAAGACGGAAAGAAAAGAGGATCTGGAGCCTAAATTTATAATGTCTGATGAAGAAAATAAATAAAAAGAAGAGATAAAGAAGATAAAGAAATGAGAAAATGGATTGCAATAAGAGAAAGAAAGAAGAAAGAAAGACAGAAAGAAAGAAGAAAAAATAAAAAAGAAAGAAAAGAGAGAAAGAAAAGTGATCTGTAGCCTTCATCCAATAATGCGTGATGAAGTAAAGAAATAAAAGAAAGAATAGGTAAAGAAGATAAAGAGAATGAGAGAAAGGGTTGCAATAAAAAAAAAGAAAGAAAAGAAAGAAAAGAAAGAAAGAAAAAGAAAGAAAGAAAAAGAAGAAATAAACGAAGAAAAGAAAGAATGAAGAAAGAAAGAAAGAAAGAAAGAAAGAGAAAAATGAAAAAAGAAAGAAGAAAAAAAAGAAAAGAAAGAAAGAAAAAAGAAAGAAAAAAGAAAAAATAGAAAAAACGAAAAAAAAGAAAGAAAAAGAAAGAAAGAAAGAAAGAAAGAAAAAAAAGAAAAGAAAGAAAAAAGAAAAAAAGATAGATAAAAACGAAAGAAGAAAGAAAGAAAGAAAAAGAAAGAAAGAAGACAGAAGAAAGATAGAAAAAGAAAAAAAAAACGAAAGAAAAAAGAAAAGAAAGAAAAAGAAGGAAAAAAAGAAAGAAACAAAAAGAACAAATAATGAAAGAAATAGAAAGTAAAAAGAAAGAAGGAAAAAGACAGAAAGAAAGAAAGAAAGAAAGAAAGAAAGAAGAGGGGATATTGACGCTCCAACTAGAGAAAGTAAACTCGCCCAAATCTAGTAAGCGAAGGGGAAAATAGGAAAGAACGTCACTCGTTACATCAGAATTTGGGGGTCCAAAACAGTGTCAAGAGCCGGGAAGCAGGGAGGGGGGCTGTACTTCTATGTCCAGATGGTAACGAAGCTCGGCATTCTTGTCAACTCTCCATCCCTACCCCCCTCCTATTTCATCAACGCCCTTCTCCGGTATCCGTTCATTCGACCTTCCATTCGTCGTCTTGCAGTCTCGACAAGACTAGTCTTTTCTTTTGTGTCAAGCTTATTCCAGACGCCTCTCCACTCCTTCCTACCAACTCCCCCCACCATCAAAATACCCCCACCCCCACCCACCAATAACTATTTCACATCCCTACTGCTGACCCCCTCCCCCTCATCACCGCATTGCTTTATTCCCCTCCCGATCTCCGATTCCTCGTCAGTCATCTTCGGACCTTACAACCAGAACCAACCCCTCCCCCATCTCGTCCAAATACACGACCTCGGCACCCCCCTTTTCCCAGCAACCGAAACTTAGCTTCCATATCTCCGTTACCCCCCCCCTCTCGCTTGTTTTCTCCTTTTCTCGCTCCGATAGCTGCTCATATCCAGCCTCTGTCCGGCCTAGTCAGGCTCAGTCCTTTATCATCGTAAAACCCCTTTCTCTAGTTTCCTGTTCCTCCTCCCATTAAACGAAGAAGTAAAAAAAAATATAAGGTGCAGGGGGACAACTCCGGGTTCCCTTACGTCTCCCTTTTCCAGCGGATTCCTTGGCCCATGCCTTGGATCCAGTGAGGAGGAACTATCATGAATTATCTTAGTGACAGTTGGGATAAAGTGTCTGAGATGGGACAAGAGGCGGCGATGGTTGGCGCGGGAGGTGATAGTGGCAGAGATGTTGGTGAAAAAAAAGGGGGGTTGGGGTTGGGGGTGTGGGAGCTGCTTAACCCAGCTGGAGAAAATCGTGAGCGCTGAATTGGAGAGGATGGAGAGGAGGTAGGGAGCGGGGTAATGTGGAGACGTTGAGGTGCATCACAAATTGGATATTCCCCGGCAATCCGATGGTGACGTTAGTTGTAAATAAAGGAAGTGTCGCTCACTGAGACCATAACATCCTGACGAGACTGTTTTTTCCCGCCAATGAAGCGATACACACTGCGCATGCTCAACGCACATGCGCATAATCACACTCTTGCACGTACGTACGCACGCACGCATCAAGCAAATATGCACACAATTATAAATGTAGAAATTTCGCATTTATAATGAATGAAACTGAAATCCAAGAAACAGTTTTATGATCCATATTGATTAAAGATTACGCACATAATTGATTTTGTTAATTGTCTTTTGATCTGTACATGAACTAACTTTGGAGCTCAAAAACCAAGCCCTGATGATATTAAATGTGTATATATATATTGATTTTGCTAATTACACTGTTTTTACAAAGAAATTGAGGCAAGCACAAAAATATTTGTTTTATTCGAATGTGTCTGAACTTTTGAGAATTAAATTTTCTTCCTTAACCCATTGTACCTGGTCATTGATAATAATAAACCAATTAAACAATTTTATCTTTAAGTGGGTGGAAGACACATTGGCCAAAACGTGTATTTCATAATGATGATTAAATTTATGGCGTACAATGTTCCGGTGCACCACAACTCATCAAAGTCTCATGTATAGTACATAGAATAATATACTAATAGAACAGGAATAGCATACAATAATAATATACATGTATGTATGCGAGTGCCTGCATATGTGTGTGGAGGGGTAGTATCAGGTATAGTGTTGGCGGATTACAGGAAGCATGGAGGCTTAGAAAGATGCAATGTTTCGGAAGCCTACAACTGTAGGAAATTTATAATTTCCTGTAATTACACTGGTTTACAAAGAAATTGAGGCAAACACAAAAATAGCTGTTTTAACCTAATTTGGGGGTACTGAATTCAAATTTGGAATCCGTTTTTACTCATCACCTCTAGTTTTTTAAATATGCATACTGTAAATTTTGTACACATACTATACATAAAGGCGTATTCAGGGTTAATTTCTAATATTGTGTGACTTATGTCTTCTTTTTTAGTTATTATGCAGGAAAATGAGAGCATGGGAAGCATTTAGGTCAGTCTATAGTGGCTTCATTGGTAACACACGCGTACCAAATTAGCAAGCCTGTATTGAGAAGTTACTAAAGACTTATGAGGATATGGGATGCCGAATGTCACTCAAAATTCATTTTCTCCATTCCCACCTCAACTTCTTCCCTCCAAACCTTGGAGCAGTGAGTGATGAGCACGGAGAAAGATTCCACCAAGACATTATGAAGATGGAGAGCAACTACCAAGACAAGTGGAACCCCGGCATGATGGTAGACTTCTGCTGGATGCTTTTGCGTGACATCCCGGAGGCAAAATACAGCAGATCATCTTAGAAAACACACTTCTAACTGTCTGTGGTACTATGAATTGTGTACATTGTGTCATCCAAGTATATTTATTCCGTCAATGCTCTTTATCTATCCTGTTTTATCTGTAATAAGCTGCTGCAACTGTTGAAATAAGCACGTATATACTCTGTATATACTAAAATGAGACTATTTAAAAGACAGAAAACTAGAGGTGATAGAGCAAAACTGATTATAAATTTGAATTCAGCACACCCAAATTAGTAAAAAACACCTATTCACGTTCTTGCCTCAGACAAAAAATTTTTTTTGTAAACCAGTGTTGTCTTTTGATGTGTACATGAACTAACTTTGAAGCTAAAGTCTCTGAAAAAGCGTAACTACTTCTAAGCAAAGCAGTGCTTTACTTCTCCTAGACTAGTTGTCATATCAAGGCTAAAGAGCACAGTCGGCTCTACTAATTACCCATAGCTTGAGGGAGAATAGGTCATACATAATTTATAAGGGCATAAGCGCCTAGTGAAACACAAAGAAGCTCTTTTAAGATTTGAACTCATTATTGCCGATTGGATTGTTTTGATTGTTTTGTTGTACGGTTGGTTGGTTGGTTGGTTGGTTGGTTTTACGGCATGTCAATTCTTGGGTTATTTTATGCCGAAGACGTTTTGTTTTATTCATTCTTCAAATTTAAAAAAATTTAAGCTCAATTTTTAAAGATAAGTTTTAAACTCATTTTTCCTATATAATCCATGAATTGAACCCTAAATAGTTCTACCACTCTAGACTAGTTGTCGTATCAAGGCTAAAGAGCACAGTCCGCCCTACTAATTACCCATAGCTTGAAGGAGAATGGTTTAATTGATATTTTTCCCAGGTTATTAGTGTGAAATGCAACCAGCCTCATCTAGGATTTGAACTCGTGTCGCTGAATCAATTGTATTGGAAGGATCTATGTATTTACCTGACCCCTCCTCTACGAACAGGATGCGACACATGGTCAATTTCTAAAGCGGAGTTTAACTACTTTGAATTTAGAGTTTTCGTACTCCCAAACTGTTTGCCTCAACTATGTTAAAGAACCCAGTTTTCACTATAAATATCCATAGCTGAAGTGAGAATATTTTGATGCATACCTTTCCCAAGGGTATTAGAGCTATATAAAAATACCGCTTCCAGAATTTGAACTCTGGCCAGATGGAGTATAGTTGGATGCATAACTTACCCAAGGTTATTAGTGCGAAATGCAAACAGCCTTGTCCAGGATTTATCACTGAATAAATTTTTTTGGAAGGATGTACGTATTTACCCAACCCCTCCTCTACGAGCAGGATGCGACACATGGTCAATTTCTTAAACGGTGTTTTAATAGTGTTTTAATTCAGAGTTTTCCTTCTCCTAGACTGGTTATCTAACTAATATTAAAGAACCCAGTCTGCCCTATTATTTACTCATTGCTAGAAGGAAAATAGATGGATTGATACATTTCCGAATGGTATTAGTGTGAAATGCAAACAGCTACGTCAGGGATTTGAACACGTGTCGCTGAGCCAACTTCACAACGCGCCTCAAGCGAAACAGGGTTTTGCTTCTCCTAAACTATTTGTCGTATCAAGGCTAATGTTCGCCCTACAAATTACCCATAGTTTGAAGGTGGTCGCCTCAGGCGCTGAGCAATAAACCCAACCCTGAACCTTTAAATCAAGGGGGCAGGTATTACCTGGGTGGTAACCCCCTGGGATCGACGGTATTAACTTATAAATATCCAAGGCCGAAGCCACTGGATCCATGGCGTTGGCCGGAGCTACAGGTATTTGCCTCATACCCCACTTGTATGGGCTGGGCACAAGGCCTCGTTTGAACGTGGGCCCACCCACAAGGCGAAGCTCATGGGTGGGAAAGAACAAAAATGCCATCGATCCCTTCGGCATTACTCTCAAGAGGGGCGCCTCAGGCGCTGGGCAATAAACCCAGCCCTGCCCCTTTAAGTCAAGGGGGCAGGTATTGCCTGGGGGAAATCCCCCTGGGATCGACGCTATTAACTTGTAAAGATCCGAAGCCAGTGAACCCCCACCCCGTTGGGCGGGTCTACATGATATTTTCCACGTACCCCACTTGTACGGGTCAGGCACAAGGCCCTATTAACGTGGGACCACCCACAAACCGAAGCTCATGGGTGGCGGGTGAAAAATTGCGTCGATTCCGTCGGCATTCCCCCTCAAGGGGGGCGCATCAGGCACTGGGCAATAAACCCAGCCCTGCCCCTTTAAATCAAGGTGGCAGGTGTTGCTTGGGGGGATGGCCCCCTGGGATCGACGGCCGTTAATTATAGCACTCCCCACCCGTTGGGCGGGTCTACATACTGGTATTTACTACATGTGTCCCACTTTCACACGATATGGCACAAGGCCGCTTTATGTGGGGACCACCCACAAGCCGAGGCTCATGGGGTGGTAGGTAGAAAAATTGCGTCGATCCCGTCGGCATTAACCCTCAAGGGGGGCGCCTCAGGCACTGAGCAATAAACCCAGCCCTGCCCCTTTAAATCGAGGGGGAAGGTGTTGCCTGGGGGGATGGCCCCCTGGGATCGACGCCGTTAATTATAGCAATCCCTCCCCCGAGGGGTGGGTTTGCATACTAATAACATGCAATTGTATTTATATATACATCAAAATAGCGGTTTACAGTATGAACGGGAAGGCTAATTTGCATATTGATATAAAAAATTTGATTTTGATAAATATGTGCTTAGTATTATTGATTTCTAATTGTTTGGTTTTATTTTAATGAATATGAGCAAAAACCTCGGGGATAAATCTTAAAAGAAATCCATTAACAAGAAAAATAACTGTATTTTTATGCTTTACTTCCTATTTTAAATAAATAGTTAAATTAGGAAAATTTAGCAATGAAAGACTGGAGTGAGGGAACATTAAGTTTCATTAGTTCTATTTTTCGATTATACCCTCCTCTGTTTCAATTTTTTTTTATCTGCATCCTTATTTAGTTTCATTAGCCTACCTAATTTAATGTAATATTTTACTACATTAAAACTTAAATACTTGCACCCGGAGGGTTCATATACTTTCTAGTATATATGATTTTGATAACGATATGAACATCATATTGATGAAATTAACAATTTAAAAAAAATGTTAATTTCAACAAGATGGATTTCATTTTTGGTCATATATATAGCCCCACAAGTACACACACACCACAATATATATATATATATAATATATATATATATATATATATATATTAAAGCATATCTCCGTGCATTTATATTTCATTTATTTTGGAAAGTCAACCCCTTCCCCAGATGACCCCGATTTTGCCAGCAGTGACCCACATACTCAGCCTTTGTCCTCAATTCTAACCCCTCTCAATAACATTCAAGTGCCCGTCACTTCTTCTCACAGTCTTTGACCCCCTCCCCCATACAATCTCCCAAACCAACCCCTCCCGCTCCATTTCATCCTTTTTACTCCTCATTTTTTCCACACCTTCCCTTATCATTCTTAAATCTCCTACGCCTAAGCCTGTCGAAATAAAACATCTCACACTTATTTTTATATTCTTACTCTGTCACCCCCACCCCCGTATATTCCTCTACATAACATTTTTCCCCTCGTTCGTTTTTTTTAAGGGCGCCCCACCGTCTTCCCCCGCCCTTTTATAAGGCCCCGCGCGCCTCCCCTACCAGAGGTTGTGTAAAAATTTTCTCGACCCCCATTGATCTTGCGTTCACTTTACGCAATATCTTATTCCATTTTTCAATTCTCCCCTTGATTTTGGAGAGGTTATTGTAGCGCTACGGCCTTAAAACACGAACCCCTTCCGCTCCACCCTGTCAACCCTACCGCCACTTTCCCTCAGCCTGTTCATGTGTATTATCCCACACTGTTCACAAGTACAGGCTAAATAAGCTTTAACCTCCCATCCTCGTTCTTTTTCCTAATGCTCTTTCTCTCCTCCTACGCCGACAACTCTTACTCTAGCGTTTTGTCCCTAATTTTTTCTTTCTCTCAGTTTCTAACTATATTTCATCTCACTTTTTATTATTTCCAATAAATTACATTTTCCCCTCCTCCCTCCCCCCCTTCTCAAATTTTTTTAACTACTTACCTTAAAATTTTGGCTTCCCGGTGATCTATTATCTATCTTATTCCTTAATCTATCTATCTAAGACACTATTTTAATCTATCTACTCTATCTATCTATCTATAGCTACAATAAACAGAAAAATTAGTTAAGTAAACTTGATCTTCTCATCTGACTATGCTATCCTAAGACTAATTTTATCTTCTATAATATTTATCTATCTATCGTATCTATTCCTATCTAATCTAAGACACTATTATCTAATCTATCCTATCTATCTAAACTCTATTTTATCTATGATCTAATCTAATCTATCTAAACATTACTATTGTCTCAGAGCCTATCTATCTAGTCTATCTATCTATTCTAATCTAATCTAAGACACTATTTATTCTATCTATCTTATCTATCGTATCTATGAACAGAACTATTTATCTATTATCTATTATCTATCTATCTATAGCTATCGTATGTATCTGATTAGAGACACATTTTCTTTATCTATCTATCTAAAAGCCTATAAAGTTCTCATATCTATCTATTCTAATCCTCAGCTAGTCTAGATGACTGACGATATATATATGGTATCTTGAATCTATTCTAGCTATCTTATCTAGGAGGACTATTTTATCTATCTAGGGCTATCTATTAAGTCCCTATCCATTTATATCCAAGACACTATTTCATTATCTGATCTATCTACTATCTAAGACACTAAATTCTATATATATCGTATCTATGACAAGGGCAGCTATTTTTATGTATGTGTGTTATGTATGGTACGTGTAATACGAATCTATCTATCTTAAAGGCCTCAATTGAAAAGTTTGAGAAAAAGCGTGATAAAGGTTGGAAAAATAAAAAGGTGTAAATACGGAAAATGATTTTTTTTTTCTCATAATTTGGATGGAAATTTCTTGAAAACTCGGGTTTTATTTTTCTTTCTCTCTTATTCTAAGTTTAAAAAAATAAATTTTTACAATAAATTCCTCTTCCCATAGCAAAATTTTATACACATTTTTAAAAGACATTCCCTATACCCGAGAACGTGGAGCATTATTTTTGTACCTCCTTCATGCAAACCGTTGATAATTTGTTTCTCATTTTTTTCCATTTCTTTATTCATTCAACAATTGCTTTTTTACAATTGTATCATTTTGATTAATAAAATTTTAAAATGATTCAAGTTGAAAATTAACAACGAAAAACATTATTATTTACCCATAGGGTGGTTTGAAACAGAATTATTGTTTTGGCCAATAAATATTTGATAATTGTTTTTTTCTTTTCTTTTTTTTTTTCTTTTTGCTTTTCCTAATCCTATTTCTCTTTCTTCCTTTCCATCATGATCTGGAATGTTTCTGATTTATTATCCAACCCACATTTTTTGAT
>CM042158.1:38731716-38789523 GCA_023376005.1 Doryteuthis pealeii | reverse complement strand
GGTATTTCAAAATTTTAAAGATTTAAGCCTCAATTTTTTAAAATAACTTTTAAACTCAATTTTTCCTATTAATCCATGAATTTGAACCCTAAACAGTTCTACCACTCTAGACTAGTTGTCGGTATCAAAGGCTAAAAGCCCAGTCCGCCTACTAATTACCCATAGCTTGAGGGAGAATGGTTTAATGGATATTTCCCAAGGTTTATTAGTGTGAAATGCAATCAGCCACCACTAATGTAGGATTTGAACTCGTCTCGCTGAATCAATTGTATTGGAAAAATCTATGTATTTACCTGACCCTCCTCTACGAGCAGGATGCGACACATGGTCAATTTCTTAAAGCGGAGTTTAATTAAGTTGGAATTTAGAGTTTTCGTACTCCCACCACAGTGTTTGCCTAAACAATGTTAAAGAACCCAGTTTTCACTAACACTATATCCGTAGCTAGAGTGAGAACATTTTGATGCATACCTTTCCCAAGGGTATTAGAGCTATATGAAAAATACGCTTCCGGAATTTAACTCTGGCCAGATGGAGCTATAGTTGGATTCATAACTTACCCAGGTTATTAGTGCGAAATGCAAACAGCATTGTCCGAAGATTATCACAGAATCAATTTTATTGAAGGATGTATGTATTTACCCAACCCCTCCTCTACGAGCAGGATGCGACACAATGGTCAATTTCTTAAACGGGTGTTTTAATAAGTTTTAATTCAGAGTTTTTCTTCCCTGCGTTACCTAACTAATATTAAGACCCAGTCTGCTATTATTTACTGATTGCTAGAAGGAAATAGATGAATTGATACACATTTCCGAATCCGCCCTGTCGGCTAGGGCGTTAGAATGCACCGACATGCCACCTCTGCCTAGGGTAAGACACCCCCAATGGGGCCACCTGTTGGCGTCGGGTGGCGAACCGTGATGCTTTAGAGATAGAGCCCAGGTGGATGAGCAATCATGACATCGAATACTCCACTTTGGATCAATCGGCGGTCACGTCAAGCCCTAGACCTATATGATTTTCCCAACCCTATTGCCCTTTTGGCAAGCCCCAACCCCTTTTTATCATTGGCTAGAAGGCCGGTCGGTGCGGGTCTACATGTCCTGGGAATGACGTTTAAACTCTATCTGATGGTGAGGTTCCAGTTTTGGAGGTTTGGGGAATGTGGAGCACCCCATTCATCACCATTGCCTCCCTGGCCCACTCTGACCAGAGTGGAAGTACCTGTTAGGGTCCCATATATGGGTAAAATAGAAAAATGTATTCATAAAAAATTGTATTATCACTTAAGAATGTAATTTAGTTCAAAACTTTATCGGCATTAAATGACCACTGAGGTTGATATGACCGTAGTAAAAAAAAAAAACCCAAACCAAACATTTCCGAATGGTATTAGTGTGAATGCAAACAGCTACGTCAAGGATTTGAACACGTGTCGCTGAGCCAACTTCACAACGCGCCTTAAGCGAAACTGGGTTTTGCTTCTCCCTAACTAGTTGTCGTATCAAGGCTAATGTCCGCCCTACAAATTACCCATAGCTTGAGGGAGAAGAGTCATAAAGGATTCCCAAGGGTATAAGCGTTTAGTGGAACGTAAAGAAGCCTCGTCTAGCGATCTTGAACCCGATATATTAATACTGTTGGTCTATCTACACGGTATTTGCACTCTCTCATCCCACCCTTATGGCACGGGCCCGCTGACACGAAGGAACTTTTTTATGTGGGCTCACCCACATAGCGAAGCTCATGGCGTGTAAAAGGGTGTGGGCAAAATTGCGTCGATCCCCGTCCGGCCAATTCCCCCTCAACGGCGGGCGCCTCAGGCGCTGTAGCAATAACCCAGCCCTATCCCTTTAATCAAGGGGGGCAGGTCATTACCTGGGGGGATAGCCCCCTGGGTTCGACGCTATTAACTTGTAAAGATCCAGGGCCGAAGCCACTGGACCCCCACCCCGTGGGCGGCCGTCTACATAACTATTAACATGCAATTGTATTTATATATAAAACAAAATAGCGGTTTACAGTATGAACGGGAAGGCTAATTGCATATTGATATAAAAAAATTCTTAACTGAAAATACACATACATAACATAGAGAAAAAAACAAAACAAAAACTCCAAATAATTGAAAGCTTTATAAAACAAAGCTTTATAAAACAAAAAAACCTACCCTAAACAAAATAAACTTTGAAGTAAGTCAACATATCCTAAAATGCTTATAATTTTCTGCCTACATTACTTCCATTATTCCCCCTCCCCTTATCACAACCTGTGCGCCCATTCCAAAAAAATTACCACTGCTTTGTTCAACTACTACCATTCCAAAAAACCTCACGCTACCAATTGATATTTCCTCCCACTAATTATTTGCTACTACCCGTTCTCGTTTAAAACGAGACATGAAAACTATATCCATCGTTTCCCACCCTGAGGATGGCAAAGTGTATTGCCGAAAGCGCTAGTGTTGTGAAATCTCGGTGGACTGTTTATCCAGTTCCACCCAGAACACGGAAGGATGGCCCGAGATTGGAACGGATCAATGAAAGACTTGTCAGACAGGAATTGTCTGTTTCAATTCAACAAACTGTTGTAAAAAAAAAATTGCTGCCAAAATACACTTATATATATAATATATATATATATATATATATATATATTTCTTATTATAATGGAGATTATGTGTTTATCAGGTCGTAACCGAAAGTTATTCACGACTCAAGTCACAATTACCATAGTTATTGACGTCAAATTCTCATGATTTATATTTTTATCTAAAACCTGAATTATTAATAAAATGTTTTACTTTATTAATACGGTTGTCCATTTCTACTTACTAATAACATGCAAATGTATTTATATATACAATTAAGTAGTGGTTTACAGTGTGAAAGGGAAGGTTAATTTGCATATTGGTATTAAAAATTTGATTTTAATAAATATGTACTGGGTATTATTGATTTCTAATTGTTTGATATTATCCTAATGAATATGAGCAAAAATCTCGGGGATAAATCTAAAAAGAAATTCATTAATAAAAAGAAATAACTGTAATTCTATTCTTTGCTTCCTAATTTAACTAAATAGATACTTTAGGAAAATTTAGCAATGAAATACGTGAGTGATGGAAGAGTAAGTTTCAGTTGTTCTATCTTTCGATTATACCCACCCCCACTCTGTTTCAAATCTTTTTATCTGCATACTTATTTAGTTTCATTAGCCGTTCTAATTTAGTGTATCTTATTACATTAAAACTTAAATACTTGCACCCGGAGGGTTCATATACTTTCTAGTATATATGTTTTTGATAACGATATGAACATCGTATTGATGAAATTAAAAATTAAAAAAATTGTTAATTTCAACAAGATGGATTTTCATTTTTGGTCATATATATAGCCCCACAAGTACACAGATACAGACATGAACATATAATATCTATATATATATATATATATATATATATATATATATATATATATATATAAAGCATATCTCCATGCATTTATATTTCATTTATTTTGGAAAGTCAACCCCTTCCCCCCAGATGACCCCGATTTTGCCAGCAGTGACCCACATACTCAGCCTTTGTCCTCAATTCTAACCCTCTCTCATAACATTCAAGTGCCCGTCACTTCTTCTCACAAGTCTTTGACCCCCTCCCCCATACAATCTCCCAAAACAACCCCTCCCGCTCCATTTCATCCTTTTTACTCTCATTTTTCCACACCTTCCCTTATCATTCTTAAATCTCCTACGCCTAAGCCTGTCGAAATAAAACATCTCACACTTATTTTTATTCATTACTCTGTCACTCCCCCCCGTATATTCCTCTACATTTTTTTCTCGTTTTTAAGCCCCACCCCAGATTTTTGTTAAAAATTTTTCTCGACCCCTGATCCCACTTTACCGCCAAATCTCCATTTCAATTCTCTGATTTTGGGAGAGTTCTTGTAAGCGCTACGGATTGTCTGATGTTGAAACACGAACCTCGCTCCACCCTGTTCATTTCTTATCCCACTTTTCAAGCAAATACTTTCCCTCCTTTCTTTCCTCCTCTATTTTCCTCTCCCCCTCCCCAACTCTTCTCTAGCGTTGTCTATTTCTTTCTCAGTTTCTACTATATGTTCATTTTTATTTTCAATTTAATTCTCTCAATTTTTTTACCACTCCTTAAAATTTGGCTTCCGGTGATCTATCTATCTATCTATCTATCTATCTATCTAAGACACTATTTTATCTATCTATCTATCTATCTATCTATCTATCTAAGACACTATTTTATCTATCTATCTATCTATCTAAGACACTATCTATCTATCTATCTATCTAAGACACTATTTTATCTATCTATCTATCTATCTATCTAAGACACTATCTATCTATCTATCTATCTATCTAAGACACTATTTTATCTATCTATCTATCTATCTAAGACACTATCTATCTATCTATCTATCTATCTATCTATCTATCTAAGACACTCTATCTATCTATCTAAGACACTATCTATCTATCTATCTATCTATCTATCTATCTAATCTAATCTAAGACACTATTTTATCTATCTATCTATCTATCTAAGAACTATCTATCTATCTATCTATCTATATCTATACTATTTTATCTATCTATCTAAGACACTATTTTATCTATCTATCTATCTATCTATCTATCTATCTATTTTATCTATCTATCTATCTATCTATCTATCTATCTATGGCACTATTTCATCTATCTATCTATCTATCTATCTATCTATATATCTATCTATCTATCTATCGATCTATCTATCTAAGACACTATTTCATTTATCTATCTATCTAAAGCTCAATAAAGTTATCTATCTATCTATCTATCTATCTATCTATGACACTATTTCATCTATCTATCTATCTATCTATCTATCTATCTATCTATCTATCTAGGACTATTTTATCTATCTATCTATCTATCTATTTATCTATCTATCTTTATATCCAAGACACTATTCCATTTATCTATCTATCTATCTAAGACACTATTCTATCTATCTATCCATCTATCTATCTATCTATGACACTATTTATTGTATGTGTGTATGTATGTATGTATCTATCTATCTATCTAAAGCTCAATAAAGTTTGAGAAAAACTTGATAAAGTTGGAAAATAAAGGTGTATAAAAATGAGTTTTTCTCATCAATTTCTGAGACTTCTAAGTTTAAAAATAAAATTTACATAATTCTCATAGCAAAATTTATACACATTTTTAAAAGACATTCCTACCCAGAACGTGAGCATTATTCGTACCTCTCATGCCAAACTGTTGAATTTTCCTCTTTTCATTCAACATTATATAGACCAGTGTTTAGAAAGTGCATTTTACAATTGTCATCATTTTAATTTTAAAATGATTTCAATTGAATTACACTTTATAAACCCCATAGGTTGAAACAGATATCTGTTAGCATAATATTTAATATTGTTTTTCTATTTCTTTCCCTCATACTGTCTGATTTATTCCATTTTTATATTCTTTTCATAATGCTGCGTGTAGTCTTAAACAAGTCGTGGAAACAGCACCCCACAAGGAGGCAGCTGTATGGCCACTTGCTCCCTATCTCCCAAACCATACGAGTAAGACGGACTAGGCATGCAGGACACTGCTGGAGAAGCAAGGACGAGCTCATAAGCGACATACTCCTGTGGAAGCCAACACATAGGCATGCTAGTGTGGGTCGCCCAGCCAGGACCTATATTGACCAACTATGCGAGGATGCTGGATGCTGCGCAGAGGAGCTCCCGGGGGCAATGAATGATAGGGAGGGTTGGCGTGAGATTGTCATGGATATCCGTGCTACTTGCGCGACATGATGATGATGATCATATATATATATATATATATATATATATATATTATATATATTGGCATTTCACATAGCGCTAACATCCTTGTATGAATCCATATATTCTCCCTCCAGCTATGGGTTTTAATAGTAGGGCAGACTGGGCTTTTCAGCCTTGGGTAGGTAACCAGTCTAGGAGAGGGATAACTCTGAATCAAAATTCCCTCAGCTATGGGTTAATAGTAGGGCAGACTGGGCCCTCAGCCTTGGGTAGGTAACCAGTCTAGAGAGGGATAACTCTGAATTCAAAAATTCCCTCCAGCTATGGGTTAAATAGTAGGCAGGACTGGGCCCTTCAGCCTTGGGTAGGTAACCAGTCTAGGAGAGGGATAACTCTGAATTCAAAATTCCCTCCAGCTATGGGTTAAATAGTAGGGCAGACTGGGCCCTTCAGCCTTGGGTAGGTAACCAGTCTAGGAGAGGAATAACTCTGAATTCAAAATTCCTGAGTTCGGTCGTTGATTGGGTTTGTGGCAACCCTTGATGCACAATTCTCTTCCTATCGACTGTGCCAAAAAGTGTGGATGGTCAAACACAAGGTCTTCACCACTATAAAAATCACTGTGTGGGTGTTCAGTGTGTGTTATGAACCCTCATACGTCGAAAATCGACGGGAGAGTCCATAATAAATATATATATATTATATATATATATATATACATATATATATATATTTATATATATATATATAGAGAGAGAGAGAGAGAGAAGGTGATTGGAAGGTTATTGGAACTTCTGTTAACGTAAGCTTGTTATTTTTTTTATAATTCTGTGCCGTTTCCACAGATAACATGATAATACGTCACAGACATATTCAGATAATCAGTCCAGTCAAGTAATTAGCTTCTAAGTTCCTCGATGCACGCAAATAAATTCCATTTTCGACAAAAAATTTTTGTCACAGTTTTTAGAAATTTTAGATAACGCTATTAAGAAAAAAACCCGTTTCCAATCAACACGGCAAGCTGATTGGCTGACGCATTCTGACATGCGTAGTTAGTAATTTCAAACTGAATAACAACAGGTCTCGGGATAATCTCGGACCGCGTCACTTCACTGAAACAGTGAAAACTTTTGTGGCGTAACGGTTATGATCCTTGAAAATGTTTGTTGGTTGTTTTACAGCATATCAACCTGTAAATGAACTCGTCGACCCGAGTTCAAATCCTAGACAAGGCTGTTTGCATTTCACATATTAATAATACACTTGGGAAAGGTATGAATCCATATATTCTCCCTCTAGTTATGGGTAAAATAGTATGACAGACTGGGCTCTTTAACCCTTGATAGGTAACACGTCTAGGAGAAGGAAAATCCGTGAATTTGACAAACCTGACGTCAGTCGTTGATTGGTTTGTGCCATTCCTTGTGCATCAATTCTTTCCTATCGACTGTGCCAAAAAGTGCGGATCGTGCAACACAAGCCTTCAGCACTATAAACAAACCACTATGTAAGTTGTTCATTGGATGAACCCTCATGCGTCGGAATCGACGAGAGAGTCTGTTTTTTTTATCAATATGTTACATAACTCATGTATAGTATATGAATGATGTAAGTAAGTGTAAGAGGATTTTTGAATTGAAGTTCGTTGATAATGACCCGAAAAGGGTTTATATGCTTCAAATAATCCAAAGGTGGTTGATATGCCATTATACAAATAAACCAAACCAAAAATAAGTATTGATGATTACTTGCGTGACCCGTGGAACAAAAACCAAAATAACCACCATTAGCGTCGATCACAGCCTCAATACTGGAGCAAGCTGATGTTACAGTTTCCCAGGGAAGGGTCCCAAAAACTCTAATAAAACTTAATTCTTTCGATTAACTGGGCTTTTGTAGTACTGACACGGCAATTGGTTTTTTTTTAACAGCGCCCCATACATAATAATCCATGGGGTTAAGGTCTTGGGAGTTCGGAGGCCAAACATTGGCACTGGTGTAGTCGTAAAAATTCGCCGAAAACCATTTTTGACATTTCCCAGAAGTGCGGCAGGGGGTGAAATCTGCTGCCATACATATGGCCTACCATTGGGTACCATTGTTATCCAGGCCTTGACTACAGAGTTTAGCAACTCCACGTAGGCATCTGAATTCAGCCTAATACACTCTATGAAAAAAATACGGAGGCATCACATTATTCTGCGTGTTGTGCTTTTAATATTGGCAAACATTTTTCTCATCGGAAAAGAACCAGATTGTTTCACTTCGCCAGAAACGATGATATGGAATTTCAATATTACAAATAAAGCAAACCTGTTACTTCTTTTTTTTACAATTCATTTTAATTTTACGTTGGGCATTTAAATAACACATAAATAACCATTTGGAATGTTTCATTTTTAAAATTGGGGGCAATAAAATCTGACAAATAAGAGATCTGCGATTAAGCAAAACCAGATAATCTGGATGTACATTTTTTTTATTGCATCCTGGGCGATTCTCGTTTTTAACTAGAGATTGTTGCAGGATGATAACGGACGTAATTGTTTGATTGTATCGTAATGTATATGAGAAAAATCTCGGGTATTAATCTTAAAAGAAATCCATTAACAAGAAGAAATAACTGTAATTTCATTCTTTACCTCCTAATTCAACTAAACAGTTAAATTATAAAACATTAGCAATGAAAGACGGGAGTGATGGAAGAGTAAGTTTCAGTTGTTCTATTTGTCGATTATAACCCCTTCAGTTTCGAATCTTTTTATCTGCATTCTTATCTTGTTTCATTAGTCTTTCTAATTCAATATAATAATCTATTACATTCAAACTTAAATACTTGCACCTGGAGGGTGCATATATTTGCTAGTATAGATAAAAAGATAAAAATAATCAGCCGATAAAATAATCAAATGAACAATATTCGGTATTAAATAACCCACCGGGGGTTGATACGTCATTATACAACTAAACAAAAACCAAACCAAGCTAAGTTTAGTAATTATGGTAATGTTTTACCATAAACCAATATTTAATAATAAAAAAGATTCTTGTGATCCATTACAATTGGTTTGAATTCAATCCATGTGAGCAACATTTGGCTCTAAGAACTAAATATTAATTTATTATTTGGGCTATTCATCTTTAGGCCATCAGCATATTGTTGTTGTTGTTGTTGTTGTTGTTGTTGTTGTTGTTGTTCTTCTTCTTCTTCTTCTTCTTCTTCTTCTTCTTCTTCTTCTTCTTCTTTATTTGGAATATTAAATAAAAGCCCCGTGTCTTGAAGATATAAATCCGAAGAATTATGGCAAATTATTCTAAGAAACATTGGAAGCCTTTTTTTTCAATTCAAAATATTTGGAGTGGAGAAAGAACAATAAATAGAGAATGAAGTGATGAGATAGATAGATAGATAGATAGATAGATAGAGAGAGAGAGAGAGAAACAGACAGACAGACTGACAGACAGACAGACAGACGGTGGAGGGGATGGCGTAATGATTGATAGACATTAAAAATGGAACATATTTTACATATTTTTACGCTTTTCCTATTTTCTACTTTAATATGAATTTTACTCGGATTTAATAAATCAGTTAGAAAAATGAAAAAAAAATGAATGCATTTGAAGAAAATACACGAAAGAAGTTCTTTCGTACGACTTGACGGATGGGTAGTAATTTTCCGTGGCTGGCCAACCAAATCCCTGCAGCGATGGGAAATGATATTATTTTTGGCACTTCTTGAAATCTAGTTATAAATATTGACATGCCAAATATACAGGGCAGCTCCACCCCAAATACTTTTTTAACGGCTTTTCACCCCGAATCGCCGCTCTGTCTCTGGAGCACATGAATACACTGACTGTTATTTTGGCAGGGGGGGGGGTAAGATCCCCCAATGAGGACACCTGTTAGCCGTGGGTAGCAACTCATGAGGTTTAAGGACGGAATCCCGGTGGCTGAGCAGTCAATGACATACAGCATTCCACTTTTGCCTTAACTTAGGCAAGATTATTATACTTTTTACATAGTGAATTATTTTGCAATAGCTCTTAAGTAAACATATCAAACATTGTTATAATCAAATTATCATACTGTGGTATATCCACAGGTCCTACTAGTACACTTAATTATATATTGCAAAATATGTTTACACAATCCTACACCACATTGGACATGCTACATATAAAAAATAAATAAAAAAAAAGAAAGAGTATGGGAAAGAGAGAGAGAGGGGGAACATGCGGAAGCGATGATGCTAATCTGTTTCAATCGAACATAATGAAAAGATGAAAAGAGGGGAAGAAATAGGCTAGATGTGCAAATTGAGAGGCTTTCATCGATCAATCAGCTGGTCATGTCAAGTCTTAGCTGCTATATGATTTTCCTGCCCCTATTGCCCTTATGACAAACCCCCGATACATTTTATCATATATGTGCTAGGAGGCATTGACTGAGTGTCTTAGTGTCCTGGGTATGACGTTAAACTGCAACTCGAGGTGAAATTCCAATTTTGGAACTGTGGGGAGTGTAGAGTACGCCTTCATCCCCATTGGCCCTTATTTAAGCTAGGTGCATAATCGGAGAGGCTCCTTCAGACCAATCGGCTGGTCACGCCAAGCTCTAGCACCCAACCCTATTACCTTTACGGCAAGCCCCTACTCTTTTTATCCTATATGTGCTAGAAGACAGTGACTGAGGATGGTAGTGTCCTAGGTATGATTTAACTCTATCTGGTGGTGAAGTTCTAATTTTAGGGGCTTTTGGTAATGTGGAGTAACCCTTCATCGCCATTACTCCCTGTCCACTCTGAACCGATGTGGTAGTACCAGTTAGAGTCTATGTGTCAAATAGAAAAGAAATGAGTTTAAAATGTCTTTAAAATATTGAATTTAAGAAAATCGATGACCCAACAAGAAAGAACGAAACAAAATATTTTCGGCATAAAATAACCCAACAAATGTTGATATGCCCTAAAATCCAACCAACCTACCAACCCTACTTGGGTTTTTCTATGTCTAATGTCTTGGCCAATCTGTGTTGACAGCTGGCACATTCGTGTTGTATACTCATATAGTTATTTACTAAGCTTGGCTTAGATGTGGCACAAAGTCAGAACTAAGGAGAGCCCAATGAGAATCGAATCTACTATCAATGGTCTGCTAATCTGCCTTGCAAACCATCACACCACGTGAGGTGCCCAGCTTAGATGTGGCACAAGCTCAGAACTATGGGGCGCCAAGTGGGAATCGAACTCACTAACAATGGTCTGCAAATCCAGCTTGCTAACCATTATATCTCTTGAGGTGTTGTATACTCATATATACTCACATCATACGTCGGGTATATAATAGAGAGAGAGAGACAGACAGACATACATACAGACAGACAGACAGACAGACAGTTAGATTAGAGATGATAGTTGATTGATAGGTGGTCTTACTTGATACACTACTACTTACTAGTTCTTCCTGCTAACTCGACTAGGTTGTCGGCCATTTTCTCCGTTGATCTGTTGGGCTTCTTTTCAGGGTTGGTATTACGTTTTTACGAGTCATCCTTTAACCTTCAAGCAAGAGCGCTTGTCCAGCTGAAATACAAGAGGGCCCCTCCGATCAATCGGCTGGCCACGTCAAGCCCTAGCACCTATACGATTGCCCCAACACTATTGCCCTTATGCCAAGCCCCAACCCTTTTTATCATATGGCTGCTAGAAGACGCTGGCTGAGGGTCTACATGTCCTGGGAATGACGTTAAACTCTATCTGATGGTGAGGTTCTAGTTTGGAGGTTTGGGGAATGTGGAGCACCCCTTCATCACCTTTGCTCCCAGGTCCACTCTGACCCGGAGTAGTAGTATCTGTTAGGGTCCAATCTATGGGTTAAATAGAAAAAATGTATGTATAAAAAAACATTGAGTATCCATTAAGAATTACTTTATTTCAAAACTTTATCGGCATTAAATGACCCACTGAGGTTGATGTGTCGTAAAACAAAACAAACTATCCAATCTACCCGTGAAAATTTTTGTTTTATATTGGCACAGAGCTTTGTTTTCAATTGCATCTCCGAACGGACCGACATACATACAGACAGACAGACAGACAGACAGAGACAGACACCACAAATATTGTACAAAATGTTTTATTTTATTCTGTCAACTGTTGCACATCGTTTTTGAATAACAAATTTTTTTTAATCGAAAACTTTGCTATCGCCAGGAAAAAAGAGTGACATAGTAAGAAGAAACTGTTCATTTTTATAAACTCTTTCGTTATATCATCAAAGAATGTGTGAAATGGTAAAAAACATATCTGCAAAGGTGGCACCATGACTAGGAATTAAAAAAAAACAGGGAGAAGCCAAAAATGTTCAAAGGAGATAACTAATTGGCGACAGTTTAAGAAAATCGCAAAGAAGAAGTCTTGAATGAGGCGAAGTTTGAAAGAACAACGTTACACATACTTTCGAAAGAATTACCATTTAGAATCTAAAAGTATTACTTGTTTCAAATATTCGGATTATTCCCCTTACTTGGCACGGTTTTCCGTTTGGCAACTAGAGGGCGTTGCGACCGGTAATTTAAAAGACTGTACCGCCAAAATCAAATCCTCTTTTCTCTCCAGCCGCCGGAGGTAATGCACCAGTTGTGTCCCTGTCCTTTGAAAGATGGGGTGAGCTTTGCTCCCCACAGACATTCCGTGTACCTGTTACACGAGCGCTTCTTCATCCCCGGCTTGATAGAGGTTACACGTAGCGAAAGTTAGTGACACGAGATTCACTGGTAGTGACCTGTGAATCTGGTGTCCGGCTGCGTGAGCGTAAGCAAGAGGTCAATCATCAGAACTCGTGCGGTGGAGGAGGTAGAGAAACGGTCACATGCAAAAGTTGGGGATTTTTTTTAAAGAATCATGCATTCGATCAGTAGAGAAGTAGAGGCGACATATACTTCGCATCTAGCAGTGGATCCTCCTGGGAGTGTTGTATCATTTAACAGTTCCTTTATTGATTCAAAAATATTACTTCGCGTGTATTCCTTTGAAATGGAAGTTGTACATATGACTGCTGTGGGTGAAAGGAGAAAGAGAAGGATAAGACCTTTTCAAAAACATAGACATCCGCTTGGGTCCCAAAGACAGGCTATAAGCAACAGAGATCGGGTGGAATGGGTAGTCGGCAGGAGTGGATCCCTGAAAGATGAGCCGGTATTTGGGGATTTAGACTCTCTATATCACTGTCTGGGTGATGTGGTTCATGCTTGAAAAGTTTTTTTATGACATTTTAAAATATTAAATTCATTGGTTGACTTATCTGCATGTATAATTATTCGCTTAAAATTATCTTCTTCTGTCCCATAATAGTTGTTACAATTAGCGTTTTAAATATATCTGTAAATGTAACAAATATTATAGTACAGAGTTAGTATTATTTATTGATAGATAGTATTTTGAAATTTGTACAATGATTTAAAATAAATGATATCAACTTGGTGAAGAATAATTAAGTTCCAATTACCTTCTAACTGGGAAGACAAGGCAACAAACGGTTGTAACTGAAATACAAACCCGAATGTCACAAAGTCTACTGCAGAATGACGGGTATATATAAGACTCCACAATGTCATTAATCAAGCAGTCAAGCAGCCAATCAGAACTCAAGGAATAGAGAATGACCAAATCACCCAAATTCATGAATGGGTCATTCTTGATTTCTATATATACCAACTGACTTGGACACTGCTTAAGTTGTACTTAGTTAGCTGCTGTTATTCAAACCAACAGTAGACTTACTGACTTACTGACTTCAATACTTGGTTTTGATGAATAGGGAACAATATGAATGTAAATGCACAATAGAATATCATGGAAGACATTGTGAAAAAGATAAATATTGAATCTTTACTTCAGTTAGTTTACAAGTTATTAAACTTACCAGGATTATAACTATACTCTTACACATTTTTCTTTACACTTGCATTATGATAGCCTTTAAAACCAACCACCAAACCAATATAAACACAATGTTTCAAGCCAATTATAAAACTATTATCTATATCTCTATATATAATGGATATAGATTGCATTTCTGTCTGAAGCCGAAACTACGTCACAGCTTAAGTCACAGATTCCACAATAATCTAAAGCATTTATTAATGAGAACCTAATTTATAATCAACATAGTTTATACATAAAATTTAAAGAAGAACATTAATTTATATACACTATGAAGTTGTCGTTGTAATATCAGATGGTCTAGGCGATTTTTAACGAATCTTTCAATAAATGCATGTTTAGTTATATACATGTTTACATAGTTATTTTTTATTTTGGTTTGTATTTATAATTATCTAATCAATAAAGTTTTGCGAGAAATTTATCTACAAATAAGATATAGCCACTTATTTATATATCACCTTAAATTCTTACCTGCGAGATTTTGTCCGTATCTGCTAACGGAAGTATAATTTTATAGATAAAAATATATATGACAGATGTTGGTAAATTTTTGTTTTTTTTATTGGAAGCATGAAAAATATAAGGGAATAATAACGAAAATTCAGAGTGATGAATATTGTATTATTTTTAACCTTATTTATTAATCCTAATATTTCAGGTAGACATCTACCTTACCCTTTGACTAAAGGTGGTGGTTCACCTTAAATATTAAGATTAATAAATAAAATTTAAATGACAATATTTATTATTTTATATTTTTCCATGCTTCCAATACAACCAAAAAAGTTTCCCAATATCCATCGCACATCTATCAATGTGTAAAAATGTGGAGAAATGGAACTCATCACAGTTCCCGTGTTGCGTTTTTGGAATTTAATGTTTCCCAACAAATGTTTTCACACCCGTGTTCAATGTCTGAATTACCTGATTTTCAGTTTATAATTTCGAAATTGATGCTAATGTTTTCACAGAGAGTGAAACTACACGATAATATTTTTATTATTGTGTAAATGGCCATGTGCCAGACTAAGTTGTAATTTTCCGTCGTACTCGTCCGTAAGAGTAAGCACTGTCTTGACGTTACGATTCAAAATAAGTTATTGTTTTATTTATCTAAATCAAAATTTGAAATTTTAGACTGAGCCAGAATAAAATGAGTGGTGTTTTTTGTGACCGAGTGTCTGGCTTTTTCCCTTTTAAACGAACTCGTTGTCTTCGTCTCCAGTAACTTTTGTAAAGACCCAGTTTGGTAGAAAGAAAATGAGAAATTGAAGTAGGGATGGAACTACCCTTTTTTTTGACAAATAAACGAGAACAATCTTTTTTACTACAACCCTATCGGAATATTCTAACGTATCTTCTCTGTTACTCTTTATTCTTCTCACACCATGATTAGTTGGTAGTTTTTTTGTCTTCCTTTTCTAGAAAAAAAAAGACGTTCTCATGGTAAACATACGTATATACATAATCCATAAATTTCCTGAGTATTGAAAAACTATATTCTAATGTATCTTCTCTGTTACCCCTTATTCTTTTTACACCCTGAGTTGTCGATCATTTTTTGTCTCCCTTTTTTTTAAAAAAAAGAAGACATTTTCATGGTAAACATACGTATATACATAAACCATAAATTCCTTGTGTATTGGAAAAAAGAAAACTATGATTATTAATTCATGCCTGCTTTTCTTTCTCTTCCTTTTTGTTTCATTCTTAATCTTATCATTCCTGTCTTCATTATTCATCCATGATTTATCAAAATCTTACACAACAATTCAATTGTTTTACCAACAGGAAAAAAGAAAAAGAAATACATAAATATTTTTATTGTATCATTTCTTTCATCTTTCTTTTACTCTAGCTTACTAAAAGAATTTTAATGCATCACAATCTTTACATTTTACACTTAAGTCCCTAAATTTCATCTTTCTCTACTACTACTACTAAGTTCACTGTGCTACTCATACGCTGAGTTGGCGAGGAGCCGGTATCGAACTAGGAACCTTGTGGTTTCTAGCCGAACGCTCTACCGACTGAGCTAACCTGGCCTCTTTTTCTCTTCTTAGTAGTAGTAGTAGTAGTAGTAGTAGTAGTATGACAGCCCTTTTTCTGGGGTTTTAGAATGAACCGACTGCACATCTGCAGAAGGGTGAGACCCTTCAATGGGGCTTCCTGATGGCCAATGCGGCGACTCGTGATGCTTAAGGGTGGAACCCTAAGAATTAATTAATCATTTTAATGTATCGCAATCTTTATATTTTACACTTAGTTGGTTGGAATTTACGGCATAACAACCCTTGTTGGGTTATTTTATGCCGGAGGACGTTTTGTCTCATTCATTATCGAATTTTTCCTTTAAAACTCAATTTTTAAACATATTTTTAACAGTTTTTTCTATTTAACCCATAGATGGGATCATAGCAGTACCTGGCAGTAATGTCGATGAAGGGGTACTCCACACTCCCCAGAGCTACAGAATTAGACTTCACCATTAGATGCATTTTCACGTCATACTCAATGCATTGATCCTCAGCCACTGCATTCTATTACGTATATGATAAAAAAGTTGAAAGCGTGTGGTGTAATGCTTAGAGTAGGAAACGGAATCGTCACCCCGAGATCAAATCCTGGACGAGGCTCTTTGCTTTTCACATAGCGCTAATACCCTTGGATAATATTCTCTTTCCAGCTATGAGGAAATAGTAGGGAAGCTTTTGGCTCTTTAATATTGGCTAGGTAACCAGTCTACAAGAAGGAAAACTGAATTCAAACCTGTTAAACTCCGTTTGACCTTGTGTTACATCCTACTCGTTCTGAGGAGTTGGTATATATATATATATATATATATATATATATATATATATATATATATATATTTGTGTGTGTGTGTGTGTGTGTGTGATAAAAAGTTAGGGGTTTGACATAAGGGCAATAAGGTCGTAACAATCATGTAATCGTGACGAGCCGATTGATCGGAGGGGTTTTCCGACCGCCCGTCTAGCCTAAGTAAGGGCAAATGTGGAGTGTTGCATGTCATTAACTGCTCAATCACCAGGATGTCCTCTTTAAGCATTACGGGTTGCCACCCCTGTCAACAGGTGGCCCCAGTTGGGGGAGGTATTTTGCTCTTCAGCGGAGGTGCAGTCAGTGGATTCTCCAGCCTCAGCTGAAGGCCTCACATGGACTTGAATGAAGGCTACTAACTAGTACTGAAATAAAAATTTTTAAATTGCATGGAGTAAATATAGTAACTACCAGGACCTGTGGATATACAACAGCATGATTATTTAATTATTACAACATTTTATGTGTTTACTTAAGAGCTGTTGCCAAATAGTTCAATATGTAAAAAGTATAATAATCTTGATTTAACTCTCTCCACCCCTTTTTCTTTCTTTCCTCCTTTTCATCTTTTCATTATGTTCGATTGAAACAGATTAGCGTCATCGCTTCTACCCACTCACCCCTCTCTATCTTTTCCCTTCACCCGTTATTTCTTTGTTGCCCTTTCTGTGTAGCATTTCTTTTTTCATACCTTTCTTTGTTTAGAATAAAAACGACATGGTACATTATTTAACCGTTTTAACGAAACTCATAAGAAATAAGAATTCGACGGATAAGCGACACCAGGTAATCAGGAATAACATTTTTGCGCTTCATATTAGACGATTTGGACGGTCTCATTTTTAACCGGAGTGTGTTAACTGACGGGGCACGCGTATTAATAGATTGGTTACTAAATTCACTAATAAATTGGGAGACTTCATTCTTGTAAAACCCGGTGTTTTGTAGTTGTAAAAGGAATGGAAATTCGTCGTGGTGGCCTAAAGTCGGTATCAGCCAGACAGTGAGAGAGTATATCTCCTTTTCACTACCGCTAGACCAAGGAACTTTTTGGCGCCTAAGATGGAGCGCTACACCTACCACCAGCTACTCACTTTACCGATCAAATCCCCGAGCTACTCACACGCTGAGTTGGCGAGGGATGATATCGAACTCGGAAACTTGTGGTTCCTAGTCGGATGCTCTACCGACTGAGTTAAAACTTGGGCATTTTTAGTTTTGTGAGAATTTTTCTTAGGCTTTTCTTGGCTTAGACGGGCAGTCGTAGAAGCCCTAGCACCTATATGATTGCCCCAATCCTATTGCACTTATGTCAATCACCAACCCTTTTTATCATATGGGTACTAGAATGCGGTGGCTGAGGGTCTACATGTACTGGGAATGACGTTAAACTCTATCTGATGGTGAGGTTCCAGTTTTGGAGGTTTGGGGAATGTGGAGCACCCCTTCATCACCATTGCTCCCACGTCCACTCTGACCCGGAGTGGTAGTACCTGTTAGGATCCCATCTATGGGTTGAATAGAAAAACATGAGTATATAAACAAAATTGTATTATGCATTAAGAATGAATTTATTTCACAACTTTGTCGGCATTAAATAACCCACCGAGGTTTATGTGACGTAAAACAAAACAAAACAAAACAAAACCAATGTTCTTCGATGAGAGAATGCGATCCTGAGACTAGGGATGACATTTCTTCTTTATTTAAGCACGGGGGCCTATTTCATCAGCCCCTCTCAGTTCGACGAGAAAAACAGAAACAATATCAGACTCCTTCTGTTTCCGCTTATTTGTCTTGCTTTTCAAAGCTTTCGAGTTCTGTCAGGAAATCAGCCAGCCAAGAAAAGTTATCATTCACTTGCAAATTGGAGCAGAAATTGATCTATTCTCTAAGAGCATTTTAAGTATATTGCTGGTATACAGCTTTATATATATATATATATATATATATATATATATATATATATATATATATATATAAACACACACATACACATACACACACATATAAATATATATATATGTATGTATATATATATATATATATATATATATATATACATACACACACATATATATAAATATTTATCAGTTAGTAGAGTACCCGCCTTGGAATCGCACGTTCTGAGTTCGATACAGGCCCTCGCCAACATAGCATATGAGTAACACAGATTAGGTAATCCGATCTGTGCGATAAATTGCGGAATTGAGGTAAGGGTAGCCCTCCACCTCAGCAAAAACAATCTCCCTCAACTTACACACACACACACACATACACACACACACACACACACACACAAATATATATTTATATGTGTGTGTGTGTGTGTGTGTGTGTGTGTGTGTGTGTGTGTGTGTGAAATATACATTGTATTCTATTTATTACTATTTTAAATATGAAATAAAAAAAATAATGATAGAAAATTATAAAATTTTAAGTATACAAAGCAAACGGCCTTCTTCAGGGCAATATGCAAAACTCTTCGATGGTTGCTTTTGTCCATGATCGAAACAAGCGTCGTATAATTGAATCGTGTACAATATCTCTCCTCAATACTGTCACTCAAAGACCAGGCTTTTATAAAGTATCACATATTCTTGCTAAAATTATATTAAAAGACTTCAACATACAATATTAAAATTTAAACTAAAATTTAAAATCCAAATCCTTAACAACATGAAAACAAAACACCTTCACATGTCTTTAATACCTCTAATTTTCTATTTCTCTAAAACTATAAACATCTCTAGCTTGTATAAATTAAATTTGATTACTTTTATTTTTATTTTTATTGTTTTACCATCATAATCATTATCATCAATTTCGCCCCACTAAAATGTATCTACGCTGGCCTAAGCTGTTGGTTCACTGAATAACATGTGGCAGCAAGTCTCTTCATGTTTCCAGATTTCTTCCTACTCTCCTGCTGATTATTATTCACTAGACTGCTTGATTTATTAAGATACAGTAAATTTTTAACAATGATCACTAAGATGATATTAAAAATAAATAAATAAATAAATTACCAAGATAAATACACGTCTTATCAAACCTAACAATACTTATTCAAAGATTTTTTTTAAATTAATAAACAAATATAATTATATAAAAATAACATAAACTCAAAATTTCTACTTCAACTTTCATGCACAAGTCAATAAAATTATTTACGAAAATTTTAATTTCCCTTTTTTCAAATGTCACTCATCACTGGATGTTCTTTATTCTCAAACTCTAAATATTTCTTTATTCTCCAACCGCAAGCGTCTCAAAAACATTATTCAAAAAATTTTTTTTTCGAACAAAATTCTCTATAGTTTGACCGTTTTAACTTCAAATATAAAAAATATTGCCCTAAAGAAGGCCGTTTTCTTTGTATACTTAAAAAATTCATATTTCTCTATTATTATTATTATTATTATTATTATTATTATTATTATTATTATTATTTTATTTCATATTTAAAATAGTAATAAATAGAATACAATGTGTATATGGACAAACTCTCGGTCGAAACATGTGTTGGCATTTCATTAAACCATTTCTATCCATTCAATTTTGTTTCTTTTATTTATTTATCTTTTCAACACACACACACACATACAAACACACACACACACACCACACACACACACACACACACACACACACACACACACACACACACATTGATTCAATCAAATTTGAGATTTGCGTATATATTTTTAAAAACCCACCCATGAAGTCTGTTACCCCACACACTTGACCACCTGCCAAATTAACTCCTGAATATAAACAACCGCCCCCTCGTGTGATTATGAGAATATAAGCCAATTTGTTCTAAAATCTCCACAATTTATAAAATCCTCTCCATTTCTGATACCATTTCAATGAAATTAGCGCCATAAAGGAGGTCATATATGTGTACGTATATATATATATATATATCAGTGGAAAAAATTATAACTGCTAATATGACCGATATTAATCCCTTTGTGGATGTAATGAAAATGACATACCTCGAGGCTCAAAGCGTGTGCGAACGAGTCTGGCTTGCAGGGTAATCGCGGGAAAGAAATATGGCTGCTGTAAGCACTATGTTTTAACGAAGGGCGATCTCGAACCAGCGAGAGTGCGATTGCACGTATGCAAATTCTCTCGAGATCGGGGGTGCATATAAGCATACGGCAACGGCTAGAGGGTGTGACAATATTACGTCCGATCTCGAGAAAATTGTAACAGCTAGCAGTAGTATTTTGGCTCTTGCGACGGGTGGACGACTCAGTTAGGAAAACGTTATTACATGATTACTTACCAAATGGATCGGTTTAGCTTAGTCGCTAGAGTGGTTGAGGAATCACAAGGCTCCTGGTTCGATACCTGCGCTCGTAAACTCAGCGTATGAGTAGCACAGGGATCTGTGCGGTAAAGTGAGGAGCTGATGGTAGGCGTGGCGACCCACCTCAGATACTAAAATAATCTCCTCGATCTAGCGCAAGTGAAAAGGGGATAGACCCTCTCGCTGTCTGGCTGATACCGACATTAGGCTGCACCGACGACTTTACTTACCAAATACATTAGTCTGTATATAATTCCTGAATTATCGTACATTTCAACTTAGACCAGACCAACTTTAACATTCCATTGTTAAAAAGAGCCCAGCTTAGAATAATTCCTAACACCAACTAACCTGCTAATTTACTTATACATACATACATACATACATATATATATATGTATGCGTTTGTGTGTGTGTGTGTGTGTGTATATATATATATATATATATATATATATATTTTAAAAAATATATATATATAACTATATATAAAGAAATATATATAAATATGTATATATATATATCTATCTTAGAAATATATATATATATATATATATATATATATATATATATATATATATATATATATTAGAAATCTTAAAGATTTACTGTATTTATACATACTGGATCATACAATAATAATACAGTGTATCTTAGAAATTACAGATAGAATCATCCCTTACTACCTCTCATCTATATATCTATCTATCTATCTATATATATATTTGTATATGTATAAGTATTAACTTACCGGTGGGTATAAGAACGATCGTTGGAAGCGCACAATATCCAGAGGTTAAGGTTGAGAAAAAACAAATACAAAGTGCTCAATACAATGGAAGTCCCATTCCAACGGGCATGTTTATAACACCAAAGATTAATCGTAAACTCGATTAATTTAAAAGTAACCCTGAAGAATCTATCGATGAAACTCGAGTAGGTTACTCATTTCCATTCTTAAATAAATATCTATATATATATATATATGTGTGTGTGTATGTGTGTGTAAATTACCAGGTTAGTATATATATATATATATATATATATATATATATATATATATATATATATTATTACACGATTAAAAACCGGATTTTTTAGTTTCATACAGATAACGAATCATCAGACCATAAAAAAACCAGAGTCGGTCTGGTTTTAAGCATTCGATGTTAATCGTATATTCAGCTTTTTATTACATGTTTTTTGAGCTGTGGATCCTGAAGTATTTAATGTTTAAATTTATTTACGCTTTCTGGATTTTAAACGTTATTACGATATATATATATATATATATATATATATATATATATATATATATATATATATATATATCATAATAGCGTTTAAAATCAAGAAAGCATAAGTAAATATAAACACACACACACACACACACACACCACACACACATATATATATATATATATATAATATTTACAACTGAAAAAAAAGCTAAGTAAATAAATTCTTCTATTTGACCGTTTTTATTTTGAATTCAAGATAGTTACAATGTAGCAATATTTACCAGAAGTTAACCAGACAAGATTATATATATATATATATATATATATATATATATATATATAAATTCAACCCCGTTCTCAACAGATATTACAAAGGTAAGAGACGGATTTTATCTTCTCTAATAACTTATAGAATAATTATATTAACTTGATGCTTCAAAGGAGTCTAATAATATATGAGAAAAACTTTCTATCAGGGACCCCACTCTCAAAAAGTGTTTTAATACTTTTAAGAATGGTCCCTTGGAAAGGATTTTTCATTTATCCCCCTCATTTCATTCATTTTTATTTCATCCATTTTACCATTAATCTTTAACTATATATATATATATATATATAGTTCAATGAGAAATCAAAACAAATAAAAGTTTTTGCTTTTATTTATTTAATTACGGGAACGGTATTACAACCAGCGGTTTCTTGCTGAAAGCATTCATCGGGTAAGAGGAAACGGTTCCTTTGAAAATGACAGAAATTGTGTAAATGGTCAAATGTGTGCGTTTTTTTTAACTGTATTCTCGTGTTTGCGTGTTTACGTGATGCGGAATGTTTTTTTTGCTTCTACGTGTGCGTATTTTTGTTTGTGCGTATGTGTATGGTGTCATGCGCGTGTGCATGGAAATGCGTGAAGGCTGTGATGATATGATTGTGTCCACGCGCGTGTGTGCGTATTTTTGTTTGTGCGTATGTATGTGATGTCGTGCGTGTGCGCGTGGGAATGTATGAAGGCTGTGATGATATAATTGTCTCCACGCGCGTGTGTGCGTATAAATATGCGTATTTGTGTTTGGTATTCTTGGTTACGTATGTTATGTGCAAATTAATATAATGTATTTTTTAAATGTATTTTTAAAATTATGCTGTTAATAATAATGAACATGTTATTTATTGCGTTGGTGGTGCAATGTGGACGTTACATTTGTATGATATTATTGTACAATGTATATAGGTAGAGGGAAAGATACTTACAGTTTGGCGGATCTGTTGTAGTGTTTACAAATTATATTACTATTTTATATATATATATATATATATATATTATATATATAATATATATATATATATAAAATAACCTCTCTATACATACATATATTATATATATATATATATATATATATATATATATATATATATATATAAAATAACCTCTCTATACATATATACATACATATATATATACATATATACTAGTAAATGGACACAGCGAAAGGTATTCAAATCAAATTGTTTCATAAGATTTTTTAACAGTTCTATTGAATACGAATAATTCTAAAGATATCTATTTGACCCATAGCCGCACCCTAACAGGTACTACCAACCCGAGTAGACCTGGGTGTAAGGGCAATGGAGGGGTACTCCACACTCCCCAGATCTCACGAGGTGGAGCCTCACAATCAATCAAATGCGGTTTAGTGTCATATTCAGGACATCTATTTGGGAGGGGGACTTAACACTGCAAGGAGGAAGGGTACAGTGAGTGTATCTTGATTTGGTTGTTTTGGTTTTACAGCATATCGACCCTCGGGTTATTTCATACCGAAAACGTTTTTGTTTTATTCATTCTTGTTGGGTATTCAATTTTTTTAATTCATTTTTAAACACTTTATATATACCAACCTCTCTGCATGAGTAGGGTGCAACACAAGGTCAATTTCTTAAGCAGAGTTTAAGAGATTTGAATTCAGAGTTTTCCTTCTAGACTGATTACCTAGCCAACGTTAAAGATCCCAATCCGCCCTGCTATTTACCCATAACTGGAGGGAGCGTAGTTGGGTGCATACCTGTCCCTAGGGTATTAGTGCGATGTGAAATGCAAACGGCTTTGTCTAGGATTTGAACTCGCATCTACGAGTCAATTTCCCATGACTCAAACTATTACACTACAAGCCTCCAGATATATATATATGTATATATGTGTGTGTGTATATATATATATGTATGTATATGTATATATATATATGTATATATATGTATATATATATATGTATATATATATATGTATATATATATATATTTTTTTTAAAGTCTTTTTTCTAATATATATATATATATATATATATATATATATATATATATATAGTTGGATAGATAAAGTATCTATGTTAAATCCAGCTTCCCCATTAAACGTAATTGCTTGACAAGTAATTTATTGTTTCCATACATACTACATCTTTATACTTATAAAATACCTGATAGTGTCATGTGGCGTGTACATTAATATTTTCTTATATTTAAAATTGTTTTTGTTAGCTAAGTATTTCGCATATTTTCATTTATTCTTTCGACCACCATTCTCATTACTCAAAAGCCGGGAAAATAGAAAATGCGAAAAAAAAAAAAAAATCCTCCAGCAATGAAATTTTTATTGGAATCTATAAAGCATTTTTAAATCTTTTTTTTTTTTTTTTTTTGGTGGGGTGGGGACAGAGTGTGCGTTCGTTGTGGTGTGCTGCATTTCCTTTGCAAAGGAAGAAGAAAAAAAAAAAAAAAAAAACTACCAATTTTTGCAACAATGTTTTTTCCGCTCGGTGTGCATCGCTTTTGTTTGCGTTTTTTCTTCTTTCTTTCGGAGTTCATATTCCCTTATGAAAAAAAAAAAAAAAAAAAAAAAAAAAAAAAATCTCGCTAACGTTCTCGAATTCAGCGAGATTTTGTCGTTTCTGAAAACTTTTTCTTACAAATTTCTCCTGTCTCAATCTTACCCACATAAACATGAACGTATTCATACAATACGGGCAGCGGCTACCAGGCGTCGCCTGGGTAGAGTTTTTTTTAAAGTTAGTCCCGCAGATCCATTATTACTGAATCATGAGTTGAATCCTCGTGGGATGTCCCATTTAAACCCCTGTGTAAACAAATAGACCTTGCATTGATCCAGCTACTCTGAAAAGAAATGTTAATGTCTACTATCTAAAATAGTAAATGAAAAAAAATCCATACTGTTATTTAAATTTTATTTTTTTAATCATCTTCATAAATATAAATCAAATCTCTATCATTTTTGTTTAAAAACCAAGCCCTGGTGATATTTAATGTGTATATATATACTTATTTGTCGTTAATTGTTTTATTTTCGAAGTTTCCTCCGGACATACAGATACACACAATGCGCTTTATATATGTATAGATAGATGAAACTACAATGACATATACTCATTAAAGATCTATATAAGGAGGCAGGCACTGATACATACATACATACATACATACATATATACATATAGGAAATAGACACAGCGAAAGGTGTTCAAATCCTGGACGAGGATTGTTGCTTTTGAGATAGTGCTAATACCGTTGAGAAATGTATGACTACTGTTGGGATTACCTCCCCTTATTTGCTAGGGTTTGACGTGAGGTAGCGCTGCGTCCAAAAAATATAGAGGTAGTGGAGCCAGAATCTTCCTCTTTTTTCCTGGACTCTACAGCCGTCAGAACTAGACACAACTTGTGTCTCTGTGTATTTTGACTGGGACTTGCTTAGCCCTCCAGCTACAGGAAATACGTTACCTGTACACGGGCCTTTTATACTCTATGATTTCATAGAGGTTGTCCCACCAGCGACAGGCATTTCCATGTACAGTACGCAGACTACCCTGTCCGTCGGAGCTGTTGAATACGCCAACTGTACGTCTGCAGAGGGTTAAGATCCTCTTAATGAGGACAAGTGTTGGCCGTGGGTGGCTACCCATGATGATTAAAGACGGTATTTTGATGGCTGAGCTGTCCATAACATGCACCACTCCACTTTGGCTCTTACTAAGGATAGATAGTCGGAGAGGCCCCCACCGATCAATCGGCAGGTTATCTAAATCCCTGACACTTATATGGTTGTTGCGAGCCATTGCTTTTATGGCAAAGCCCCCTTTTTATCCAATACGTGCTAGAAGACTGTGACTGAGGGTCTTAGTGTATTCAGTATGATGTTATACTGCATCTAGTGGTGAAATTCCAATTCTAGACTATTGGGGCTATTGTGGTGTACACCTTCATCATCATTACTCTCACGTCCACTCTGACCCGGAGTGGTAGTACCTCTTATGGTCATATCTATGGGTTAGATAAATAAAAATGAGTTTTAAAAATGTGTTTAATAAAAGAAAATGAGTATTAAAAATATTGAATACCCAACAAGAACGAATAAAACAAAAATGTGTAATCCTATGTCAAATCATCCAGAAAAAAATAAAATTGTCACCCATCGCCTTCAATTCTTCTGAAATTTTGTACAGGTGTGGACTATGTTAAAGTTAGGCAATCCCAAAAATTTGTGAAAATGCTTTTATAGAAGTAGGGAAGCTCTAGAACACATTTTACAGACAAAAATAGATGACAAAAAGTCGCCATTTTTCGCGAACCCCACCCAATTTGGCGAGATAAAAATCGACATAACTCCGCAATTCTTGGAATTGGAAGTTCAGGTTTTGGGACTGTGCACATTTAACATAGTCCACAGCTGGACAAAATTTTTTTTAAAATTGAAGAATGGGGAAATGGCTTGGATGATTTGACACGGAATTACCCAAATGCTTCGACAATAAAGTAACCCAAGGATTAACATGCCGTAATATATATATATACATACATATATACACACACATATATATATATATATATATGTTGTATGAAGAAAAAAAACGTTAATTCATTATATCATAGAGACTGATTTTCATTTAATATATAATGTACATGTACACATTAGCACATACATACGCACATCCTGGTGGCTGAGCAGTCCATGAAATGCAACACTCTAGTTTGGTCTTTAGTTAGGCTAAACGGACGGTCGGAAAGGCCCCATCCGATCAATCGGCTGGCTATGTCAAGACCTAGCACCTATCTGATTGCTCCAACCCTATGGCCCTTATGACAAGCCCCAACACTTTTTATCATATATGTGCGAGAAGTCGGTTACTGTGGGACTTCATGTCCTGGGAATGAGGTTAAACTCTATCTGATGGTGAGGTTCCAGTTCTGGGGAATGTGAAGTACCCCTTTTTCACCATTACTCCCAGGTCCACCTGACTCGGAGTGGTAGTACCTGTTAATGTTTCATCTATGGGTTAAATAGAAAATTTGTTTATAACAAAATGAGTTTAAAAATTTTCTTCCAAACTATCACTACGAATCTTTCAAAACTTTTCCGGCATTAAATGACCCACCGAGGTTGATATGCCATAAAACATAAACAAAAAGACAAACATACCCAAACTATCATAACGTAATGGTTATAGTCGTAGCAAATAGACCCGGCGACCAGTGTTCGAATCCTGGACATGGCTATTTGAATTTAACATAGTCTTAATGCCCTTTGGTCACACACCAACACACACACACACACACACACACACATATATATATATATATATATAGTATTGCGAAATATTATTATCTTTGTTAAACACACGCATGCACAAACACACACATACAACACACACACACACACACACACACACACACATATATATATATATATATATATATATATATATATATATATATATGACATTGCGACCTCATCACGTTCGTTTTCTCAATCCACGTGCTTACAAAGCCAAATATGCGCATGTCTTATAGCTGCCACATAAATACTTTTTTATTTTTATTTTTTACCAGATTGCATTTTCTTGGTGATCTGCAAAGTGCACATTCATCTCTAGCCCCCCCGTCACCGGCTCACCCTCAGCTGTCTAGCTCCCCTTCCCCCGAATCAAGTGCCCCTTCCCCCCTTGTAATTTGAAAATGAGCATTGGTCTTCAGAAAGACAATCAACGAAATGCATTTCTCCCTATGTATTGTTTGACAGTCGACCTTTTGACCTTCCCCCTCCTGACGGGAGGCCTTCTTTTTCTGATGGATGGGCTCGGGTCCCACTACCCTACGCATGGAAATCGTCAGCAGTGACGATTATTATTATTATTATTATTATTATTATTATTATTAGTGACATCAGTATCGTTTTATCATATTTATTTTTGGTCTTATTACTTGTATTTTTATTCTATCCTCGTCGCCATTATTAGATTTGCATGTTGTTGTTGATACAGCTACGCAACTACACTTACCATTCACGGCCACCCTTCTTATTTTACGGCTGGCTTTATGATTTCAGGTCTCACCCTGTTAACATTAATTCGTGAAGAAAGTGCCCGACATTGAGGTGTGGGGTAGAGACGGGGGCATCTAGGCGACATTGGACTTCCTTATAATTTTTCAGAGATCGCGTTTGACACGGTGCGTAATCCGTGGAGAATGTCTTCATGAACGAGTGGCAAGAGAAAGGCGCTTAACTACGAGAATAAAAAAAGGGGACAAATAAAAAATAAATGCATTCTTGAATATAAAAAAAGACCCCTTCCCACAAAAAAAACAAGGCAAGAAGAAAACAAGTGAGTAAAAATTAAGCGACTTATTTGACTTTTAAAAAATCCGGCGATATTAAATCGACGGTAGAGCAATCAAAATTTATCACTTAAAAAATAGAAAAGATTGTTTTAGCTTTTTATATTAATGTAATTGAACTGTTAGAGGTTGGCTCTGTTGGTAGAGCATCAGACTGGAGGTTATTAGTTTGGTTGGTTAGTTGAAATTTCGGCATTTCAACCATTGTTGGGTTATTTTATGCCGAAGACGTTTTGTTTTTTTCCATTCTTGATAATTATTCAAAGTATATATGTATGTTTATGCAGCAAGTTTGTTGTGGGCTAGCATGGCGTACCTTGCATAGAGAGTGGATGCGCTGGTCCAGGATTATTTATACACAGCTGTCTGAGAACATCGGTGTGATTGCTGAGACGGCAAAGGCCCCTCGGGGCCTGTTCCAGAGTGCTTCGGCCTCTGGAGCGGCTAAGTAAATTTAACAGCGTTGATCCCAGGGGCTATGCCCCCAAGCAATACCTGTTCCCTTGATTTAAAAGGGCAGGGCTGGGTTTATTGCCCAGCGCCTGGGCGCCCTCTTGAGGGGGAATGCCGACGGGATCAACGCATTTTTGTGCCTACCACTCATGAACTTCGACTTGTGATGTGCCCACATAAAAATGTCCTTGTGTCACGCCCTCATAAGTGGGATGAGAGGCAAATGCCTTACTGAAACTGCTTCAGATTGCTTCGGCCCCTGGAGCGGCTAAGTAAAATTAACAGCGTTGATCCCAGGGGGTTATCCCTTCAGGCAATACCTGCCCCATAAAGGATGGGTGGGCCCACATGATAATGTACTTGTGTCACGCCCTTATAGGATGAGAGGCAAATACTCTGAGTCTGCAAGGATTACGGACCATTACGCGTACCGTCTACCTCGAGGTTTTAGCATTCTGTTGCGAGTTACTAAATGTCTGATGCACATGTGCTTGAATGTACTAGTATACTGAATACTGTATGATCCAGTATACAACAAAGATTCAATACGGTCATCAGATCATGGCCTTTTTATTGTGGACATGAGAACACTGCAGTATTAATTGGCAAAATTCCTTGACAAGCTGAGATACTGTTGGTGACCTGTGGTTATCCGATACACTTTCAGCCTTGAGGGTTAAAGGGTGCCTTCTTCAAACACCAACACGTGTTTGCAACACATGAGTATTTGAGGATACCACGACTTACGCTTTGGATCGAAATGTTATACTAAGGAGAAAAAAGACAGTTTGAGACAAGAGGGTCAGAGAAGACAGACGTATCTTCCTCCCGGCAAAGTCACAGATCATCTTCGCTTCTTGATATCATGTCCGCTCTCTCAACAACAGGCTTACACTAACCTCGCCTCCACACTGAGTCCTGTTGACCATAGCCTTATACTACTAGTCATGTGACTCCAGCCAATGGCATTTGAGTTCTCTATCCTCTACTTGAGTCCTTGAATGTCTAACTCGAGTTAGGCGTTCGATTAATCGATTGTAAATTGACAGATTTTGATTTCTAACTTTATTTGTTTATTCATTCATTTTCGTTTGACAAAAATATTGGATTTCAAATGCTTGATCATAATTCAATTTTTGTTTTATGACTAATGTAATATAGTAAGTACCAACTTAAAAACAAATTAATTAGGATAGGAAGTAAATAAAATTCCTAATGATATTAACAAGAAGATATACATACATGTATATATAAACAATAAAATTTCATACCATTATTATAATTTAAAATTATTGAAAAATAATCATAAACCTAATAAGTTTATCGGCTCATCCCCATGCCTCATTCAAAACATAAATAACCGTTTAATATTAGTTTTATTCTTATTCTAATTTTAATTTTATAATTTAACTCAATCCTATATTTATTTGAATTTATTTTTGTGTCTACATTTAAAAATTAACTAATTTCTTTTATTTAGGAACTGACTAGTGGGTCTATATTTCATAATACATATTTCTCGGAATTTTTTAGATGAGGCTTGATAATTAGTATTATTTGAATTATTCGGATTATTGTCCTTATCTTCATTGTTATTGTACAACGTTTCAGACGATATGCCCTCCGGTCTTCTTCAGGTATTTCTTATCGGACTGGGTAACTTTCTCGGACTCGAGAACCTTCTTTTCAGACTAGGGAATCTTCTGTTTGAGCTCTGGAACCATCTTGTCGTAATTGGGACACATAGCCTAGTGGATAAAGAAGTTAGATTTAGACAGTTTTAAGTGACAGTTATCTCTAGACTGCAGGTTCAGTCCTGGTCTGGGTCAGAAGTAACATAGAATAATAATTATCACAGCTTAACAACTGTTCCACAGCTATGGTCAGCGGAATGAGAATAGGATACCCCCGTGGACTGAATAAAGGGTTAGGTTCAAAGTTCCATGATGGCTCCCGATTACGACAAGAAGGGTCCCGAGTTCGAATAGAAGGTTCCCGAGTCCGAGAAAGTTCCCGAGTGCGACAAGAAATACATGAAGAAGGCTGGAGGGCATATCGGCCGAAACGTTGTACCGATAATAATGAAGATGATGACCACAGTCCGAATAATCCAAATAATACTAACAAGTTTTTTTATTGTAACAATGAATCTCTTGTCAATGTTGTGAAGATTGCATACATTATATATCAAAACTGAAAAGTCAGCTTTAATATCGGTTCATTTTAGAGAATCATTTCTTTTGTCTTTTCTCCAAGAAAAGGTCAAAATTCCATTGTCATGGCAACTACGCAATCTACTCCCTCTCTCTCTTAATGTACTATCGATCTTTCGGTTAATTGGGGATTCTGTTCCCCTCTCTCTATTTCTCTCTCTCTCTCTCTTTATATATATATATATATATATATATATGCCTATCTCAATATCTTCACATATTTCTTTCTATCTATCGGTCTATCTCAATCTCTTTATATCTATTTATCTATCAATCTCAATCTGTTCATACCAATCCATCCATCTATCTATCTATCTATCTATCTATCTCAGTCTATTCATATCTATCTATATATCTGTGTATTTATATCTATCTATCAATCTATCTATCTCAGTCTATTCATATCTATCTATCTATCTATCTATCTATCACTATAAATCTGTTCATATCTATCTATTTATCTATCAATCTCATTCTGTTAATGTATATATTTACCCCCCTCACCCGTATGAGAAGGATTCGACACAAGGTCAATTTATCAAGCGGATTTTAACAGGTTTTCATTTAGAGTTTTCATTCTCCTAGACTGGTTACCTAGCCAAAGTTTAAGAACCCAGTCCGTCCAACTAATTACCCATAGCTGGAGGGAGAGTTGTTGCATGTATACCTTTGCCAAGTGTATTAGCGCTCAAGTAGCCTCGTCCAATATTTGAACCCGAGTCTTTCCTACGGCTCTAAACATTACTCCATGCGCCTCCATAGTAGAGGTACTATACAGCCCATAGATTGGGGTTGAGGGGGCTTCTAGCTTTCCCAAGGGTAAAGTAAGTAAAGTCTTCAGGGAGGCCTAAAGTCGGTATCAGCCAGACAGCGAGGGAGTCTATCACCCATTTTCTAGTGCTAGACCAAAGAGAGTGTTTTGCACCCTATCAGTTTCTTATTTTACGGCACAGATCCCTCTGCTCCTTACGTTATCGCACAAATCCCTGTGCTATTCATACGCTGAGTTCGGGGAGAACATCATTAATAGCAAGAGATTTCATGAAAATGAATTATATGAATGGTTGAAAAGGAAAGAAAGGGCGATGCTAAGAAAGCAAGGTGAAATATTGAGAAAGAAAGAAAGAAAGAAAGAAAAAAGAAAAAAGGGAAATGGAAAGAAACAAAGAAGGAAAGAAAGGGATGTTAATAAAAAAAGAAAAGGGGAATATAAAGAAAGAAAGAAAGAAAGAAAGAAAAGGGAAATATAACGAAAAAAGAAGGAAAGAAACAAAGAAAGGGGAAATGGAAAGAACAAAGAAAGAAGAAAGGGGTGTTATTAAAAAATAAAGAATGGGGAAAGAAAGAAGAAAGAAGAAAGAAAGAAAGAAAGAAAAGGAAATATAACGAAAGAAAGAAGGAAAGGGGAAGTGAAAGAAAGAAAGAAGGAAAGAAAGTGATGTTATTAAAAAATAAAGAAGGGGGAAATATAAAGAAAGAAAGAAAGAAAGAAAGAAAGAAAGGGAAATATAACGAAAGAAAGAAGGAAAGGGGAAGTGAAAGAAAGAAAGAAGGAAAGTGATGTTATTAAAAAATAAAGAAAGGGGACATATGAAGAAGGAAAGAAAGAAAGAAAGAAAGAAAGAACGAAAGAAAGAAAGAAAGAAAGAAGGAAAGAAAGTGATGTTATTAAAAATAAAGAAAAGTGGAAATATAAAGAAGGACAGAAAGAAAGAAAGAAAGAAGGAAAGAAAGAAGGAAAAAAAGAAAAGGGAAATGGGAAGAAACAAAGAAGGAAAAAAATGGATGTTCTTAAAAAATAAAGAAAGGGGAAATATAATGAAAGAAAGAAAGAAAGAAAGAAAGAAAGATAGGAAGTGGGGGCACATTTAAATATATATAAAACATTGGACAAAAAATGAACTGAAAAATTGAAGAGAAATTCAAAAGTGTTTTAGTTCTTCGCCTCATTTCCTTTTCAAAGCTTCACACCATTGGTTATTATTTTCATAAATGGTCATCAAAACCGCGGGATACATAAGTGGCCAGTCTGGACTAAAATGGCCAGAACATCTGGCTATTTCGACTCTCTGCTGGTCACATAGATATCAAGATCTAATTACTGAGAGATTTATTTTGACCGTATATATATATATATAATATATATATATATATATATATATATATATATATATATCTATTATATGGAGATTGTGTGTTTTTCTGTCTGTAACCGAAACTATATTACCATGATTTTATTTATATTTAAACCTCAATTATTAATAAAATTGCTTGACCTTTTTATTAGTGTTGTACATATCTACATACAAATAACATGCAATTGTATTTATATATACAAAAAATAGCGGTTTGCAGTGTGAATGGGAAGGCTAATTTGCATATTGATATTAAAAATGTGATTTTATTAAATATGTGCTTAGTATTATTAATTTCTAATTGTTTTGTTTTATTTTAATGAATATAAGCAAAAATCTCTTCAATGAATCTTAAATGAAATCCATTAACAAGAAGAAATAACTATCATTTTATTCTTTATTTCCTAATTTAACTAAATAGTTAAATAAGTAAAATTCAGCAATGAAAGACGGGAGAGATGGAAGAGTAAGTTTAATTTCTATTTTTCTATTATACCCCCACTCTGTTACATATCTTTTTGTCTGCTTCTAATTTAATACGATATTTCATTGCATTAAAACTTAAATACTTACACCCGGAGGGTGCATATATTTGCTAGTATATATATATATATATATATATATATATATATATATATATATATATATATATAGAGAGAGAGAGAGAGAGAGAGAGAGATGAAGGAATGAACAAATAAAAGGTTTAGCTTTTATTTATTTACATGGGAACAATATCTACAACCAATGGTTTCCTGCTAACGCAATCGTCAGGTAAACGAATGCGTTAGCAGGAAACCGCTTGGTTGTAAATATTGTTCCCATGTAAATAAATAAAAGCTAAACCTTTTATTTGTTCATTCATACATCTATCAACGGTTTATCACAGATATTGAGCACTCTTATAATAACATTGCACGTTGGATTACTACTGCTTTTTCAAGTATAATAGTGCCAACCATACACACTTATTATATATATATATATATATATATATATATATATATATATATATATATATATATATATAATCTTGGCCAAGGCCAGCAGTAACATAGAATAATAATTAACACAGCTTAACGCCTTTACCCCAGCTATGTTTAGCAGAATGAGAACAGGATACCCCAGTGGACTGAATAAAGGGTTAAGTTCAAAGTTCCGTGATACCTCCCGATTACGACAAGAAGGTTCCCGATTACGACAAGAAGGTTCTCGAGTCCGAAAAGAAGGTTCTCGAGCCCGAGAAAGTTCCTGGGTCCGACAAGAAATACTTGAAGAAGACTACTAATAGTAGCAGTAGTAGAATTTCAATGCTATTTCTATGTATATCTTAAGCTTGGTTACCACATTTTTGGAATGAATCCGCCTCCTTTAGAGGTACCAGTTATCTTTAACAATGGTTTTTAAGGGGAGCCTCTTTTCGACATACACCTACTTAAATTTTGACTCCACCTGATAGGATGTGTAGAGGCTATTTCGTTTATTTTGTTGCGTGAAGAGAAACCACTGCGTCTGGATGTGAAAGTTTCAGCCGTAAAAGGTGAGGGTGGTAGGGTGGTGTTGAGTACGTCACACTCAGACGTGTTTCCTGATGAAAGGTGCAAAAACCGAAACGATATAACGTCAATATTACGATCAAGAATAAATTCATCTTTTGGTATGCTTTGTGTTTAGTTGGAGGTGCGTGGTGTAATGGACTCGTCAACCCGAGTTCAAATCCTGGACGAAGCTACATTTAATATAGCGCTAATACCCTTGGGAAATGTATGAATCCAACTATTCTTCCTCCAGCTATGGGTAAATAGTATGGCAGAATGGCCTCTTTAACTTTGGTTAGGCAACCAGTCTGGTAGAAGGAAAATTCTGAATTCAAACCTGTTAAATCCGTTTGGGGTGGTCACTGTTAGAAAAGGCTCCGTCTTAATTAGTGATCTATTTCACTAATAATAATTTCTATTTTCTAACATATATACCTATCCATTTTATATGGGACGTGTAGAGGCGATTTCGGGTTCTGTTCTTTGCAGGGAGAGCAACCACTGTGTCTGGATGTGAAAGTTTCAGCCGTGAAAGGTGGGGGTGGTGGTGATGGTGTTGAGTACGTCACCCTCAGACGTGCCTCGTTCATCATTAATTTAGTTGTAATTAAAGCTAGACAGGTTAATGGCAGTAATTAGCGGTAGTTGGTGTTCTCATTCATCGTCGATACATTCCTTATTGGATGCTTGCCACAGCAGACAGAGTTTTTGTAAATTTCTCAACCGAACCGGGGAAACTAGCGACACGTGCTATAAGCAGGGCTGGGGTGTGGGGGTGAGGCTGTGGTTTGAGACGAAATGTCGTTTGTAACGTCACAGTGGTGGTTGTAGTGGTAGCAGTTGTGGTGTGTTTTTTTTTCTTCTTCTGTCAATGGTCGTGTCATTAGTTTTTGTCAGAAGAGTTCTCCCCACCAAGAAGAAATGGAGCTTTCCAGCATGCTTAGCTCCCCTTTCGCCGGGGCTGTCTTCTACGTATTGAGTGATGCGTAGGTCACCGAGCAAAGATGCGAGGGCTGATTTTGGTGGTGTCGGTTGGAGGGTCGGAAAGGGGATCTTGTGATATGAGCCAGATTGTAAAATTCTTCAACTATTTCTTTGATTAGTCACACATGAAATGAGAATGAAACTCGGATCAAGTTCATTTGCTATTCTAATACAGAAACGCGTCAAAAGTAAACAGACACTTCTATTGTCAAACAAAGGGGCTCTATTCTACCGATTAAACGATTCAATGTTTTATTATGTACTAGAAGCGGCTACCCAGCATCGCCTGGGTAGAGAAAGACCCCTTGCCACAAAAACAAAAGAAAAAAAAAAAAACTCCAAAAAACAATGGTTTATTGATTTGTTTACTTTTGAGATTTACAAATGCTGGACATTTTTAAGAAGAATTTCAATGCTATTTCTATGTATATTTTAAGTTTTAGATATCTTTGAATATAAATAAAATCTTCATAATCTTTGGACAATAAACAAGAACCGGTGATATAGAAATCCGATCTCACTGAGAAGTGAAAGTCACAAGCATGTATTAGTGCTACTGTATGGCTCCACCACCTGGACCCTTAAAAAACACATAGAGTCGGGGGGAGGAGGCAACACCCTGGTGTATTGATTTGTTTACTTTTGAGATTTACAAATACTGGACATTTTAAAGTAGAATTTTAATGCTATTTCTATGTATATTTTAATTCTTAAATATCTTTGTATATAAATCAAATCTTCATAATTTAATACGAATATGCGTCAAAAGTAAACTGTCACTCTATTGTCACTCGATTTACAAATGCAGGACATTTTAAAGTAGTATTTCAATGCTATTTCTATGTATATTTTAAGTTTTAAATATCTTCGTATATAGATAAAATCTTTATAATTTACTACAGATACACATCGAAAATAAACAAGACTTCTAGTATCAAACAAAGGTGGTTATTCTACCGACTAAATCATTCAATGTTTCATAATGCACTAGAAGCGACTACTCAGCATCGCCTGGGTAGAGGAAGGCAAAAAAAAAAAAAATTAAAAAAATAAAAAAACAATGGTGTATTTATTTGTTTACTTTTGAGATGTACAGATGCTGTACATTTTAAAGTAGAATTTCAATGCTATTTCTATGTATATTTTTTAATCTTCAAATATCTTTGTATATAAATTAAATCTTCATAATTTAATATAGATGCGTGTCAAAAGTAATTATCTTTGTTACACAAAGAGACCTATTCTACCGACGAAATGATTCAATGTTGTTTTTTTATGTACTAGAAGCGGCTACCCAACCTCGCCTGGGTGGAAGAAGAAACAAAACTGGCGTATTGATTTGTTTCTTCTGAGATTTACAAATACTGGACATTTTTAAGTATAATTTCAATGCTATTACTATGTATATTTTAATTTTTAAATATCTTCGAAAATAAATCAAATCTTCATAATTTTTACACAAAAAAGCAAGAACCAGTGATATTTTATGTGTATTTAAAAAAATAATATACGTCTATATTTACTTTGTTGTTAATTGTTTTATTTTCGTAGTTTCATACATACATACATACATACATACATACCCATCCACAGCCTTTTATCTTTGTTCTAGAAGAGATTACCTGGCGTTGCCTGGATAGAGAAGGAGATAAAAAAATGTTACTCTCGCAGATCCGTTGATTGTTTTGATCTTCCATGATTAATTTATTAAATGCAAAAAAAATCCATGCTGTTACTATTTAAATTCTATTTTTTAATTATCTTTAAAATTAAAAATAAAATCTTCACCGCTTATGCTCAAAAAGCAAGATATGGTGATTGTGAATTTATATATATATATTTATTTTGTCGTTAATTATTTCATTTTAGTACTTTCATCCGGACATACATACATACACAAACCGAGTCCGACAAGAAATACCTGAAGAATGCCGGAGGTCACATCAGCCAATAAAGATGAGGACAATAGTCCGAATAATCCAAATAATACTAACCAGCAGCAAAATCAAAGCTTAATCCCACATGAAATTATATATCCTATATAGAAAGGGACAAGTCATTGGGTCCCGATTACGCACTGGTCACACAAGACTAACGCACTCCTATATACTCAAACAAGAACAACAACCACAATGTGAAACATGTCAAACACCTTTGACAGTTAAACACTTATTCATGGAATGCAAGTTTTTGCTCACATCAGAAACTGTTATTTTAATGTAAATAATATGAAAGATCTATTTGAAAATGTCAATATGGAGAACGTTCTGTCCTTTCTGGGGGAAATAAAATTATACCATAGAATATAGACATGTACTTAATCAATACCATACAACATGATCCCCAATGGGGCTAACACATTGTTAAAACTAATTACTAAAAAAGTATAAATGTAAATACACAACATATATTACTTCCTAATCGTTAGGTATGACATAACCACAGACGGGTTGATATGCCTTTAAAATCAACCAATCAACCAATCAACCACCCAACCAACCATATATCCCCTAAGTTTATAAACCATTAAACAAAATAACCAAACAACCCGCCAACCAGCCAGCCAGCCAACCAGCCAACCAACCAAATAAAAAACAAATAAAACCTTGATCAAATTCATCGATTGAACTCAATAATTGTCCGTGTCGTTTTTTGTTTTGTTTTATTTTTATTTTTTTTATTTTTTAGTTGTAAAATTATTAAAAGTCTCAATTGAATTATCCAATCAGAATTCAATTGAAGTTTTCTTATCAAATAATAAAAATCTTTATTGTTTTCTCAAATGAATTGGTGCGTGAGATGGTTCTTTAAATGTTTTGAAAGATTATTTCAGACAGAGAGACGGAAACACATTTACTGCTGTGCTGTATACAATAAGAATCAAATTCCAATCATCTTTCCAACTACTTTTCCTTTATAAGCCAAAAAGAAGTTTTACTTATTTTTGCTCAAATCATCATCAAGGCGTTCTGACTTTGGAGTAATGACAAAAAGGGGTATACCTAATTCCCCAGAACTCCAGAATTGGAACCTCACCACTAGATGCTGTTTAACGCGATTCTTTAGAGTCCAAGTGTTGCAGCCGTACAGTAGTACTGACACGGCTATAACTTGGAATAATTTTCTAGAAGTATACATTAGACTAAACTGTAAATATCTAATTTTAGTATTTCTTTAAAACCAAATACAATAAAGATAAAAAAAGATACAAAACAAAATAAATAAATGCAAAAAGAAATAACAATCTCCTAGGATGCTTCAGATTGAAAGAGCCACCTAGGCATGCGCAGAAACAAAAGTATCCTCCAGGCGCCAACAAAAAAGAAATTAGCCAAGAAACTAACAACAACTCAACCAACAGCCCCATAATCTGTCTTCAAACGAAGACATTGGGTTAACTTTTTATCTTAGCTGGTTAGTTCCTTGGGTTTAACGGCACGCAAACCCTTGTTGGGTCATTTTACACTGAAGACGTTTTTGGTTTATTCATTCTTGATGGGTACTCAATTTTTTTAAAAACTCAATTTTTAAACACATTTTTTAAAAACTCGCGATTTTTTTTATTTAACCCATGGATGCAACAGGTACTACTCATCCGGATCAGAAATGACCTGGGAGTAATGGTAATGAAGGGGTACTCCTCATTCCCCAGAAATCCAAAATTCAGTCTTCCTTATTTAACGTCATATCCAGTTTAACGTCATATCCATGACATTAAGACCCTCAGTCACTGCCTTCTAGCACACATATGATAAAAAGGGTAGGGGCTTATTATAAGGTATTGACGTGACCAGTCGATTGATCCGAGGGGTCACTCCGACCAACCGTCTGACGTAAGTAAGGGTAAAAGCGGAGTGTTGCATGTCATGGACTCGTCATCTACCAGAGTTCTGTCCTTAAACATTACGGGTGCTCACCCATGGCCAACAGGTGGCTCTAATGGGAAAGTGGTCTTACCCGTCTGCAGAGGTGTAGTCGGCGTATTCTACAGCCGCAGCCGACAGGGCCGTTCTCAAAGTCGACCATATAGAACCATAGGGGTGAATAGTTTTGACAGGATGAATAAAAACGCAGGGATCTGCATGAAGGTGAATTTCTTTGCTTTCATTTATAAATCCCTTTTTAAAGTGGAGGCACCTGTTATAATGGTTACCGTCGTAGGAAATGGATACGGTGAGACAAGTTCAAATCCTGGACTAGACTGTTTGCCTTTCACACAGCGCCAATAACTTTGCGAAAGGTATAAATCCAACTATTATCCCTTCAGATTTTGGTAAATAGTTGAGTAGACTGGGCTCTTTAACCTTGCAGTCGGGGTATTCTAAAGTCGCAGCTAAAGAACTATTTTATCTTAGATTCTGCGACATTTCCTGTTGTCTTAAATACCAATTCCAGTCACCATTTTAATAAATTGAAGACACAGGACAATTCCATTTTAATAATAATCCACTTTGCATTTTTTGTCTCTCGATTCAATTAATCGATTGTGAACGTGACTGTGATAACAGACCATAAAGTCAACGGAGGGAAGATTAAATGTATCAGAAGACGTAAGAATTAATCTACAAAAGTAAATATAATAAAACAAAGCTGCGAATGAACAAAATAATTAAGTTTCAGTTTTTATTATTTATTTACGTTCTTTGTTATATTTTTCTTCTTTCCCTTCAATCAATCAAAATAGACTCGTCCATAAATAGTACAGAAAAACAAACAAACAAACAAACAAACAAAGAAAAGTCCCAAAAATCAACTCCAAGAGTAAGTGACAGTCTTAACGCAATCATCACCATTAATGACAAAACTCTCTCTGCCTTTCCCTCTCTTCACTTAACGGATTCTTATTGCCCTTATGGCAAGCCCCAACCCCTTTTTATCATATGGATGCTAGAAGGCGGTGGCTACGGGTCTACATGTCCTGGGAATGACGTTAAACTCTATCTGATGGTGAGGTTCCAGTTTTGGAGGTTTGGGGAATGTGGAGCACCCCTTCATCACCATTGCTCCCTGGTCCACTCTGACCCAGAGTGGTAGTACCTGTTAGGGTCCCATCTATGGGTTAAATAGAAAAATGTATTTATAAAAAAATTGTATTATCCATTAAGAATTGATTTATTTCAAAACTTTATCGGCATTAAATGACCCACTGAGATTGATATGCCGTTAAACAAAACAAACAAACAAACAATTAACGGATTCTGGACGATATATAAGAGATATACTTATTTTCGACTGCTACATATTCATATTTTGTATTATGTAGACTTTTCAGACTGTTGGCCTTATCTTTATTCTTATATACACAACGTTTTGGCTGATGTAACATCTGGCCTTCGTCAGGTGTTTCTTGTTGGAATCAGGAGCCTTCATGGATATTTTAACCAAAACCTTTAATGAAGTAGATGGGACCTCTAGTGCCTTAACGTTAAGCAAGGCACGGAGAAGGGTGAGGTGGAGAGGAGAGTAGCCTCAACAGCAAAGAGAGCCAGAAAGAGGGAGAAACGTCAGCAGCTACAGAAAGCGTCACAGTTTGTGTGTAGTCAATGCACCAAAGACTACTCAGTCACTTGCGCAAATGCAGATAATTTAAAAAATTTGGACACTACGCCATCGTCCTTAATGGACGGAAAGGTGCCAATAAGATGGGATGACGCACTTTTTTGCACTGGCCACCTCATGAGATTCGGTTTGTGTTGTGGCTCCCCACGTTTAAAAAAAATCTTGTGCCAATCTAGCCAGGTAAACTTTCTATTTCTCTATAACATTTATACTTCAGTTTTCCTTCTTAGCATGTGTTCTTTCTCTCTTCTTCTGTTTCTCTTTCAACTTATCAGCAGATCACAAAGTGAATATAAAGAGTGAAAAATTGGATAAAAATACAAAGAAAGGCTTTGCAGAGGGCGCCACGTCGTGGTGCAGAATCAGGCGAGATTGACATTTTACTGTCCATTGAGCGGCCGAATTGTGCTTCAAGTTACCAAAATATTACAAAACTTTTAACTCATTCCAGGACAATTCCATGTCAAATTATCCAGAATAAAGGAAAATTGTCACTCACTCTTCAATTGTTCTGAAATTTTGGACAGGTTTGGACCATGTAAAAGTTAGACAGTCCCCGAAATTTGAGCTTTCCAATTCCAAAAATTGTCGGAGTTATGTCGATTTTTAGCTCATCAAATTTGAGGGGGGGGGCACAAAATATGTGCGACTTTTGTAATCTCTTTTTGTCTGTAAAATGAGTTCTAGAGTTTCCCTACTACTACAAATTGGTTTATAAAACCATTTGTGCCCAAGGAATATTAAAACCAATTTATAAACCAATTCATTTGTGTCTGAAAAATAATGAGACTGTTTTCACAAACAATTAATTTAAAATTCAAACAACAAACTAAATGTTTTCTCCCCCTAAATAGTCCCCACTTGAATCTAATGCACTTTCCCATCAATCTGTCACGCTTCTCTGTCATGCTGGAAAGAGGAAAATGTTACGATTTGTCCTACCACAACTATCATCCCTTCCGGTGCACTTCTCAAGCTGCAGGTGCTGATCAAGGGGCCCCTGTTGAATGCGTTGAGGCCATCAAGAGGTCCGAAACAACGGAACTGAGGAACATACCAGAAGAATCCTTCCATCAGGACAGAGAGGCATGACATGGAAAAGTGAATTATGTTCAAGAGGGGACGAATTTGGAGAAGAAAGACATTTAGTTTGTTGTTTGGATTTTAAATGAATTGTTTGTAACAACAGCCTCATTGCTTTTCAGACTCACCTCGTACTTTTATCAAAACTGAAGGTAATAGAGCAACTGGAGTTTGATCCAACTCCCGCTCCACCAATTTTCCTTACGAAAAGTTAAAGATGCACATAATTACAGTGTTGTATATTAATAAACCGGTGTTGTTTGGGCGGTTAGTGTAGCTAGAATTTGAATTAAAATTCGTTGAAATTCAAAATCAGAGGTGGGTAGATGACTGGCAATCCTTAGCATCATTCGCCAATGGGAAACAATGAGAACGGAAGTTGAATTTAGCTTAGTCTGTCAAGCGGTTAAGCGGGGACGCCATGATGTAAGGATCGTCTCTGCTTCAATTCGGCCGTGGTTGTGAAAGTCTGGTTTTAAATTTAGAAAATATGATCACATGAAATATAAGCCTCAGTTGTCTCTTTGTGAACTAATGCCGAGCCAGGTTCTACAGCACAGGGATCAATTAGAACAAATAAAGACAGAGCAGCATCTTGAGAACAGACCATACCAGTTAGAAAAACGTCCCAGCTACGCAAGAAGCACTGATAATGTACCAGCCGAGCTACACAAGTAAGTAGAGAAATTATATATGGGAGTATAATGTTCAAGATTATAACAATGTTATAAACAAACTCCGACACGTGGGCTGGACATAACATTTTATATAATAAACAGCACATTTATAAGACAAGATACAATAACAATAAAATACATGTACATATATACATACAACAGCAAATATAAAAGGACTGGAGAGTCCGTACATACAAAATCACTTACTAGTGATGAGGGGACGAAGCCCACAGGAGAGTAGCATAGCGTTGAGTGCAGAATACCCCACCGAGAAGGATGTGACAATGGTCTAACCCATGTGGTCGTTCCAGAAGATGTAGCTAAAAGAGGCAGGGAGTTTCAAAACCCGCACGTAAATATCAGACCTCTCTGGTGGCCGAAGATAACTCTTCCAGGCAAAGGGAAGATGATACCAACAGGAGTATGACCACGCATGCTCTCATATCAGCATTTCTCATCTCCTCATAACCCTCTCACAAGAACTCTCTCGCTATATATATATATATATATATAATATATATATATAGCCAGACTGGAGAGAGAGAGAGAGAGAGAGAGAGAGAGAGAGAGAGACAGAGACAGAGACAGAGACAGAGAGACAGAGAGAGAGAGACAGAGCCAGAGAGAGAGAGAGAGAATTAAATCAAGATTATTATACTTTTGCATATAGAACTATTTCTCATATATAGAGCTCTTAAGTAAACATATCTAACGTTGTAACCATTAAATTATCATACTGTGGTATATCAACAGGTCCTGCTACTCGTAACAAAAGTAAATCAGCAAACAAACATACAGAGGTGCGTCTATACAGCAATGATATTTATACTACAACGTACAAGGCGTGTCTTTGTATTTCCTTCATATTCGATGTTTTGTTTTCAATTTCGATTCAGGAAGACCATAAACAAAAGTTGCAAATAAAAATGTTCCAAAAATAATGTAGCCCTAATAAAAAATAGAATTTGTTGAAAAATGATTAATTCAAAAAATACTTTACTAGATTCTGAACAAAAATAGATTTAAAGGTTATTTCTTGTTGAGTAACATGAGTGACCCTGAAAATCAGAACCCAAATTATATATTTATTTCCACATTAAACTAACCCTAAACCCCTATCCTAACCTAACCCTAACCCTAAACCCTAACCCTAACCCTTCTTGGACTTAAACTTTAAGAAAATAAAAATCAACAGTTTTATTACAAAATTTGTGGGTTCTGTTTTTTCTGGGTCACCCTGTAATATCATGTTACTCAACTAGGAAATAAGCCATTTAAAATATTATTAGAGATACAGGTGTTAAAACCAAGTGCCTTTTTAAATTATCTGAAGAAACAACTAGACAAAGCAATCTACACGATTTCATAAATTCTAGGCATGAAATAATCCTGGAAGGGTTGACGTGCCCTTAAAATCAATTAATAAACAAGTATGATTTAACATTATCTTTAACAATGTAATATTTACTAAGTTTGGTTCAGTAGAAGGGTTGATACTCCATTAAAAATCAATCAATCAGTTCGCTAAACTAAATAAGAGAAACTAATATATATATATATATATATATATATAATATATATATATATATATATATATACACACAAATTAGGAACAAATGATAATAATAATGATAATATATATATATATATATATATATAAATGATTGGGAAAACATGTCTACGCCATATTTATTTTAAATATGCGTTGGATACTGTACATCCAATCGAAACACTTAGTGTCGGTATATTTTGTCATTAATAAATAATCTTCCCTTTCCCGATTTTTCATTCTCACACACCACTTTAAAAGAGCACAGTCTGCCCTGCTATTTACCCATAGCTGGAGGGAGAATTGGATTCATACCTTTTCCAGGGCTATTAGCGCCATGTGAAATGGAAACAGCTTCGTCCAGGAATTGAACTAATGTCGACGAGTCCATTTCCTTCGACTCTAACCATTACTTGGAGCAATCATATAGGTGCTAGGGCTTGACATGACCAGCCGATTGATGAAAGGGGACATCTAGACAAGTAAGTGCCAAAGTGGTGTGTTGCATGTTATGGACATCTCAGCCACCTGGGTTCCATTCTTTAGCATTACAGGTCGTCACCTGGTGTATTGTAACGCCCCACCGACAGGGCGGCTTAGCTCTATGCAAAATTGTTTATTGATGTTGATATAATCAAAGAGAACACTGTAAATCTGAGGCCAATTTGCATAGAAATCTCCCGCTTTCAATCTTTTTATCGGGGTGAGGGTATCATTGATGACTGTCAATTCGTGACTGATTAGACCCCCCCCTCCATTCACAGCAGGCGTTATCCTTATCTTCTAGGCCTTCACGATCCAAGAACGAAGCGCCAAGTTTATCACGAACACGCTTTCTACCTCACCCTCTTCTTCTCGAATCCTTTGCCAATATCAAAGAGCATCGGATCCACTGATCTTTTGCCTGCCTCTGATCCAAGGATCAGATCCTTAACTGATGCCTCTCAATCCTACAGCAGCTAAATCAAGGCAAACGAGCAAAGGTCCATTCTGATCATCCCCCTTTTTGATCCCACTTCTCTATTATCAATTCCTGCACATCTAAGATGGCCGCGACAAAGCTGAAAACCAACACCCGAAATACCCGTTTCTTATCTTAAATATCAAACAACTTACTTATCAATATTCTAAATTCATATCTAAGGTTTATATCTTGCGCATCAAATGCGGAAGGCCACATAAGGTTTGTGCACAAAACAAAGAGTGGACTCTCAAACAATCGTTAGTAAGTTTTCATGTTATCATTTTATATGGCATTATTGAACATTACACATGACACATTTTTGAGCAATGAGAACACGCACACACACACACACACACATATATATATATATATCTTATTATAATGGAGATTATAGGTTTATCTGTCTGTAACCGAAACTATATTACTATAAACTAGCAAATATATGCACCCTCCGGGTGCAAGTATTTAAGTTTTAAAGTAATAAAATATTGTATTAAATTAGAAAGGCTAATGAAACTAAATAAGAATACAGATAACAAAGATTTGAAACAGAGGGAGTATAATAAAAGATTTGAAACAGAGGGAGTATAATAAAAAATGGAACAACTGAAACTTACTCTTCCATCACTCTTGTCTTTTATTGTTATTTTTTCTAATTTAAGTATTTAGTTAAAAGAGGAAGTAAAGAATAAAATGACAGTTATTTTATCTTGTTAATGGATTTCATTTAAGATTCATTGAAGAGATTTTTGCTTATATTCATTAAAATAAAACCAAACAGCTAGAAATCAATAATACTAAGCACATATTTATTAAATTCGATTTTTTAATATTAATATGTAAATTAGCCTTCCCGTTCACACTGTAAACCGCTATTTTGTTGTATATATAAATATAATTGCATGTTGTCTGTATGTAGACATAGTTAACAGTATTAATAATGTAACACAATTTTATTAATAATTGAGGTTTAGATAAAAATAAAATCATGAAGAATGTGATGTCAATAACTAAGAGAATTGTGACTTGAGTAGGAATATAGTTTCGGTTACATACATAAAAACACACAATCTCCATTATAATAAGATGTTACAAATCCCTTTGTTATTTACATCACATTCTCCGTGATTTTATTTTTTTATTTAAACCTCTATGATTAATAAAATTGTTTAACATTATCAATACTGTTGACCATAACTACATACTAATAACACGCAATTGTATTTATATATACAACAAAATAGCGGATTACAGTGTGAATGGGAAGGCTAATTTGCATATTGATATTAAAAATTTGATTTTAATAAATATATGCTTAGTATTATTGACTTCTAAATGTTTGGTTTTATCTTATTGAATATGAGCAAAAATCTCGGGGATATCTTAAAAGAAATCCATTAACAAGAAGAAATAACTGTAATATTATCCTTTACTTCCTATTTTAACTAAATAGTTAAATTAGTTAAATTTACCAATGAAAGACGGGAGTAATGGAAAATGATGGAAGAGTTAGTTTCAAAGTTGTTCAATTTTTCGATTATACTCCCTCTGTTCCAAATCTTTTTATCTGCATTATTATTCAGTTTTATTAGCCTTTCTAATTTTACATGATATTTTATTATATTAAAACTTAAATACTTGCACCCGGAGGGTGCATATATTTGCTAGTATATATACATTTGAATATACATATATATAAGGACATACATTTGGAGACCAACGTTAAGAGAGTCTAGAAAGAAACAAGTCGTTGTGGCCCGATTACGTATTGGTCACACAAGACTAACGCACTCCTATATACTCAAACAAGAACAACAACCACAGTGAGAAACATGTCAAACACCTTTGATTGTTAAACACTTATTCATGGAATGCAAGTTTTTTGTTCACATCAGAAACCGTTATTTTTATGAAAACAAACTATTACTGCCGAGAGCTAGAAATTTCATGTCTTGCTCCGTTAACGCATTCTCCCAGCCTCTCACTCCTTTTTTCTTCCCTTCGCCACGTATCATTCGCTTGTCCAATCAAACCAGGCCATATGTCTATGCCAAATCATCACTTAAACTTCCGTCTTAATCCACACATAATGCCACCCTCACGGCTTCACGTCACACCGGAACAATCTAATAGATAATTGAAATGTTTAGGATATTATATAAAAAAGATCCAGGTCCGTATGCTGAAAAAAGACAGAGGGGAGAGAGAGAAGTGTCAAGAGACAAGAGACAAGAGACGAGATACGCTGGACTCAAGCCGGTGACTTTAGCCATAGCCACAAACTATAACACTTTCTTCTTTCTTTCTTTCTTTCTTTCTTTCTGATTTGACAGTTGTCAGGTAAGCAACAGTTTCCTCCCTACCTCTCTCTTTGTGATGCCAGTTACTACTAGCGAAATCAACGTCGATAATAAAGTATTTGTTTGATAAGAGAACAAACTGAATTGAGCCTGATTCTTTCTAACTCTAAGTTATCACGGAAAAACTACACAGCAGTCCTTTTCGAAAAAAACACTACGCACCTTAAAAGACGGGTTGTAACACAGCAGGTTTCCTCATTAATGTATCCACTTTATATGATAAAGTGAGAATATATAGATTTATAAGCTATGTCGGTTGGGGCTGTAGAATACGCAGATGAAACTGTGCAGAGAGGTAAGAAACACCCTCCAATGGGACCGTCTGTTGGGCGTGGGTGGGATTCCATAATGACCGAGGACAGGATTGTAGAGGCTGAACAGTCTGTGACCCGGGTAGTAAGTGGTTCCGTGACACACAACCCCCACTTCGGCTCTTGGACTATACGGACCGTTGGAGAGGTCCCATCCGATCAATCGACTGGGCATGTGAATCCCTAGCAGCTATATGATATTCTCTGTCGTATTCATCAAATTGCTAGATACTAAGGTTAAATAGCACAGTTTGCCTTTCTGTTTACCTATAGCTGAAGGGAGAATTGCTTGACTCATAACTTTCACAAGGATATTAGCGCTATGCGAAATGCAAACAGCCTCGTACAGGATTTGTAACCGTTACGTTCGAGCGCCTCACTTATTGTGTTAAATCAGTGTTTCATTATTCTTGGCCGATTACATTACCAAGGCTAAAGAGCCCAGTCTGCCCTACTATTTCTGTCCTTAGATGGAGGGAGTGCAGATGAATGTGCTATCTCTCTCTCTCTCTCTCTCTCTCTCTCTCTCTCTCTCTCAATCATAGAGAATGTGCTTATCTCTCTCTCTCTATCAATCATAGGGAATGTCTTTATCTCTCAATCTATTCATGCCAAATTTATTCTACTCAAGGTACTGCCTGAATTTAACTTGTTTCAGTAAATGTTTTATTAGGAGATGTTGTGGCCAAATTGTTATCAGAAGAGAAAATGGTAGTTGTGAACCAAGCTGTAAACAACAAAACAAACTGAGGCTGATGCATTAACTTTGACCACAAGCATGACATGAAACCACTTCTCCCTGCAGTTATGGGCCAAATACAATTACAATGGCATTAACGCATTGGGAAATGTACCCAAGCCTAAAGAGCACAATCTTTCCTACTATTTTTGCCCTTAGATGGAGAGGAATCTGAAGAATACATACTTTTCCCAAAAGCATTTGAGTGAAGTGAAATACAAAGAGACTCGTCAGAGTTTTGAACACGGATCGCCATGTTTATTCCCTACGACGAGTACCGATACCCCTCCCTGAATACGCCCCACTGTACTGTCGATTATCCTAAGTGTTGAATCCAATATGATTGGCCAATACTTGTAATAATCTATTGATCCTATCAGATTCTACTCCATCCTAATAAATATTTAGAAATTGTAAGGTTCGGACCTAACGAAAATAGAGTTGCTCCCCTTGATCTGTAGGGGGCTGATCAAACCCGGAAGTTGGGTTTCCACCATGACACTTTTGGAATGAGATTCGTACTGAGTGGACGCAGCTCATAAAATGTGTGAACTAGTTACTTCAGCGAAATATAGTACACATTTTTGTCTTAGTTTTGTTCTTTCATTCCTCATTTTTACCTCATATATATATATATATATATATATATATATATATATATATATATATATGTAACATGAGGAAAATAATACATGGACTTCAATAAACAAGAGGGGGTGAAATAACAACATAACACCTTTCTTTAAAGATTGCACGCTTCGTAAACTGCTGAGAGTATCAAATCCCACAATGTTGTTAGTTTTTTTCTTCGCCAAATAAAACATTTGATTCCTTCTTCCAAATAAGATATGTGCAAATTATTCGATCAGGTTTAAGAGAAAACCAGGCAACAGTGGATTTCGAAAAGAAAATACACGATCAAAATTCTTACATCTCCATAGACTTTTCTTATATCATCAATACCAAAAAAAAAAAAAAAAGAAAAAGTAAAAAAAAAAAAAATTTTAAATCGTGATCAAACAATGTAGATTTCGATATTTAGTCTACGTACTAGTTGAGGTATCCGTCTACATCTTTTATTTAGCAAATTCGAATCCGAAAATCGTATTACCGTATTTGACAGCATATAAGACGCACGGCATTTAAGACGCACCCCCATTTCAGCAGATCAGATTCAGGAGAAAAAAAGTTTTTAGTGTATTTAAGCATATATTGTTGAAAACAGTCTAGCTGTGCATTACACAAGCAGAAACATAGCTGTATAAAAACAATAAAATAAGGATGCATGGAGTTTAGGGTAGGTAAAAGTACTGACCGTAAGCTGGGTTAGTGAGCATCATAGAGAAGCTTAGCCTAGTCCTACGGAAGGTCTCAAAATTCGCCTACGATGTATAAGACGCAGGGCAATTTTTTTAGCTAAAATTTTGGGGAAAAAGTGTGTCATCTATGCCGTCAAATACGGTATATGATATTTTTTCTTCAAGCATAATTTACAATTTCGCGACCCCCTTTCTCTCTCTCCCCTCTTTCTCTCTCTCACACACACATATATGCGAAGTATGTATGTATGTATGAATGATGCCAAGATATATCAATAAACACACAGGTTGATACATATCTAAACTTTGATTTGTTTGATCAAGACTTCGACTATGTATGGGGCAATGTTTATCGTAGTAGAAAATCGAAAAGGCCACATAAGTTCATATCCTGGACGAGGCTGCTTGTATTTGACATTATAGACATACCGTTAGGATAAGCATTCTCCCTCCGGTTATGGGTAAAGAGTTGGGTAGAATGGGCTATTTAGAAGGAAAACTCAGAATTAAAAGCTGTTAAAATCAGCTTAAAAATGACCTTGAGAAAACCTTTAAAAAAATTTAAAAATCGAAATAAAACAATGTAGATGGTGATATGTAGTCTGCTTACTATTTAACGTATCAAGACTTGGATCATGTATGAGGTTCGTCTAAAAAATCGGAATAAACAATGTAGATAGTGATATGTAGTCTACTTACTATTTAACGTATCAAGAACTTGGATCATGTATGAGGTTCGGTCTAAAAATTCGAAAATAAAACAAAATGTAGATGGTGATATGTAGTCTACTTACTCTTAAACGTATCAAGACTTGGATCATGTATGAGGTTCGTCTAAAAAATCGAAATAAAACAATGTAAGATAGTGGATATGTAGTCTACTTACTCTTTAACGTATCAAGATTTGGATCATGTATGAGGTTTGGTCTAAAAAAAATCGAAATAAAACAATGTAGATGGTGATATGTAGTCTATTACTCTTTAACGTATCAAGACTTGGATCATGTATGAGGTTCGTCTAAAAAATCGAAATAAAACAATGTAGATGGTGATATGTAAGTTCTTACTCTTTAACGTATCAAGACTTGATCATGTATGAGTTCGTCTAAAAAAAATCGAAATAAAACAATTAGATAGTGATATGTAGTTACTACTATTTAACGTATCAAGATTTGGATCATGTATGAGTTTTGTCTAAAATCGAAATAAACAATGTAGATAGGTGATATGTAGTCTACTTACTATTTAAACGTATCAAGACTTGGATCATGTATGAGGTTTGTCTAAAAAATCGAAATAAAACAATGTAGATGGTGATATGTAGTCTACTTACACTTTAAACGTATCAAGACTTGGATCATGTATGAGGTTCGTCTAAAAAATCGAAATAAAACAATGTAGATAGTGATATGTAGTCTACTTACTCTTTAACGTATCAAGATTTGGATCATGTATGAGTTTGTCTAAAAAATCGAAATAAAACAATGTAGATGTGATATGTAGTCTACTTACTCTTTAACGTATCAAGACTTGGATCATGTATGAGGTTCGTCTAAAAAATCGAAATAAAACAATGTAGATGGTGATATGTAGTCCTACTTACTCTTTAACGTATCAAGACTTGGATCATGTATGAGGTTCGTCTAAAAAATCGAAATAAAACAATGTAGATAGTGATATGTAGTCTACTTACTATTTAACGTATCAAGATTTGGATCATGTATGAGTTTTGTCTAAAAATCGAAATAAAACAATGTAGAAGGTGATATGTTAGTCTACTTACTATTTAACGTATCAAGATTTGGATCATGTATGAGGTTTGTCTAAAAAATCGAAATAAAACAATGTAGATAGTGATATGTAGTCTACTTACTATTTAACGTATCAAGACTTGGATCATGTATGAGGTTTGTCTAAAAAATCGAAATAAAACAATGTAGATGGTGATATGTAGTCTACTTACACTTTAACGTATCAAGACTTGGATCATGTATGAGGTTCGTCTAAAAAATCGAAAAAAACAATGTAGATGGTGATATGTAGTCTACTTACTCTTAACGTATCAAGACTTGGATCATGTATGAGGTTCGTCTAAAAAATCGAAATAAAACAATGTAGATAGTGATATGTAGTCTACTTACTCTTTAACGTATCAAGATTTGGATCATGTATAGGTTTGTCTAAAAAAAATCGAAATAAAAAATGTAGATGGTGATATGTAGTCTACTTACTCTTTAACGTATCAAGACTTGGATCATGTATGAGGTTCGTCTAAAAAATCGAAATAAAAACAATGTAGATGGTGATATGTAGTCTACTTACTCTTTAACGTATCAAGACTTGGATCATGTATGAGGTTCGTCTAAAAAATCGAATAAACCAATGTAGAAGGTGATATGTAGTCTACTTACTATTTAACGTATCAAGATTTGGATCATGTATGAGTTTTGTCTAAAAAATCGAAATAAAACAATGTAGATAGTGATATGTAGTCACTCTATTTAACGTATCAGACTTGGATCATGTATGAGGTTTGTCCTAAAAATCGAAATAAAACAATGTAGATGGTGATAGTAGTCTACTTACACTTTAACGTGTATCAAGACTTGGATCATGTATGAGGTTCGTCTAAAAAATCGAAATAAACACAATGTAGATGTGATATGTAGTCTACTTACCTCTTAACGTATCAAGACTTGATCATGTATGGGTTCGTCTAAAAAATCGAAATAAAACATGTAGAAGGTTGAAATGTAGTCTACTAGCTTATTTAACAGTATCAAGACTTGGATCATGTATGAGGTTTCCGTCTAATCGAAATAAACAATGTAGATGGTGATATGTAGTCTATTTATCTCTTACGTAATCAAGATTTGGATCATGTATGAGGTTAGTCTAAAAAATCGAAATAAACAATGTAATGGTGATATGTAGTCTAGCTTACTCTTTAACGTATCAACGACTTGGCATCAGTATGAGGTTCGCTAAAAATCGAAATAAACACAATGTAAAGGTAGATATGTAGTCTACTTATTATTCTGTATCAATGACTCGGATCATGTATGAGGTTCGTCTAAAAAATCGAAATAAACAATGTAGATGGTGATATATAGTCTATTACTATTAACGTATCAAGACTTGGATTCATGTATGAGGTTCGTTTAAACATCTCGAAATAAAACATTGTAATGGTGATATGTACGTCTACTTACTCTTAACGTTCAAGATTTGGATCATGTATAGGTTTCGTCTAAAAAATCGAATAAAACAATGTAGATGGTGATGATGTAGTCTATTTACTCTTTAACGTATAAGAAACTTGGATCATGTAATGACGGTTCGTTAAAAAATCGAAATAACAATGTACGATGGTGAAATATAGTCACTTACTATTTAACGTATCAAGACTTGGACTCAATGTTGAGGTTCGTCTAAACTATCGAATACAAACAATGTAGATGTGATAATGTAGTTCTACTTACTCTTAAACGTATCAAGATTGGATGCCATGTAGAGGTTCGTCTAAAAAATTCGAAATAAACAACATGTAGATGTGATATGTAGTCCTATTACTCTTTAACGTATCAAGATTTGATCATGTATGAGGTTCGTCTAAAAAATCGAAATAAAACTTTGTAGATGTGATATGTAGTCCTACTTACTCTTAACGTACAAGACTTGATCATGTATGAGTTCGTCAAAATCGAAATAAACAATGTTAGATGGTGATATGTAGTCTACTACTATTTAACGTATCAAGACTTGGATATGTATGAGGTTCGTCTAAAAAATCGAAATAAACAATGTAGATGGTGATATGTAGTCTACTTACTTTAACGTATCAAGACTTGGATCATGTATGAGGTTCGTCTAAAAATCGAAATAAAACAATGTAGATGGTGATATGTAGTCTACTTACTATTTAACGTATCAAGACTTGGATCATGTAAGGGTGTTCGTCTACATGCATGCCTGCAGACAGACTCCTCTGTAAAGTACTTTATGGTGAACTCACAGAAAGTACTCGAAAGGCAGGAGGCCCCCGAAAGTGGTTCAAATACCATTTGGAGACGAATGTGAAGAAATGTGCGATTACACCTCCCAGCTTGGAAAATCTAATCTCCAACAGACAGGGTTGGCGAGACAGATGCCGCACAGGAGCTGAGCCTCTCAGTATCAAGATTAACAGGGCTGCACCACAAATACAGATAGAAATTTCCCTTGTAATGTGTGTGACGGCATCTGAAATTCCAGTATTGTAACTAATTAGACACCAGAGGATACACGACTGATGAACGACATGAGCTTTCACCTCAGCAGGACACCTATGTTTTAGGTCGTTACTTGTCACTCTACCAATAGCTAACTGCTTGTCCGTTTTCAAATATTCCCAAATCTCAGGTGTGACTATCTCTCGTAGAATAAGGACGCATTAATCGCTTATGCTGCAGTTTTCACCTCTGCAGGACACCTATGTTTTAGGTTGTTCCGTCCTCTTCGTCGTCTGCGACGGACTTCTAAAAGGGAAAAGAGAGGTATGGGATCAGGGTTAACCTCATCGGAAATGGACTCGTCCATAAATGTTCAAATGTTGAACGAGGTTGCTTGCATTTCAGATAGCGTCAATACCTTTGGGAAAGGTATGAATCCACCTATTCCCTTTCCAGCTATGGGTAAATAATTGGGTAGACTGTGCTCCCTAAAATTGATAGAGAAACCGGTCTAGGGAAAGAGAGTGTTAAATTCAAACCTGTTAACTTCGCTTCAAAAAAATTGACCTTGTTTTACATCCTACTCTTGCGAAGGGATTGGTAAATACATACACACACAAACACACACTGTCTCTTTTTCTTCCTCTCCCTCTCTCTTTCAGAGACACACATACGCACACGCATATATATATATATATATATATATATATATATATATATATATATATATATATATATATATATATATATATGTGCGTCAGAGAAATACATTGAAAATTGATTATTTATTTGTAGGATGTAAAACTTAGAAAAATAGCAATAGGTATTTTTTTCCTTTTCTTTCTTTTTTTTTGGGGGGGGGACCAGGAATTTTGAAACCCCCGCCTCTCACGGTTTGTAATTCCTCTGAATTTCTTTCTTACTGAAAAACAAAGGAAAAGAAAAAAAAAGAACAAAAAAACAAAGAAAAGGAAAAAATACCTATTGCTATTTTTCTAAGTTTTACATCCTACAAATATATATATATATATATATATATATATATATATATATATATATATATATATATATATATATCTAATTTAATAAATGCAATGAAATCCAAAATAAACATACAAAACCTATTTACTAATTTAACCAATACAAACACAGACTTAATGTAAATATAGAATTAGAATCTTTCCTTAAGCTGACATAAATTGTTTAAAACTACAAACATATGCACGTTATAAAACAGCAGATCCCTCATAATAATAAAAATGTAAATGAACTAGTTACATCTCGGATATACATTGACAGCCCAAATATCACAGTTACAAAGAGAACATATATATGCTCTTGATAGATAGATAATAGATAGATAGAGAGAGAGAGAGAGAGAGAGAGAGAGAGAGAGAGAGAGGGAGAGAGAGAGAGAGAGAGCACTCTAGTATGTTTATAATAGTAAAAGTCCATTTCTTAAAAAAGTGGTTGTGCAGATAACACGGTGGTAAGATGTCTGACTGATAAAAAATCGGCAGGGTTTCGAACCATGCCTGAAGCAGCCTACCGTGTCTGGTCCCACTGATGAACCGAGAAACGGCGAAAAAAGACTGTATCTGAATGACTATATATATATATATATATTATATATATATATTATATATATATTAATATATATATATATATTTGCTTGAAGGCAATAAATGCGCATATGACAAGTATAGAAGATAATAATGACAAGTGAATTTTGCAAAGAATTACTCGGTGTGTAGAATATCGTACAGAGACTGTAGGACTGGGTTAGCTCAGTCGGTAGAGCGTTCAGCTAGAAAACACAAGGTTCCTAGTTCGATACCGGTCCCCGCCAACTCAGCGTATGAGTAGCACAGGGATCTGTGCGGTAAAGTAAGGAGCTGATGGTAGGTGTGGCGCCCACCTCAGACGAAAAAAAACAATCTCCTTGGTCTAGCGCTATTGAAAAGGGGATAGACTCCCTCGCTGACTGGCTGAAACCGACTTTAGGCCGCCCCGTCGACTTACTTATATATATAGCGCGGCGTGTGTGTATGTTTTGTTAGAAATGTTTAAACTCAAAAAAGCATTTATTATCAATTGTATTTGATCTTCATGATGAGTATTTAGCAATTCATGACCGTAGTTTTTCTTAGTATATATATATATATATATATATATATATATATATATATATATATATATATATATCATTTGATATGCTTATGCGTACATGTATAATATATATATATTTATATAAGGTTAAGCAAGTGATAAAAATTAATTAATTAAAAAAGGAATTAAAGATCTTTTTTTATTAGATGCTTTTACCTTTTTTATTTTTTTTACTTCTGTTTAATTTGATTCCTGTTTCCTTGTTTAATTTTCTTATTTCAGAGCCTATAAATGTCGCTGTAAAGACACGGGCTGAAACTTAATTAAAACAGACATGTTTATAACGTTTCCTTGGTGTCGTGGAGTTCCATCCACAAAGTGCAATGCGTAAAAATAGAAATGAAAAAAAAAAAAGAATGTTCAACCCTTTACTATTAATGTAATAAATTCCTCCTCGGGAAAAAAAAGCAGCAAAACAACACCAAAAAAGTAATTTGTAGGGGGAAAGACGAAAGAGGTAAGAACATCATTTTTATTTATAAATAGTCACAGACATAAAATTCCAAGGCAAAGATCAGCACAATTAATGTTCTGATTGCTTTGCTGTCATCACCGACCAGAATTTAATTAAACGTTCTTCAAATTCTCCATTTCCCCAAAATCAGATTTTGTTTTTTAAAATTTAAGCGATCCTAGGAGAAGGCCAGTGTTGCTTGTTAAATTTTGTTATGGCATCCGCCCGACT
>CM042158.1:38714216-38726716 GCA_023376005.1 Doryteuthis pealeii | reverse complement strand
TCTCTCTCTATATATATATATATATATATATATATATATATATATATATAATGGGAAAATGATTTCTGGTTATCTTAGAAGCATGTGAAAAATGAAGATCAGAAAGAAAATTTCATCTTGGACGGTTTCATTTTTAAACATAGGGTGTTGTAAGATGGTAACGATCGTACGAACACAGGTATTGATAAATCGATTAAATAAAAATTGATAATATTTTTAAAAATATCTAGAAATACGAATAGGGAAATAATTCGCCAAGATCTTCACGAATGTATGCCACACACACACACACACACACACACATACACACACACACACACACATATATATATATATTGCAATATAGTATAAGAGATAACCTACTCGAGTTTCACCATAAAGATCTTCAGGTTAAATCCACTGAATTAATCAAGATATTATTAATTGCAGTCGATTACACGTGAGTGTCATTCGCGATAAACGGTTCGTTATGAAGAACGCTGGTTTGAAATTCAAAAGTACTAAAAGTGGAAATTGTGTTCTTAAGGTTCAAAATGTAAACATTGGTAGTAAATCGTTTTGTGTTATTGTTTTTACTGGATTACGAATGTCTATATTGGTGTATGGGTCATGGTGATTAAATGTGGTTTTATTAGAATATGTCCAAATTTATTTATTTTATTTTATTTTAAGTGAAGTTAATATGAAGTGAATGTGGGTATACATATGGGGATATATTATAATCTCGGTGATTTTGTTATTATAATTAAAAGGCCTAAAGTTAAATTAAGAATAAAAATGAAAGAACAATGCATGGTGATTAAATGTGGTTTTATTAAAATATATTCAAATTTATTTATTCAACTTTATTTAATTTATTTTATTTTGATTTAAGCTAATATGAAGTGAATGTGGGTATATGTGTGGGGATGTATTATAATCTCGGTGATTATGCAGTCTTACCTTTCTGAATTTTGCATCAACTAACCATTGTGACCATATTCACCGGTAAGTCACCTTTTCCATAATATATATAATATATATATATATATATATATATATATATAATGGACTCTCTCGTCGATTTTCGACCTATGAGGGTTCACACACACAATGAACATCCACACAGTGATTTGTTTATAGTGGTGAAGGGTTGTGATGGACCATCCACACTTTTTGACACAGTCGATAGGAAAAATTGGTGCATCAAAGGTTGGCACAAACCCAATCAACGACCGACCTCAAGAATTTTGAATTCAGTTATCCCTCTCCTAGACTTGTTACCTACCCAAGGCTGAAGAGCCCAGTCTGCCCTACTATTTAACCCATAGCTGGAGGGAAATAGATGGATTCATACCTTTCCCAAGGGTATTAGCGCTATGTGAAATGCCAACAGCTTCTTCTAAGAATTGAACTCGAATCGACGAGTCCATATATATATATATATATATATATATATATATATATATACTAGAAGCTGCTACCCGGCGTTACCTGGATAGAGAGGGTGATAATAAAAAGTTAACCTCGCAGATCCATTAATTGTTTTCGACATATAATTGATTTCTGTTTTAATCTCAAACCTCACCAATGAGTTTCCTTTCTCTTACTATTCAAATCCTTATTTTTAAATATATTCCCAGATGAATAAAATCTTCATTATTTTTCACAAAAAACAAGCTCTGGTAATAGTGAATGTGTAATATTATATCTTTACTTTGTCTTTAATTATTTTATTTTTGTACTTTCCTTCGGACATACATACACACAACTGCCCTTTATATAAGTATAGAAGATGTATTTAGAAATATAAACAATTACGCATACATATATATATGTATGTGAAGAGACTAGAATAGATAGATACATAGATAAATTCGAACTCATTAAGATAGCTAGATAGATAGATAGATAGATAGATAGATTCGAAAAGACTTCGATAGTCTGAGACCGCTTATTTCCTATAAATCTAACATAAACAAAGGAGAACTACTCTAGACTGATAAATTATTTATTTATTTTCTAACCCTAAACCCTAAATAATAGAAACCCGTCAATGATTGGAAAGGAAGAAACGAAAAAAAGACGGAAAAAAATGTCCCGCTGAAGAGAAATGTCAACGGACAAGGGTAATTTTCACCTTTAGTTGGCTAAATTCCTAGCAAATAAAGCAATTAGAGTAACCTCTCTTGACTTTTACTTTGAATAAGCCGGTAGCTATTTTGAAAGTCTCCGTGCGAAATAAACAAATCTTAGAAACTTTTTCGAAAACAATACAACTGCATGCTTTAACACAAAAATATCATAAAATGTGTTCTTAATAACAATTAAGTTCATTTCAGATAATTTGATGCTAGGAATTTAGCCAACTGAGTTTCACTTTGAAACAAGACGGTAGCCATTTCGAAAGTCTCCGTGCGAAATAAACAAATCTTAGTTTCGTTTCGAAAACAATACAACTGCATACTTCAACACAAAAAATATCATAAAATTTGTTTTTAATAACAATTAAGTTATCTTCAGATAATGCGCACGCACAATTTTATGCTAGGAATTATAAGAACTAAAGTGAAAATTACCTGGACAATATGCGTAATTTGTCAATGATTGTATATCATCGGTAAGACAACAATAGGTAGAGGAATGTTGTGTCGGAAAAAGGGTAGACTGCCACTGTCTGGGTGGGGGTGGGTGATTTTTTTCTAAACAGTCTGGGTGAGGAATGTATAGGTGTGTGAGGCTGGCAGAAAGAGAAAGAAAGAATATATTATTATATCAGAGGTACAACAAGAAAAAAGAAAAAAAGAAGGTTGAATAATAAAAGGCGCAAAAAGGTAGATAGAATACGAGATGGAAAACGAATAATGAGAGGGAAGGAAATAGAACGAGAATGAGAAAGTGAAAAGGGGAAGGGGGCGAGAAGAAGAAGAAGAAGAAGCAAACGTATAGAAAGCACTGATGAAGAAGTTGAAGGAGTTTGAGAGGAAGAAGGAAGTGAAAGAAATGGGGAAAAACGTGCAGGTGGTTCAAGAAGAATAAGAAGAAGAAGAAGAAGAAAAAGAAGAAGAGAAGAAGAGAAGAATGATGAAGATGATGATGATGATGATGATGATGATGATGAAAAAAGAGTCATAAAAAGCAAAAAAGTGTAGAGGAAGAAAAAATTGAAACAAAAATTGAATAAGAAAAAGCAGCAGAAGTAGCAATAGAAGGAGAGAAAAAGGAGGAGGAGAGTGAGGAAGAAGAAGATAGAAAATAATAATAATAATAATAATAATAATAATAATAATAATAATAGTAGTAGTATTACAGTTGTAGCAGCAACAGCAAAAGAAAGAAACCTTTAAATGCATTTTATATTATTATTATTATTATTATTATTATTATTATTATTATTATTAAGAAATATGCGAAAAAAGAGTTATAAGATGATAAAAGACTACACGAAGAAGACAATTTAGATAAAAATGGAAAAAGAAAAGTAGAAGTTGTAGTTGCAACAATAGCAGCAATAAAGAAGAAGAGAAGAAGAAGAAGAAGAAGAAGAAGAAGAAGAAGAAGAAGAAGAAGAAGAAGAAAATGTAGATACAGAAGAAGGGAGTTGGTAAGACGAGTTTTAAAATAGAAACAAAAAAAGAAAAAACGCCCCCCCCCAAAAAAAAAAAAAAAGAAAGAAACTAAAAGCAAAGGTGTATGAACAAAGAGGGTTAAAAAAAAGTCTGCTAAATTTGGTGAAGAACCATAAAAAATAAATGATTAAAAGATGAAGATAATGGTAAAAAAAAAGTTCCACGCAAAAGGAAATAAAATCAAAAGGCTAGAACAAACTAAAAAAATTCATCCAAAGTGAAAAGAACAATGAAAAACAAAAAACCGGAAGAACGCGGTTGATAACAGACAATGGATATTTCGCATTCCTTGAATTCCCCAAACCAGCATCACAGTCTTTGTCGCTTTAACCACAAAATATCGGCCGATGCCCCCTTTGCAGCCATCCTAATGTGACATCAAATAAACCCTTATTGTTCTTTTGTTTTTCACGTTCGGTGTCTGTTGCTTTTATTGAACTGATAACCTTACATCATCTGGCTATCACACCAGCTTTCCCACCAGGCAACTTGTTTTCTTGTTATCTTGTAACACGTACACACTTACGAATGTGTGAGGATTTTTAAGCAAGGACCCAACAGTTCTAGACAGTTCAAAGCAAACAGGTTTTAAGAATCAATGTAGTTTTTTGTTTTCATTTTTAAGGAGCAAAATGAGTAAATCTACAAAAACGTTATATTAAGGAAATAACATTCAGTTGAATAATTTGTCCAGTATATAATTACCGCTCCCTCCGCACAAGTAGGATGTGACACAAGGTCAGTTTCTTAAGCGGAATTTAACTGGTTTTAATTTAGAGTTCTCCTCCTCCGAGACTCATTGGCTAACCAAGATTAAAAAGTTATTCCTGATAGCAGTTAATTTCACTTTCAAATCCGCCGTCAAAGTGTTTTCTGCTTGCCTTTTTCTTGAGCTACTTGCTCACGCATACAAATGACTGATGGTCTTAAAATCGTTTGTTCCGCCCATGCGCGACGACGGAGCTGCATATGGCGGTTGTGACGGAACAAATCAAACATCGAGGACGCTTAGCATCAGACCCTTTGATCCCACATCACTACAAGAGACAATTTTGTCCTACTTTTGTCCTACCAGGAATTTGAATAGCGGATTCTTACTTTTCCAATGGTAAAAAGCACTATGTGAAAAGCAAACAGTCTCATCCAGGATTTCAACTCGTGTCACAGAGTTTATTTACTTCGATGAATGATAACTTTACATCAATTGGCAATCGCACCAGCTCTCCCACACTGTCAGTAGCCAGGTGTTGACTCCATGTTTACGCTACCTTAACTCAAATATAAACACTCTATCAATGATATTGAGCACTGTCTGATTAGAAATATAGCACCCATATTATCCACAGTATATTATATATATATAATATATATATATATATATATATAATAAATAAGTAATCACAGACACTGTTTTCGGAGAATCACTCTTCATCAGTGTGGTTATACCGTTTAACAGCTACCTCTGGCCGGGTTCGAGAACCGAATGAACATTCGTTCGCCAATCCTCTTACCCGTACGGCCATAGGCAGCTGTCAAATATAGGAGAATATTTAATCGCTACATTTCTAAGCGGAAATGAATTCATTAGAGGCCTCAAACATATATAAACAAAGCGAGGCTTAGCTGTGCGCCAAATACGGTGAGTTTTGCAATTAAATCCCTTCTAATATATATATATTCTGAACAAAATGAAATCATAGGTTAACAAACAACACCACAGTTACCTTCTTTTTTCTTTACACTTGCATTGTGATAGCCTTCAAAGCCAACCAACAAACCAATATTATATATATAATATATAATATATATATATATATATATATATATGTATGTGTGTGTGTGTGTGTGTGTGTGTGTGTGTGTGTGGTGTACGCCAATAATTATATATAATATAAACATTAAAGATATTCAAGTTAACCCCCGAGATGAAAGCTTAAATCTTATTTGTCTGAATTTCAACTCCTGACTCCCATCGATATTGTCTTTAAAATATAAAAGACATTAAAGGTTTCGTAAATTGGAGTCAACAGTTGAATTCAGAGACAGCGAAACTTGAAATTAAGAAAAGTCGCTGTCTTCAAATTTTGTTCCTTGAATATTGAATTTTGCAAGATTTGATTTTTGAAAAGCCTCAAGACAAATTTTTCTCCACGTTACCCGGTGAATGGAAGCAGAAAACGATTAAATTATATCGACAGAGCGTTTCTCAAATCAAAGAAAATAAGATGAAATAACTTTGTTTGGTGAGTCGCATATGGTACGTTTTATAGTAAACGGATTGATATAATCATGGTTAGTTTGAGTCTATCATCATGAATCGAGGTTTAGAGTGTTGGTAAGAATCAAGTCTCGAAGTAAGATCAAGTCTCGAGTATTGGTAAGAATCAAGTCTTGAGTGTTTGTAAGAATCAAGTCCTTGAGTGTTGGTAGAATCAAGTCTTGAGTATTGGCAAGAATCAAGTCTTGAGTGTTTGGTAAGAATTAAGTCTCGAGTATTGGTAAGAATCAAGTCTTGATGTTGGTAAGCAAGTCTTGAGTGTTGGTAAGAATCAAGTCTCGAGTATTGGTAAGAATCAAGTCTTGAGTGTTGGTAAGAATCAAGTCTCGAGTATTGGTAAGAATCAAGTCTTGAGTGTTGGTAGAATCAAGTCTCGGGTATTGGTAAGAATCAAGTCTTGAGTGTTGGTAAGATCAAGTCAGAATTGTAAGAATCAAGTCTTGAGTGTTGGTAATCAAGTCTCGGTATTGGTAAGAATCAGTCTTGAGTGTTGGTAAGAATCAAGTCTCGAGTATTGGTAAGAATCAAGTCTTGAGTGTTGGTAAGAATCAAGTCTCAATTGGTAAGAAAGTCTTGAGTGTTGGTAGAATCAAGTCTCAGTGAGTGTTGGTAAGAAAGTCTCGAGTGTGGGCCTATCACCATAAAATCTAGATGATACCTAACAGGTACTACCACTCCGGGTCAGAGTGGACCAAGAAGCAATGGTGAACAAGAGGTACTCTATATTCCCCAACCTCCAGAATTGGAACCTCACCATCAGGTAAAGCTTAACGTCGTACCCAGGACACAAAGGGCTTAAGCCACCGGCTTCTAGCACATATATGATAAAAAAAGTTGAGTCTTGCCATGAGGAAAATAGGGTAATGACAATCCTATAGGTGCTTGGGTTTGACGTGACCAGCTGATTGATCGTAGGGTATTTCTCTGACTGCCCGTCTAGCCGAAGTAAAAACCAAAGTGGAGTGTTGCATGTCATGGATTGCTCTGCCATCAGGCAAGTATTTTGGTGCCAGACAAGTTTTGTGTCACAAATGCGTCAAGAAAAAAAAATTGTTAATCTATTTGTCAAATCTTTTTATGTTCAATGAATATATTTTCTTGGATTGATTATTTGTGATACCATACAAATGTTCAAAGTTCAAAGATCCTCCACAATCCCCAGAGCTGCACAACTCGAATCTCGCTACCAGATACTATTAGTACCCAGAACATCCTTTTTGGTGCAGAGGTCTTCTGCTCTAAGGGTAGTGAATACGTATATATATATATATATATATATATATATATATATATATATATATATATATATAATAGACTTAAAAAAACAAAAAACAACATAGATAAAAGACCTACAACTAAAAAAATCATGTACCCCATGATGACAACTGAGGAAGCAGTCGAAAGCGCTCGGCCTAGCAGTATGGGAAATATGCTATTTCAATTGGATCCAAACATCAAAAAGATCGGCAGACGACTGGAAAAGACACAGATTCAAATAATGAAGAAGAAGTACTCCGTGTTATTCCATAACACATGCCTGAATATATATATATATATATATATATATATATATATATATTATATATATATGGGAGTAAAATATGGAAATGAATCCGACAATACACAATTAGAAAAACAAAGTGTGCGAAAAAGATGAATTTATTATTATTAGTTTTCCTTTCTATCATATTGTCCTGAGAACGGTTTTACATAAACCGAAACGTTTTAGTGTAGACATGAACATCATAATAAATTCATCTCTTTTGGAATACATCGTTTTTGTAATATATATATATATATATATATATATATATATATATATATATATATATATAGAGAGAGAGAGAGAGAGAGAGAGAGAGAGAAGGGGGGGGGAGAGAGACAGAAAGAGAAAAACAGACAGACGATAGATAGATATTATTATCTATATATGAATACGCTTGTTCCTTAATATCCCGATAGTTATCATTCTGCACCATCTTCTGGTTTAAAATGAGACTGTCGGAATCGTCTAAGATGAAACGCAAAAAATGAAATCTGTCGCTTAATTGTCGATTTCTTATTTCTTATGAGTGTCGCTACCTCAGCTAAATAATGGACCCTTCCGTTTTTTATTGGAAAGAAAGAAAGGTAAGGAAATCGACATTCTAGACAGAAAAATATAATAAGAAAAATAGAGAGTAGAAGAAATATCGAGAGAGGGGGAAATAGAGAGAGAGAGAAAGAGAGAGAGGTGAGGGCGCAAAAACAAAAACGCTAATCTATTTCATTTGAACATAGAAACAAAGAAAGAAAAACGGACCAGAGAGAGAGAGAGAGAGAGAGAGAGAGAGAGAGAGAGAGAGAGAGAGAGAGTTAAATTAAGATTATGATACTGTTACATATTGGCCTATTTAGCAATAGCTCTTAAGTTAAGATATCAAACGTTGTAATAATTAAATCATCATAATGTGGTATATCCACAGGGCCTGCTTGTATATAGATAATATGGGTCCTATGTTTATAAGTAAACAGTACTCAATATCATGGATAGAATATTTATATCCAAGTTAAAGTAGCGTGGACTGATTACTGACAGTTTCTCGCCTATGCGATCTTCAGACCAAGTCTTGGTCTGCATTTAATTGTTAATGACAACATTGATGTAGACAAAGGTATAGATAATGAATATGATTACGTTATCGTTACTCGAGAGGATAGTATTGGAGTCATTGTTTGTAGTAGTTTTACCTTTTCGACGATTGTCCTCGGGTAGGTTGTTTTAGTCACGTATCGGCCACCATACTTTCCTGTCTTCTTCGGGTGTCTTTTTTCGCCGTCGCTAAGCTTCGGGGAATTTCGAAGTGAACCCTTTATTCAATCCCCGGGGATAGGCTGGCCTCAATTCCGTTGTCCATACCTTCGGGTGTTTTCGTATCAGTCAATTTGGTTTCTTTGTCATTTTGTTCTTGTAATGGTCGCTTTTATTTCCGTTTAGCTCGAAAACTCCTCAAGGTTAACGACTATGACAAAAGACTCCTGACGAAGGCCCGAGGGTACAGCAGCTGAAACGTTGTGATTTAACAAAGATGAGACTAATGGTCCAAAGATGTGTAAATGGTCTAAATAATAACTCATTTAAGAAATTTTGGCAGATACTATTTTAATTGCTAGAGTCGTCCCATTGCGGTTTAATAGCTTGGTCTACAGAGCCGTTACACTGCATCTAATGGTGTAGTTTCAATTTTGGAGCTCAAGGGAGTGTGGAGCAGCCCTTCATCGCTAATGGGACCACCTGTTTGCTGTGCGTGGCAACCAGTGATGCTTAAGGTGGCTGAGCAGTCCATGCCATGCAACACTTCACTAGTTCTTACTATGTGTAAATTGTCTAAATAAATAACTCATTTAAGAAATTTAGACAGATACTATTTTAATTGATAGAGTCGTCCCATCATGGTGTAATAGCTTGGTCCACAGAGCCGCCACACTGCATTCGTGGGGATTCAAATAAAACGAAAATAAAATTAGAATAAAAAACAATTTAAAAAAACAAAAACAAATTCCCATGGGGCCTTCACTTGAAGAATCCTCTGCGCATATCCGACCAAAAGGACTGTCCCCCGATCCTCAAAAGAATCTCTCGGCCATTTCGTTTTTAGGTCTTAACTAGGTCTGGTCGCTCCTATTAGCCAAGGGGATATCCCCTTGCTACAGGCGATTATGTCCAGTCATAAAACACCTTTTGTCTCTGTCTCTTTCCTTTTCGTTCCTTAAATTCCTTCTTTTTCAGCGCATCCACCAAATGAGGTGGGGTAAAAGGACATCCCGAAGAACACACACAAAGAATATCCAGATACATTTAAACCTTAAAACACCCAAACTTCATGCCACCCCATAATTTCTTGCATACCCCATACATCTAATGAGTTTCGAGCTCTAGGGAGTGTGGAGCAGCCCTTTATAACTAATGGGACTACCTGTTTCCTGTGCGTGGCGACCAGTGATGTTTAAGGATGGAATCCAGGTGGCTGAGCAGTCCATGACATGCAACACTTCACTAGTCCTTACTATGTGTCAATGGTCTAAATAATAACCCATTTAAGAAATTTCGGCAGACACTATTTTAATTGTTAGAGTCGTCACATCGTAGTTTAATAGTTTGGTCCACCGAGCCGTTACACTACATCTAATGGTGTAGTTTCAATTTTCGAGCTCTAGAGGGTGTGGAGCAGCCCTTCATCGTTAATGGGAACCCCTGTTTGCTGTGCGTGGCGATAAGTGATGCTTAAGGATGGAACCCAGGTGGCTGAGCAGTCCATGACATGCAACACTTCACTAGTCCTTACTTAGGTCAGACGGGAGGTGGGATAATCAAGCCCTAGCACCTATATGATTTTCCCAACCTTATTGCCCTCATGACTTTTTATCGTATATATAAAAGAAGGCGTTGTCTCAGGTATGGTGTTAAAATCTATCTGATTCTGAAGTTTCAGTTGTGGAGCTCTGGGGAGTGTGGAGTACCCTTTATCGCATTACTCCCAGGTCCGCTCTGACTAGGAGTTGTAGTACCTATTAGGGTCCCATCTATAGTTTAAATAGAAAAAAATGAGTTTAAAAAATGTTTTAAAAACTGAGTTTAAAAAAAATTGAATGCTAAACAAGAATGAATAAAATAAAAACGTCTTCGGCATAAAACCCAAGAATGTTTGATATGCCGTAAAAACCAACCAACCTACTAGACAAAAATGTGGTGCACCAATGAGGATAAAATAGTATTAATATTATCCTAGACTTAGTCGCTAATTTCCTTAGTGTTCTTAAATAGTTTTAATGTTTCGTCATCGTTATTAGAAAACATTTTTGTGAAGTAAAATTTTATTTTAGTTTTTAAAATACGTATTTACCAGCCCCTGCGAACGACTAGGATGTGACATGTCAATTTCTTAAGTGCAATTAACAGGTTTGAATTCAGTGATTTCCCTCTCCTAGACTGGTTGCCTAATCAATGTTTAAGAGGCTCAGTCTGCCCTTGTATTTACCGATATCCCGACAGAAAATAATTAGATGCATACCTTTGCCAAGGGTATTAGTGCTATCTGAAATGAAAACAACCTCCTCATTGATTTGAACTCGTCTCGCCGTTTTTTCTACGAAGATAACCCTTATACACCCCGAACCTTAAACAGTTTTTATAACAGTTTTTTAGAAGAGTTGCTATGCTACAAAAGAAAATATATTGGTGACGTCACATATCCATTTATGTGATTGAAAAGTTTTTTTTTTATAGTATGCAGTACTATCTAATGTTAGAACACAAAATATGTTTCCACAATAGATAATTAGAATTTCTTTTTAAATTTTCAGATAAGCCATAAAACCCTTTGGCTATGTTAGATGAATACAAAGAACCACGCTGATTCACATCGTACAAACGAACAGTATGTGGTTATTGTGAAAACGTTGAGGAGACATGCGAACGTTATAGAGACCAATTGGTAATTTATGAAGAAGTGCGCCCCGGTCTCCTACCTCAAAAAGTGCTACCCGGTGACTATTAAAATAACGACCCAGCTCAGTCTATTCAAAACTATCCATTTTCATATCTATCTATCTCAATTTGTTCATATTTATCTATATTACTTTAAATACTAAGATTTTTTTTATTCATGTTTGTTTAATGTCTTGTTTTTTAGTTTAAATAAACAAGAATTACGACAAAAAAAGATGCGACCCCCCCCCCAAATACATTTACTTGTCGAAAATATCTATCTCCATTTGTTCATATCTATCTATATTATTTTGTTTGTTATATCTATCTATCTATCTATCTCAGTCTATTCCAAACTATATATCCATCTTCATATCTAACAAGAATTACGACAAATTACGATAAATAAACAAGAATTACGACGAGCTGGGGTTGTTATTTTGATTGTCACCGGGTAGCAATTTTGAGCCAGGAGACCGGGACGCACTTCCTCATAAATTACCGACCAATTCAATCGGTCAATAAAATGAGATACGGTAGCCGCCATCATAATCTATATGGCTACTTCCCCTCTCCTCTTTATACGCATGTGAGCGAGAGTGTTATAGACAAGGTGAGGGTGTTTAAGTATATGTATGTGATAGATGAAGAGAGCAAGAGAGTTGGGGGGGGTGCTTGACTGCAATAAATGTAAGATATCATTGAAATATTTATTGAAGTATCTCTACGCGGATTTGTCTCTGCATTCTCTTGTTCCATTGCACGTCCGTTTGACCTGTGCATTGTTTGTGTTCATGAAGGCCAGATGAGAGGTGAGGAAAAAATGGCCGAGTTTTAGGTCTAAATCAAACTCAGAAAAGGGATTCATCTGATAAAGATGGGACCCAAAGTTTATTGTCTCCCGGTCAAGCGTGTAGATAACCCTAATTGCCGAAATATACAATTCGGTCATTGACTCACGGGCAGAAAGAAAGAAAGAAAGAAAAGAAAGAAAGAATTGTAAATTTATATGGAATTAATTGATGAAGAAAGAAAGAAAGAGATAAAGGAAGGAAGGAAGAAAGAAAGAAAGGGAAGAGGAAAGAAAGAAAGAAAAGAAAAGAAAATATTTGGTTGATAACAGCGCACTGATACAGACGGAAAGAAA
>CM042158.1:38706716-38709216 GCA_023376005.1 Doryteuthis pealeii | reverse complement strand
TATCTTTTATTGTACTCTGTAACCTTCCGGGAAATCTGAACATAACAAATTCTTGAAATCACGTGGTTAGACTGTTCTCATTCTGTCATCCATCTTGGGGTTATCACTTTTACTTTTTTTCACAACTGTTGAACCGGGGCCATTTTAAAACTTGATAAACCGAGGGGCTCTTATTACTAAATCTAGTTTCAGCCCTGCCGGCTGGGGCTATAGAATCTGCAGTTCCTCCAATGGGGTCCCATGCTGGCTGTGGGTGGCAACATCTATCTATCTCACTTAATTTGTATCAATCAATATATCTCAGTCAATTCATATCTATCTATCTATCTATCTATCTCAGTTAATTCATCTCTATCTATATCACTCAATTCATATATATCTATCTATTTATCTCAGGTAATTCAATAATGACTGCTATTTACACAGTAGCATGGCAACCAACAAAACCTTCATCAGATGATGACTCTGGGTTCAGGCATGGTTTCGGGACCGAAGCATCATTACCACTAACCGAGAGCGCCCCAGCAGTATCTCACGATACCACCAGACTTTTTCGGTTTGGTGTCACATTGTAGGATTGCCATATCCTCGCTGATGTGGTTTAGCTTTATCCTGGATCTTTTTTATGTATTTCCTGTTGTCTGGTGTGAGAAAGTCCAATTTTAGACAAAAATGTCAAAGTTGAGTTGGTAGTAAATCCCCGGTATCCGACTTCAATAGGAAATACACCCGTTATCCATCCGTTTCTGACTCATTGTTCTCGGAAATCTTCATATTTTTCCAACTTACGCTGATGTGCCCAGTCAAGATTTTCAAATGGAACTGTTAATTCAACGATAAAAACTATCTATCTATCAATCTATCTATCTATCTATCCCAATCAATTCATATCTATAAATCTATTAATCTATCTATCTCAGTCAATTTCTATCTATCTATCTATCTATCTATCTATCTATCTATCTATCCCTGTTAATTTATCCCTATCTATCTATCTATATCATTCTATTAATATCTATCTCAGTCAATTCCTATGTATCTATCTACACCAGTCAATTTATTTCTATCTATTTATCTATCGGTCTGTCTGTCTGTCTATGATGTCAATTAATCTCTCTCTCTCTCTCTCTTTCTCTCTCTCTCTCTCTCTCTCTCTATATATATATATATATATATATATATATATATATATATATATATATCAGTTAATTCATATCTTCCTATCTATCTATCTATCTATCTAGCCCAATCTAGCTCAATTCATAGGTATCTATCTATTCTCACTTGTTTATTAATACTACGCATGTTTATTACTGATAAATAGTCCGAATAATCAAAATAATACTAATTTTTTATAGTGTTGGCCAGGTTCATGTTTATTCATTTTTTTGGTATAATTTTATTTCCCTCAAAAAGGACAGAATGTCATCTATGTTGACATTTTCAAACAGAACTTTAATATCATTTGTATTAAAAAAATCAGTTTCTGATGTGAGCAAAAATCCCACATTCTATGAGTAAGTGTTTAAGATTGCAAAGTGTAGGTTTTTTTATGAGAGCATTGTATTTATGTGGTTTATTATTTATAGAATAAATTTTATTCATTTACGATGTCTATGAAAAGCAGAGTTAGATTTGCCTTAAAACAGTGCAAAGATGCTGGTAAGTACGTGTCCTGTGTCCCTGACGCACAAAAATTTAAAAGGACGCAGTAAAATCGCATCCCAATGTTTATCTTTTTTTTCCTCATCATTTCAATCTAATTGTAAATACATTTCGATAGTTTCTTAGAAACAAATTGCACAAGATAGGTGAATGGTAACCTTCATTTGATTCATATTGAAAAAAAAATATTGAATCTGAATGCTTTTAAAAAATCTTTAATAAAAACGGTTCAAATTTTCGCGGGGAATTCTACAGCATCATTTCCGCGCATCTCCATTTCTTAGTGAATCTGTACGTACGCCTCTTTTGTTTTTCAGCGAACCAAATTGCCCAGTGCATGAATAGCTACTATCGAATGATGACGAGGTCAGTAACTTCAACCTCGTAACTTGAGTCACCCCCCGAAGAGTGATGTGACAATTCCGCCCAGTTGACAATGACCCGATTAGAAATTCCACATTTCTTGTGGGGCATAACAGCAAATGACAGCTAGAGATATTCCACTTCCTTTAATAATACATGTTGACCGCAGTCACCGTCACTTGGCGGCGGGATGGGGTGGGGGTAAAAAAGAAAAAAGAAAAGAAAGATCTGACCCTTACTGAAAGCCAATACCTGCAGCTCGGAGGGTCACAGTCTTTGACAGAGGGAAAATAAGGGACAGTAATTCCACAGAGAATTGAAGCTAGGTGAACAGAAAATTGAGGAAAACAATTGAGACGCGTGGATCATAGATCTTTTCTGCCAAAGCCTGGATTTGAACTCGCGCCTCTTGGATTAACATTCATAGTCTCTTCTCATTATCTTACTTTCCTAGATCCAATTAATAAATATT
>CM042158.1:38694216-38701716 GCA_023376005.1 Doryteuthis pealeii | reverse complement strand
TAAACCCTAACCCTTACCCTAACCCGTCTTCTTTTTTCCTAGTAGATCAATAAATACATAAATAATTTATCAGTCAATCAGAGTGGTTCCCCTTTTTTAGGTTGGAGTTATAGAAATATCCGAAAACACCGCTTTAAAATTGACCTTGTGTCATATACTGCTACTACGTAGTGATTGGTTAAGGCAAACATCTTTTCTGCCTTTCTTCTTTCTTTCCTCTCTTTTTATTTCCTATCCCTAAATAATTTCTTTCTTTCTTCCTTTCCTTCTTTCTTTAAACTGTTTCTATCATGTTTCCTTTCTTTCTACCTCCCTTTTTTTCATTCTTTCTTGCATCTTTTTTCTTTCTTTTTTTTCATTAGATATTTTATATCATGCTTGCTTTTTCATTCCATCTTTCATTTATTCATTCTTTTTCTTTCTTTCTTTCTTTCTTTTATCTCTCTTTCTTTCACTGATTTTTTCTTTCTTTCTTTCCGTCTTTCTTTCTTTCCTACCTTCTTTCTTTCTTTCTTCTTTCTTTCATCTCTCTTTCTGTCACTGATTTTTTTCTTTCTTTCTTTCCTTCTTTCTTTTCCTACTTTTTTTCTTTCTTTCTTTCTTTCTTCCTTTTTCTTTCTTCTTTCTTCTTTCTTTCCTTCTTTCTTTCTTTCTTCCTTTCCTTCTTTCTTTAAACTGTTTCTATCATGTCTCTACCTCACTTTTTAAATTCTTTCTTAGATCTTTTTTTCTTTCTTTTTTTTTTTCATTAGATAGTTTATATCGTGCTTACTTTTTCCTTCAATCTTTCATTCATTCATTCTTTATCTTTCTTTCTTTCTTTCTCTGATTTTTTCTTTCTTTCTTTCCTTTTCTTCTTCTTTCTTTTCTTTCTTTCTTTTTATTTATATTTTTCTGCCTTTCTTTCTTCCGTCTTTGTTTTTGTTAGTTTGTCTAATTGATTTTGATTCGTTTTGAAAATGAAAATGAGCGAACAAATTGGCAGTACCTATATTTTTAAAACTAAGCATCAGCGCATAAGTTTCATTTCGTCCACATACAATTTAAAGTGAGCATCTATTCACTAGTATTCGTCTTCCCTAACTGTACGACCGTTATCATATTGCAACACCCTCTGGTTAAAGATGAGGTTGTCCAAATCGTCCAAGATAGAATGCAAAAATGTAAATCCTGATTATCTGGTGTTGCTTATCCACCGATTTCTTATTTCTTATTAGTGTCGTCACATCAGCTAAATAATAGAGCATTCCGATTTTATTAGAAAGATAAGAAAAGAGAAAAGAACACGCTACCGGAAACATATAATAAGAAATACAGAATGAGAGTAGGGAAAAGATAGAGAGGAGGCGAGCGCGCGGAAGCGATAACGTAAATCCTTTTCAATTGAACATAATAAAAAGACGAAAAAGGAAATTCATTCATTTCTTTTTTTTCTTTCTTTCTTTTCTTTCTTTCTTTTACTTATATTTTTTCTATCGTGCTTCTTTTCTTTCTTCCGTCTTTGTGTTTCGTTTGTATGTTTCTTTTTTCCTTCCATCTCTCTTTCTTTTTTGATTTTTTCTTTCTTTCTTTTTTACATTAAATATCTTCTATCATGATTTCTTTTTCCTTTCATCAATGTTTTTTTTCTTTTCTCTCACACTTTTTCTTCTTTTTCCTTCCCTCATTCTTTCTAACTTCCTTCCATCTCTCTTTCTTTTATTCATTCAATCTTTCTTTCTTTCATTTTTTCTTTTAGTTATTCTTTTTCTACCATGTTTTTTTCTTTTTTCTTTCTTCCTTCAATCTTTCTTTCTTTCATTGATTTTTCTTTCCTTCTTTCTTTTTTTTACGTCAGATATTTTCTATTTTGTTTATTTTTTTTGCTTCCATCCGTCATTTGTTTTCTTTTCCATCGTGCTTTATTCTTCTTCCTTTCCTTCTTTCATTCTTCCATCTCTCTTTCTTTTATTCATTCAATCTTTCTTTCTTTCTTTTTTATTTCGTTCTTTTTTTTTAATTATATTTCCCTACCCTGCTTTCTTTCTATCTGTTCTATCATCTCTCCTTCTTTCTTTCATTTTTTTGATAGAATATTTTTTCATGCTTTCATTTTTCTTCCTTCCTTCTTTCTAACTCCCTTCTATCTCTTTTCTTTCTTTTATTATATTTACCATTCTTTCTTTTCTTCTTTCTTTCTTTCTTTCTTTTTTCTTTCTTTCTTTTTAAAAAAAATATATTTTCCTTCCATGCTTTTTTCTATCTGTTCTATCCTCTCTCCTTCTTTCTTTCATTTTTTCATAGAATATTTTCTATCGTGCTTCATTTTTTCTTCTTTCCTTTTTTCCTTCTTTCTAACTCCCTTCCACCCCTCTTTCTTTATTTCATTAAGTCATTCTTTTCTTTCTTTCTTTCTTTCTTTTCTTTTAGTTATATTTTTACCATTCTTTCTTTCTTCTTTCTTTTTTCTTTCAATTCATTTTATTCTTCTTCTTCATTTAATATTTTTAGACTTTACATCTTATTTTTTAATTTCCTTTTCCTTTTTAATTCTTATCTCTTTTTCTTTTTCTTTCCAATCTTCAAACATTCCTTCAAATACCCCCACCCCTTTCCTCTAAATTCTCAAGGATTATCGACATGTTTTATCAAAAGAAAAAAAAAAAAAAAACAAAAAAACAAAAACAAAAACAAAAGAAAACCGCAAAAAACAACAAAAACGCATTTCCGAAATTCACAAAAAAAAAAAAAAAAAAAAAAAAAAAACCTTTTAAAAAATGTTCTTCAATTTTGTTTTCAATGTTTGATTTTCTGATTAATTTTCATTTTGTTTTTTATAAATTTTTGGCCTCAACTTAAAATGGGTTGAGAAAACAAATTCATGCCGGCACCTTTACAGAAAGACCCCCACTCCCGGCTCATTTTCTGGGTCACTATTTCATTTAAACTGGCATTATTTTTTTTATTATTTTGGGCTTTTTTTTTTGTTCCCATGAAATTCCTTTGAGTTCCTTAATTCATTTATCACAAAATAATTTTCATCAAAAATAACATCCGCCCTTTCCCTTGTTTTGTTCTATCAACAACGATTTGAGTTCGATTATAACTAAAAAACAAATTGCACCAAATGGCCTCTTTCCTCCAGTTGAAATATTTGCTAAGGACTTCAAATCAAACCACAAGGGCTTACACTAACGTTGAAAGCACTGGTTCCTGCTTGGTCACCGAAGTTAAGCAGCTATGAGCCTTTTCTGTATTTAGATGGGTGACCATTTAAGTAACAGCAGGTACTCTAATTAACCACATATCAATGTAACCTGATTCGGTATTAAATAACCCGAAAAGGGTTGATATGGCGTAAAAAAACAGCAAAGAATAAAAATAATCGCAGCAAAATAGCAAAATCACAAGGGTTAACTGTCTGTTTGACCAGTGATCACCAACTTTGGTTCATATAAACGCAAATGAATAGTGAAAAATTATCTTAATCTAAATTAATAAAAAAAATCCTAAAGGACTGAATCCTTGTGGCTGAACAGTCCGTGACATGAAACACTCCACTTTGGCCAATATTTAGGCTAGACAGGTGGTTGAGGAGGCCTTCTACATGTCAATCAGCTACTCAGATCAAGCCCTAACACCTATATGATTGTTCCAACCCTATTGGCCTTCTCATATATATGCTAGAAGGTGGTAGATAAGGGTCTTAATGTCCCGACGTTAACTGTATCTAATGATGAAGTTCTAATTCTGGAACTCTGGGAAATATTGCATACGCCTTTATCACCATTACTCCCATGCCCACCCTCACTAAGAGTGGTAGTATATGTTAGGGTTTATCTATTGGTTAAATCGATCAAAATGAGTATTGAAAAATGTGTTAAAAACTGAGTTTGAATAAAAAATTGAATGCCTAACAAGAATCAATAAAACAAAATATCTTCGGCATAAAATAACCCAAAAAGATTTGACATGCTGTAAAATCCATCCAACCAACCAATCTAAAACCAAATAGCATTTACTCATGTATTTTTGTTTTTTTTGTTTGTTTTGTTTTTACGGCATATCAACCTCGGTGGGTCATTTAATGCCGATAAAGTTTTGAAATAAATTCATTCTTAATGGATACTCAATTTTTTATAAACACATTTTTCTATTTATCCCATAGATGGGACCCTAACAGGTACTACCACTACAGATCAGATTTACTAATGTAGCCGACACTGTTTAGCTCAGGTGTTAGAACATCTGCCGAGATACAGCAATATTTTGGGTTCGATATCGGCATTCGACAACTCAGAGATATGCGATAGAGTATGGTGCTGACGGTAGGTGTCTATTCCCACTTCAACAACCCGTCCCTCTCCCCCCAAATCTCATTGGTCTAGAACTAGCTAAAAGGGGAGGATAGACTCCCTCGCTCTTTGTCTCATACAAACAATAGACTATTACCACCAACTTTCAATTTTTTAATATAAATATATTTGCCAACCCCTCTGCACGAGCAGGATGCAACACAAGGTTAAGCGGAGTTTAACAGGTTTGAATTCAGTTTTCCTTCTCCTAGACTGGTTGCCTAACCAAGGTTGAAGTTTATCTACTGTTGGTTTGAATAACAGCAACTAGCTAAGCACAACTGAAGCAGTGTCCAAGACAGTTGGTATTTATAGAAATCAGGAATGATCCATTCATGCATTTGGATGATTCCATTCCTTGAGTTCTGATTGGCTGCTTGGTTTCACTGATATTGTGGAGTTTTATAAATACCCTGTCATTCTGCAGTATAATTGCAACAAGAGGGGTTTGTATTGAGTTACATCCGTTTGTTGCCGTGTCTTACCAATTCGACGGTAATTGTAACTTAGTTTGATTATTCTTCAAAGTGCTCAGTCTTCCTTACTATTTACCCATAGCTGGAGGGAGAATAGTTGGATTTATACCTTTCCCAAGCGTATTAGCACTATGTAAAATGCAAACATCCTAGTCTTGGATTTGAACTCGGTTTAACGAGTCCATTTTCTATGACTCGATAATTTATTTTACAATATATGTTGCTCTGCTGTGTAAAAGACTTTAGGTTTGGATCTTTGTTTAATGGCATATTTACCTTTTTTATTTATTTATTTGCATTATTAAATGCTAAAGTCATTCTCATAGAAGAACAGTAGCGGTACTGTCTAACCGGTTGCTGGGGGATGAGGATATGTATATGTGTTGCGTGGGCGTGTATTTATTTCCACATCCCTCCACCAAAGTTAATTTTTAAGTAAACCATGTTTGATTTTAGAGTTTCCATTACTTGGCCTAGAATGGTTGCCTAATTTTTCTTTTTCGGTCTCCTTTTCTAGAGAGCTCAGAACTTAAACATGCGAAACCGTCTCAAGTAATTTGGAGTCGATGTTGGTGGTAGTGCGAAAGGCGACGTTCTTGTCAACATTGTCTTCGGTGTTCAGAGTTCGTTAATAACTTAAATATTTTATTTAATGTACGAAGGTAATGAAACTGTGATATTTCTTATTTTTTCTTTTCTTTTTTCTCGCGTTACATCGTTTGAAGTTATATGCCTTTTTAAATAATTCAGTATGCCTTACTCTATAACCTATAACTGGGAGGGGGAACAGAAACAAAATCTGATAGAAGCATAGGATTATTTCCTAGTTGAGTAACATGATATCACAGAATCCAAATTATTTATTTATTTTCCCATTAAACTAACCCTAAACCCCAACGCTGAACCTAACCCTAATCCTAACCCTAAACCCTAACTCTAACCTTAAACCCTAACCCTAACTCCTCTAGTTGAGTAACAGGATATGACAGGGTGTCCCAGAAAAAACAGAATCCAAATTATTTATTTATTTTCCCATTAAACTAACCTTAAATCCCAACAGTAGCCCTAACCCTAACCCTAACCCCTAACCCTAATCCCCCTAGTTGAGTAACATAATATTACAGGGTGACCCAGAAAAAACAGAATCCAAATTATTTATCTATTTTCCCATTAAACTAACCCTAAACCCCAACCCTAACCCTAAACCCTAACCCTAAACACCCTTGTTGTGTAATATAATATTACAGGGTGACCTAGAAAAACAGAACCCACACATTTTGTAATAAATCTGTTAATTTTAATTTTTTTTAAAGTTTAAGTCCAACAAGGTTTAGGGTGGGGGTTTATGGTTAGGGTTAGGGTTGGGGTTTAGGGTTAGTTTAATGGAAAAATGAATAAATAATTTGGGTTATGTTTTTTCTGGGTCACTCTGTTATGTCATGTTACTCAACTAGGAAATAACGAAGCATAGAAAGATAGAAATAAAATCATAAGAACTAATTTAAAAAAGCATTAACCCACATGGGGACTCGAACCTCAGATTTCTTATACGAAGTACACTTAAAAGTCTGATGCTCTACGACTGAGCTATGGAGGCTGTTAGGATGCGACCTTTATCTAATTAAGATATCCATTTAATTGACATTAATTGATATGTTTTGATTGAAGAGAAATTTATCTGTGAGAGAAGATTTTCAAAATTGAATCTTATCCCCCAGAAAATCAAAACGTATTTACTCATTGGCACGTGGTGTCTTTTCTATACGATCATGATAACTCATATAGCAACAGGATGGCTTAGACGTGTAAAGACGTGTACAATAATCTAATTTTTACTCTTCCCCTCTATTTAATCATTTGCATATTATAAGTTGAAGTAAGTGAGTTTTACCAAATTCAAACAATATGAAAGATCTGTTTGAAAATGTCAACATGGAGGACATTCTCTCTTTTTTGAGGGAAATAAAATTATACCATAGAATATAAACATGAAACAAATCAATACCATAAAACATAATTCCCAATAATGCTAACACATTGTTAAAACCAATTACTAAAAAGTATAAATATAAATACACGATAGGTATAACTTCCTAACCGTTAGGCATGGCATAAACCCAAACGGGTTAATATGCCATTAAAACCAATCATCGCATAGTCGATAAACCGTCAGTAACCAAACGCCGTTGACTTTATAAATACTCAACCCATGATATTAAGCACTATTTACTAAAACATATACCACCCTATATATATATATATATATATATATATATATATATATATATATATTTGGAGGATATGTGCTTAATTGAAGTCATACCTAATTTTGAAAATTAATTAGTTAATAATTAATGAATTTAGGCGGGCATATATGTTCAAATGTTACATTTGAACATATATGCCCACATAAATTCATTAATTATTTAACTAATTAATTTTCAAAATTAGGTATGACTTCAATTAAGCACATATCCTCCATAAATTGTTGGCTAAAAAGGCCATATCAAATAAAACATTGTTAGTTTACTTACTCTCATATATATATATATATATATATATATATATATATATATATATATATATATATAAGTTTGTGTATGTGTGTGTGTATGTGTGTGTGTGTGTGTGGGTGTGTGTGTTGATGTGTGTGGGTGTAAACAGGCTGATCGAAGCACGAAAAAAAATAC
>CM042158.1:38676716-38689216 GCA_023376005.1 Doryteuthis pealeii | reverse complement strand
ATACGGACTTTAAGCCGCCCCGACGACTTTACTTACTTACTTATGTATATATATACACACACGTAAATACATATTTATATATATACATATACATAATCATATATATACATATACATAGTCATATGTATGTATATTCAAACCCTGGACGAGCTTGTTTGCATTTCACATAACGTTAATATCCTTGGGGAAGTTGTGCATACAACTCCTCCCACGCCAACCATGTGTAAATAGTGGAGCAGACTGGGCTCTTTAATCTTGAAAAGGTAACCAGTCTAGGAGAAGGAAAACTCTGAATTCAAATCTTGCATCGATTGCTATTGACAGGTTATCGATCCCAGGGTAACCTTATCACCCTAATAAAGACAAACAGGAATTCTTAAGCCCTGTCAGCTGGGGTTTTAGATTACGTCGACTGCACCTCTGAATAGAAGTAAGACACCGCCGATGGAGCTGTTGGCTGTGGGTGATGAGTAAGGGCGGAATCCTGGTGGCTGAGAAGTCCATGAGATGCAGCACTCCATTTTTGTCCTTACTTGTGCTAGACGGTCGGTCGGAGAGGCTACTCTCCGAGCAAACGGCTAGTCACGTCAAGCCCTAGCACCTATATGATTGTCCTGAACCCTTTTTATGTGATAGAAGATGGAGGCTGATATTCTTTGTGTCTTTGATATGACGCTGAACTGCATCTGGTGGTGAGGCTCCAATTCCGGATCTCCTGGGAGTGCGAAGTACCCCTTTATTGTTATTACTTCCACGTCTACTCTGACCCGGAGTGTTAATACCTGTTAGGGTCATATCCTTTGGTTAAATAGAAAAAAAATGAGTTTTAGAAAATTTCTTTCAAAAGATTGAGTTTTATAAAACGAACTCATAAGTAACGTTACTCTGTGGTCATACTTGAGTCGACCGACTGGCAAAAACTTACATTGAACGGTTCTGTGCAGATATTGGATACCGTGCGGAGAACTTACCAGAAAAAATGACTGTTAGGGATGGACGGTGAGAGAGATATTATTTTTTAAGTGAGATAATGACTCAACAGAAAAGAAATAAAAACAACAACAAAAAAACAAAAACAAACGAAACCATTCATAATTTTGACTGTCGGGGAAAAAAAAGAAAAAGAAACCGAATTAGTTGGTATTGGAATTATTGTGGTATATAAGGTGTGCTCCAGTTCCCCACCTGAATTTATAGACTAGACAAGGTCACGTGGTTTAATCAACAATACGTACATAGCGCCAGTTTAGAGAACCGAATAAATAAAAGAAGTTAAAATTATACTGTAAAATCCAACCACCCATCATTTACTATGATTTGGCAAACCCAGAGCCCTTTTGATCATATATGTGCTCGAAGGTGGTGCTTGAACGTCTTAGCGTCCTGGATATGACTACATCTGATGGTGAGGTTCAAATTCTGGATCTCTGAGGAGCATTCATTGTCATTATTCCCAGATTTCTCTCTGACGTGTATGACAGTATGGAGGCGCATGGTATAATGGTTAGAGTCGTAGGAAATGGACTCGTCGACCCGAGTTCAAATCCTAGACAAGGCTGTTTGCATTTTATATTGCGCTAATACCCTTGGGAAAGGTATGAATCCATATATTCTCCCTCAAGCTATAGGTTCAATAGTAGGAAAGACTGGTGTATTTAATCTTGGGTAGGTAACCAGTCTAGGAGAAGGAAAACTCTGAATTTGGAAAACCTGAGGTCAGTCGTTGATTGGGGTTTGTGGCATTCCTTGTGCACCAATTCATTCCTATCGACTGTGCCAAAAAGTGCGGATGGTCCAAACACAAACCTTCACCACTATAAACAAAATACTATGTAGGCTGTTCATTGGATGAACCCTCATGCGTTGAAATCGATGGGAGAGTCCATTTTTCCCGACCTGTTAGAGTCCTATCTATTGGTTTAAATTGAAAAAATAGTTTTAAAAAAATTGAGTTTAAAAACAAAACAAAACATTGAATACCCATCAAGAATGAATAAAACGAAACGTCTTCGGAATAAAATAACCCAACAAAGGTTGATACACCGTAAAATCCAACCAACCAACCAAACATCCTTTTCTGTGATTTGAACTCGGGTTGCCGATTTTATTTGCTTAAAAAGTTACTGTTATGCTAAGCATGCCTCCACAGCAGGTTGATTATCCTCGGATAGAAGATATAGGCCACCAGTTCCACAGGTCTCATTATTTGTATGCTAGTAAAATCCGTGGAATTCCTGTGCACAAATACCCACATAAATCTGCAGAAATTCAGATACACAAAACTTTAAAGAAAACATTTTATTTAAAAAAAAAATTGTTTTTCATTTTTTTGGCCTCATAACGGTCATAGATTTTTTTTGGGGTTTTGTTTAGGGCCTATTATTGTCAAAGACGACGGTGGGAGCCGATGTGATTTAAGTTCTGCATGGGAGCACGATTGTTTGCAAGTGGCTTTGGGTGGGGGGTGGACGCTGTATGATCTGATCTACCCCATGTTTTTCAAAGACGAAAATCCTATCAAAGAATTATCCTCTCCAAAATGCATTTAAGAGAATTCCTGCTAAATCCTGGTAAACAGCAGAACACGCACATGCTGCCGTTGGTCTGAAGAAATTTCTTTTGAATTTTTTTTATTTGGTAAGTGCTCGTAAGCTTTCTGATACACCCACACTCTACCCCCAGCCAATGAAACAATTCTTTCTATCCCTACGATGGTTTACAAAAAAAAAAGAAAAGAAAAGAAGAGATGATCTTTGAGGGGGTTGTATTTTCAAAGAAGGGGCTTCTTGTACTTCTACCCACCAACCTCACCACCCAAAAATGTGCTTCAGTGATCAAATGAACAGACGCCACCCCCCAAAACTCAATATGCCCCCCACCATGATTAAACTTAAAAATGTAAATGTTAAGGTTGGAGTCGAGGAACATTCTATAATATAGATATTTTATAAAGTAATTGATATAGACTTTCTTTAAAGGCTCCTTTTCAAATTCAACAATAATAGCGTCTATTTGTATGTATATATGTTTACCAACCCCTCCGCACGAGCAGGATCCGACACAAGGTCAATTTCTTAAGCGAGGTTTAACAGGTGTGAATTCAGAGTTTTCCTTCTCCTAGACCGATTGCCTAACCAAGGTTAAAGAGCCCAGTCTGCCCTACTATTTACCCATAGCTGGAGAGAGAGTAGGATTCATACCTTTTCCAAGGGTATTAGCGCTAAGTGAAATGCATTTACAACGTCCAGGATTTGAACTCGGAGCGACGAGTCCATTTCCCATGACTTTAACCATTACACCACGCGCTTCCTACAATTTGTATGTATAGATAGATATGGAGGTACATGGTGTAATGGTTGGTCATAGAAAATGGACTCGTTGACCAGGGTTCAAATCCTGGACAAAACTGTTTGCATTTCACATAGCGCTAATACCCTTGGGAAAGGTATGAATCCAACACTCTCCCTCTAGTTATAGATAAATGGTAGGGTATATTGGATGCTTTAACCTTGTTTAGGCAACCAGTCTAGGAGAAGGAAAACTCTAAATTCAAACCTGTTAAACTCCACTTAAGAAATTGAACTTGTGTCACATCCTACTCGTATGGAGGAGTCAGTACATATATATATATATATATATATATATATATATATATATATATATTGATTATTTATTTAGAGGTTGCTTCTAACTTAATTTCCAGAATTTTTTTCTTTTAAATTCCTTTCTCTGTCACACATAGTAGACATTGCAGCTGACTTCAAAGTCCTACTTTAGCTGAAAACTAAATGACACGAGGAAATGCCTCTATATGTGTACGTATGTGAATGCGTGTGTAGATGGAGGGATGAGTATATTATCAATATAAAAAAAGTCGACGGGGCGGCCTAAAGTCGGTATCAGCCAGTCAGCGAGGGAGTCTATCCCCTTTTCAATAGCGCTAGACCAAGGAGATTGTTTTGACATCTGAGGTAGAGCGCCACACCTACCATCAGCTCCTTACTTTACCGCACAGATCACTGTGCTACTCATACGCTGAGTTGGCGAGGACCGGTATCGAACTAGGAACCTCGTGGTTTCTAGCCGAACGCTCTACCGACTGAGCTATTATCAATATAAACATAATAAAATAGGACATTATAAGCATCAGTTGTTTAGATAAAGATTGTCAAAAAGTTTATTATGATAAACTTTTTGTACAGAAATTTGCTTTTCAAAATAAGTTGGTTTGGTTTGTTGTTGTTTAACCGCATATCAAACCTTGTTGGGTATCTAACGCTAAATCTTTACACACACACACACACACACACACCACACACACACACACACATATATATATATATATATATATATATATATATGAATAAATTGTGGTACGAGCAAAATTTGAAAATGGTTTTAAAAAGCGTGTGCATTGTGAGATGTTATAATAAATAAAATTTCACAATTTTTTTTTTCTTCTGAAAAAGATATCTTTTTTTTCGGTCACATCTCATCAGAGAAGCATACCGTGACACTAATATATATATATATATATATATATATATATATATATATATATATAGAGAGAGAGAGAGGGGGAGAAACAGACAGAAAGTGAGAGAGAGTACACACACACACACATATATATACATACACACACATATGTATATATATATATACACACACACACACACACACACACACATATATATATATATATATATATATATATATATATATATATATGCATATGCAAGGTGTGTAAAATAGTATCGAGATTGAAAGTGTATTTACCAAGATAGAAATGAAGAATAAATGGAACGTTATTTTTGTTCAGAATACAAGGTGTCTCAAAAAGTACAAAAAATCTCGATACTTTTTTGACACACCACCTTGTAATATATATATATATATATATATATATATATATATATATATGAGAGAGAGAGAGAGATGATATAGTCAGATACCCTTCTCGGGTTTCAACATACGTATCATCAGGGCTATCTACAATGAATTGATTAAATTATTTAATCATGAACAAATAACTCTACTGAAAAAGGATCGTTGAAAGTTTAAATGTTGAATTGTCATATTCAGTGACATATTCAGTTGATTATTTATTGCGACTTATTCGGTTAATTATTTTGTATAAATATCGAAACATAATAAATTAAAATAATTAATCGAAAAAGTTGGGGTTATAAAGATTATAATAGTGCTCAATACGTTTGTAGAGCAGATTTTGTAAAATATTATAGTCAGATAACTTATTCGAGTTTTCCCAAGAGGATCATCAGGTTTACGATATATTTTTAAGGTCGGTAGAGTGTTCGGCTAGGAATCACAAGGTTCTTGGTTCGATACTGGCCCTCACCAACTCAGCACAGGGATCTGCGCGGTAAAGTGAGGAGCTGATGCTTGGTGAGGCGCTCCACTGCTAAAATAATCTCCTTGGTCTAGCGCTAAGGAAAAGGGGATATACTCCCTCACTGTTTGGCTGATACCGACATTGGGCCGCCCCGAAGACTTATATATATATATATATATATATATATATATATATGTGTGTTCCTCTCTCTCTCTCTCTCTCTATTATATATATATATATATATATATATATATAAGTAAAGTCGTCGGGCCGGCCTAATGTCGGTATCAGCTAATCAGCGAGGGAGTCTATCCCCTTTTCACTATTGCTAGACCAAGGAGATTGTTTTGCATATATATATATATATATATATATATATATATATATATATATATAAGAACATTAACGGGAAGTGCCATTTTGTTGTGATTCATCTGTGAACAATAGAAAAGAGTCTGATTAAAAAATAGATAGATAAATAAAATCTTTCTATAGAACAAAATAAAAAAACATCTATTTAGACATTCCTTTGTGAAGATCAAAAAAGAGGTCATACTGGGGGTCACACATTTAGGCACTTGGGTTCATTGAGGACAGTTACCAGTAAAATATTTCATGTGTGTACAGAAAGTTCAAGAAGAATCAATATATTATATACTTGTTTTGTTCATGCGTGAACAAATCGGTTTTAAACCAATCAAGTTGCTTGTTTCTCAGTGCCATGGCTTAGAAAGATTGGTTCACATTCTATTTGTGATAAGTGAATTCCTTCCGATGGTACTAGAAACGGCTATCCAGCATCGCGTAGGTAGAGTTGTTTTAAAAAGTTAGTCTCATAGATCCATTATTACTGAATCGTGTGTTGCTTTCCCACAGGATGTCCCAGTAAAATCCCCACGTATTAAAAAGACCTTGCGTTCACCCAGCCACTCTGAAAGAAAAATTGATGCCTACTATTTACAACATGAAATACAAAATAAAATTCCATGCTGTTATCTTTTAAATTTTATTTTTTAATTATCTTCACGTATATAAATCCAATCTTCATTATTTTTGCTCAAAAACCAAGATATGATGATAGTGAATGTTTATGTATATTTACATTGTGGTCAATTGTTTTATTTTCATTGTTTTCTCCAGACATACATACATACCAACTGCCCGTTATATATAGATAAGAAGCGGCTACCTGTCGTCGCCTAAGTAGAAGGTTTTTTTTTAAAGTTAGTCCTGCATGCTTTTATAAACCAATTTATAGGAATAGGGAAGCTCTAGAACTCATTTCACAGACAAAAATAGGTTATAAAAAGTCGCCATTTTTCGCGACCTCCCTCAAATTTAGAGAGCTAATCGACATAATTCCACCAATTATTGGAATTTGAATCTCTAATTTTGGGAATTGTCTAACTTTATCATAATCCACACTTGGACATAATTTCAGAACAATTGAAGCGGGTGGGTGATATGGCCTGAATAATTTGTCATCGAATTACCCATAGTTATTTTTTGCTTATCAATTTAACTACCAGCACAATATCTAGTCTTAGAATAATTTAGTTGATTTTTATGAATCCTATTTTATCAGTTGCTGCTGATCCGTTTAATTCAATGCGGTATTGCAAAGAGGAAAAAGGTAAAGGGAATTAGAGCCTATATACCATCCTTATTTAGATTACTACTGTTGGTCAAAAAGGCGAAACGGTAAGAATTTGAGTCCAATTTTTTCTTGTGTTACCATTTCTTTTGTAATGTAATTGTTATGATCTTTTATTGAATATTATTTCTTTCTTCTTTGCGCAGTTTTCACGGTATTTATTAAAATAAACTTGATGACCTCAGTCGAGGCATTAGCGTTTGTTTGTACGCAAACCAGTAGCAGTTATATGGGTTATTTAATGCCAAAGCACCCTGTCGGTTGGGGCTGTAGAATACACCGACCGCACCTCTGCAGAGGGATAAGACCCCTCCAATGGGGCCAACCCTTTTTATCCTATATATGGTCAGAAGCAGTGGCTGATGGTCTTAGACTCCTAGATAAGACGTTAAACTGCATCTAATGGCAAAGTTCCAATTTTGTGTTACAATTTATGTGGTATGATAAATTGTTGATAGGTCCTGTAGCGAGAATGTAAGGGGGCCATTAGCTTTCAGATCAGGGAGTACCAGTAACGGTCATAGCCCTAGAGGTGTGAATCTTCGCGTCATGTGATTAGTTAGTTTAGATTTTAATAGACGTGCTACTGTGAGGTTGATACTCACCCACGCGGTGAATAATACTGGGCTAAATAAATCTTGATCAAGGAAAAATGTCTTGTGGTTTAATCAATTGCATGACTAAAAAGTTAACCCTTAGAAGAAGCCCTTAGGAAAAGCAGTTAGAAGAACATAGCAACCAGACGACAAGATGACACCCAGACACATTAGCAGAAGAAGTAAAGCAGAATGTGAAGCAACAAGTAAGACTTTCTTTATTCTCTCTCTCTCTCTCTCTCTCCTCTCTCTCTCTCTCTCTCTCTCTCTCTCTCTCTCACCCGAGTTTCCTCTCTCGATTATATACCCGATGCCGGGTATATAGGGCTATAAAACATTTGGAGCTCTGGGGCGTGTGGCGGACCTCGGCATCGACATTACTTCCAGGTCCACGTTGACCCTTAGAGCTAGTACCTGTTAGGGCCTCATCTCTGGATTAAATAGAAAAGAATGAGTCAGAAAAACGTGATTAAAATAATTGAGTTAAAAATGAATACTTATCAAGAATGAATAAAATAAAACACCTTCGCCATAAAATACACCAACAAGGATTGACTTACCGTAAAACCCAACCAACCTTAACGGTAAAGCCATCCTTTTACAAGAACAATAGTTTTATTATTTAATCATAGTACTAAGTAAATTATGCCATTTGAGCAATAGGGTTGGGACAATCACATATGTGCTAATGCTCTACGTGACCAACCGATCGATCGTAGGAGGTCTCTCCGACCGTCCGTATAATCTGAGTTAGGGCTGTAGCGATTTTCACTATCCATGTTTGGATCGATGTAGGGCCCAGAAAAGTTATCTTCTCTTGCTGCAGATTTTCGCCAGTAGAAGGATAGGGTATTTAAAGAGTAGCCGGGAAATTCCAATTCTCTTCCTCTAGGACCGTCAACACTTCACATCTTTATACGCTTGTGTCTCTTACCCTTAAGCGGGGGTTTGTCCCCAACCAGTTATCGGTAAGTGACAATCCTTAGGATGTAAGTCCTACCTCCTACTTCGTTTATAATGCGTTTATGTATCTGTTTTATATATCTATCTTGTACCTTGTAATGAGTATATGTATTCCTGTCTTGAATGTATTTCTCTATGTGCTCACAGAATAAAGTCTCTTTGTTATTATCTTGTAACTTCTTTGTCGGAGTATTTCAGGTAGTATTTCACATACACAAACACACCCACACAATCACACACCCACACCCACACACACACACACACACACACACATATAATATATATATATATATATATATTATATATATATATATATAAGGTTAATCCCAACATAAGGTCTACAAAGAGTTGGGGAAGAAGGGAAACTGTTTGCCGGCAATTGGCAACATTGTTCTCTCTGTTTTGCATGCATCTGTGCCTACCTTTGAGTGCATCTCGCAGTTAGGCTCATTCTTTGTTTGGCTGTCATTTCTAATGGAGCTCCCGATTGAGACTAACAACAAGTGTGAAGTTTACGCAGTTACTCGCTTTTTGAACGCAAAGGCAGTAAATCGATTGAAATTTATAGAAAATTAACAGAAATGTATAGCGAGTCGTGCATGGATGTCAAAATCATCAGCATTCATAGTAGGTTGTTTGTAACGACGACAACGACGAAGTTCAACGCTTCTTCAACGAGTTCCAATTATATTGATATTGTGTCGTATCCTGTATTCTGCTTAGAATTCTGCTTGAGCGGAATATTTTAGCTTAGAATACATTAGAAAAAGCAAATACATTTGGAATATACAAGAGTTACCTCCCCATTACACAAAAACAAGTCAATATACCAACAACTAATGAGCAAATATAAATGAAACTTCACATCTGAATTTCTTGACCACTAACATTTTCTTCGGAAGACGGGACACAGGGAAATGTGTCCCCTGGAACTTAACCTCTCAGCTCCCGGAGATACACAGAATATTTCAATTTAAAATCAATCAGGAAGGTCCAGAAAATAAATTCTTCCAGAAAGCAAATAGAATTATTTTCTATCCCCGGCAATGTCGAATTCGTCTACTAATATATATATGTGTATTTGGGCAGCATTCTTTCATTAATAGAAAATTAACAGAAATGTATAGCGAGTCGTGCATGGATGTCAAAATCGTCAGCATTCATAGTAGGTTGTTTGTAACGACGACAACGACGAAGTTCAACGCTTCTTCAACGGGTTCCAATTTATTGATATTGTGTCGTATCCTGTATTCTGCTCAAAGATTACCTTGTTCTGCATCCTGTCCATCGCAAAGGAGTTGGGTCAAAGTATATAATGCCACAGATTTAAGAAAACGAAAACAACAATAGCAATAAAATAAAATAACTACGATCCAGGGATCTTTCTACCATCGTTCTATCTTCTGGATCGTGCAAATAAACCCTTGCTTTAATGGGTGTCGTTAGTTTTATGCATGCTGTACCCTGGTTGAGAAAAACCCCAAAAGCAGTTTAATTTACACAGGCTTGAGGAGTTTTCATGTTAAAGAAATATAGTAATATCATAAAAAACAGAACTATTTTTTATTGCATCTGCTATATAAAAAGATCTGTGGCTCCATCCACTGCCAGTGAGTCTGCGACAGGCATGGATTTCACTCTTAAAATTTTGTCGATTAAATCCTGATATACAGGGTGTTCGGATAAATTGGACAGTTGCATTAGGAAAAAGAAAAAAGTGCTTGGTAACTACAAAATTTAATGGACAGTAAATAAATTCACAGGCACGGAAATTACACTATTGTCAACAAGTTTCACTCAAAATAACCGTCATTAGCGTCAATCACACCCTCAATTCGGCTCCTGAACCTGGAGAAAGCTGATGTTACAGTTCCACTGAGAAAGGTCTCAAAAACTACCTTAATTCTGTCGATTAACTGGGCTTTTGTAGTACTGCCACGGCGATTGGTGTCTTTCTCAACAGCACCACATACATAATAATCTATAGGATTAAGATCTGGGAAGTTCGGAGTCCAAACATTGGGACTGGTGTAGTCGTAAAAATTCGCCGACAACCATTTTTGACTTTTCCCAGAGGTGTGTCCGGGGGACAAATCCTGCTGCCATACATATGGCTTACCATTGGCTACCCTTGTTATCCAGGGCTTGACTACAGTGTTTAGCAACTCCATGTAGGCATCTGAGGATCCTCCAATCTTATGTTGCTTTCTTCTATCCACAGCCTCGTAGTTTCCATTGCAATTCTCCAGTTCATACCTGATTGTTTTTACAGTGTTCGGGGAGCATTGGATAGCAACCATGATCACCTTATTTGGATGGCCGGCACAGATCATCATGATACAAATTATTCTCTTCCATGATTCAGATGGGTTCCCGTCATCATTCTATCTGTCATTACGTATATGAATGAAGAAGAGACCAAGCTTTTAAATGATGAATCACATAGGTGTGCGTCAATACCTCCAACCTACGGAAAAATAACCAAATATACATATGTCAAATGTTTCCGAACGATTGTAAAGTAACTTCATTTCCAATTTAAAAAAAAAGCTTATAATTTATTTCTGAATCATTACTTTTCCAAAAAATGAATATGAGAAGAAAACATAACATGGAGTATTATTTAAATTTCTATATAGACACCAGCATTAGCTTCCAGCCTCTCAAGGCGCTCGGGAATATGTTCAATTGATTTTTCCACAAACTCTTGTGGAAGGGCAGAAATAAATTTTTGCATTCGTTCTTACAAAAAACGTTAGTTTCGTAGGATAAACTTGCTCCTTCAACCAACCTCAAAGAAAAAAAAAGTCGCATGGTGTTAAATCAGGGCTTCTTGCCGGCCATTCATACAGTCCACGTCCTCCCATGCATCTCCCGGAAAATGGTGATTCAGCCATGCACGAAAACAATTGAAAGATGTGGAGGAGCATCATCAACCAACAACAGAGATTTAATTGCCATATATTAAGTAACATACATTAAAGAATGAGAAAATAGTAACTGTATATAATAAGTAATAGTTTTCAAATAGGGAGTTACTTTTCAATCACCCTATATATATATATATATATATATATATATATATATATATATATATATATATATATACATATATATATAATAGATATTAATAATTTAGAATTATACATTGAATGAATCAGCTTGGTCTACGGTTCTCTGTTCTTTGACTACGGTCCTGTAACCAGCCGTTTATCGCAAAAAAATACAGACGAGCAATCGACTGCAATTAATCAATATCTTGATTAATCCAGAAGTAAAACTCGAGTAGGTTATTATCGTTTACTATTATCATAATAAATTTGCTCTAGCAACGTATTGAGCACTTTATATTTGTTATATCGCTGCCTTATCATTGTGAATCTTGCATCAACTAACCATTGTGACCTGTTTCACCGGTAAGTCACCTTTTCCACAAATACCATATATTATTATTATTATTATTATTATTATTATACTAAAGCAAAAACTCTCACAATTTTCTTATTCTCTGTGATAAATTTATTTTTCCTCAAATTAACAAAAGCCCTGATGAAGATCTATTGAAACAGATCGAAACACTGCAGCGTAGTCGAAATAAACATTACTCGGTTTATAAACTCGTGTTTTTCATTTTTCATTATATTATATACTGTCGGATTCACTTCATCTTTCTCTTCACATATAAATATGTATAAAAAAAAGAGTATGAACCCACACAATGAATATATTTTTATATTAATTTTCACAATATTGACAAGATTTCGATTTATAAAAAAATCATCATCAGAGCATAATGATAATTAGGTCCGTTTTTAGATGCAAATGTTTTTAATCCGGATTCATCGAGAGAAAAGCAGAAAATAATTTAAATTGAAACCGAAACATTGTTTTTCCAAAAAGCGTGTAAGCCATGCGATCGCTTCGTCTTTATACA
>CM042158.1:38641716-38669216 GCA_023376005.1 Doryteuthis pealeii | reverse complement strand
GTATATCTAAAGCATGAGACCCACAGCTTTTTCTATTCTTCTATTTTAAAATTATATGCTGCCCAAAATCAATATTTTTTACTGTTATACAGAAAAAGGTACCCAGCAAGGACTGAACGCTATTATTCGAGTGAGACGAATAAGACGTGCTGGGTCCAGCTGGAGAAGCAAGGACGAAATCATAAGTGACGTTCTCCTTTGGAAGTTAGCACATGGGAACGCCAGTGCAGGCCACCCAGCAAATACCTTCATTGACCAGCACTGCGTGGATACTGGATGCTGAGCAGAGGACCTGTCTGGGCAATGAATGATAGGTCGGTTGACGAAAGTGGTGCTAGCACGATATGATGATAACGATGATGATGATGATGAGGATGATGATTATGAGGAGGATGATGATGATGGTTATGATTGGATAGCGAATTCTTGCTATTTTTTATTCCACTCGGTCCCCTCGAATGCGTATGATTTTTCACCACGTGCCTCTATTTGACACAGAGAGGGAACTCTAGCAGGTACTACCACTCCGGGTCAGAGTAGTAAACCTGGGGGTAATGAGTCTGCTGGCTGGAGCTCTCCCAGTCAAAAGTCCACAATGAAACGATATTACACGCTTCCAGATCTGGAGCCTCACCATCAGATGCTGGCAGATAAAGAATGTGGTATCTCAAAGCAAATTCGGCCTCATAATTAAAATACTATTTTACCCATAGCTGGAGGGAGAATAGTTAGATTTATACATTACTAAAGGTATTATCACTATGTGAAATGCAACTGGTCTCGTCCAGGATTTGACGGTAGGTATGTAGCAGCAGATCAGCTCTGCTCTACTCTACAACAATTTCTCATATATTTAATGTATGTATCATTTTATCCCTCACCACAAGTTTAAACGTTAAAACATCGACCTCTGGACAACCAGTCCAACTTATAACCACCAAGCTTTTCCACAAATTTTTCCTAATAAAATACATAATCACATATTTGATCGTGGTTGACTGATAATGAATATGGGATCTTAAAGCAAATTCGACCTGATAATTAAAATTCAATTAAAACTCTAAATTACTTAATGAGATTTTCGCTACTTTTAAAAAATATATTAAAAAAACAACAACAAAAAAAGAAGAGAAAATTTAACCACCTTGTTCTCGGGTTGGAATGTTTTCCTATGCAAATTAAGGGCAGCTAATGAATATTCATGAGGAGCAGAGAACTCTCATAAAGAACAATCTGTAGCCAAAATGCGGAGACATGATCTGTTTCCTAATTGTAAAAATTATGTCTTTGAGTCGTTCTTTGGTAAAAATCAATATGGCGTCGCTGCTTTCTGAACGAAGAATGGTAAATGAAAGTGGTGACATTTTGGTTAGAATTCAAAAATTCTTTGGTTGAAACGAATCTAAAGGAAACCAAAGAAGTCACAGATCAATGATTAAAAAAAACAGAAGAATAATTATAAAAATAATTCAAAAAATTATCATGGGATTTTTAATCACACAGTTATGATTCTCAAAGTTGAATATTATAAAACATTTTGGTGCATATCGTATAAACGCGTCCTGGCCTAAAAAAAACGCTAAGCGTTACCTGCTGAAAATCCGACCCATGCTACTTATGAACTCTCTAGATGTTTGAAGACATTTTTCCCGAAAGTTAATGCAATATGAAAGCGATATTTACCCCTTTTACAGTCTTTCTCGACAAGAAAATGTAAAATATTTTACTCCCACCTCTTTAAAACATTTTTTAGCGTTTTTCTCAACAAATAACTTTTTAGTGGTTTGAGGGCGTTAAAAGTTAGCACCCAGGTTTTTCATCGACAAGTAAATGTAAATATCTTAAGAGGGGGTTTAAAATATTTACATTTAGCGTATTTAACGGCATATAAGTCGCACGGGCACATAAGACGCACCCCCATTTCAGCAGGTCAGATTCAGGAAAAAAGTTTTTAGTGTTTGTTTTTCTTCGCCATCATACGCTCCTGTTAACCTTGATTATAACAATACCACAACAAAATAAGGATGCATGGAGTTTAGGGTAGGTAAATTACTGAGTGTAAGCTGGGTTAGTGAGCATCATAGAAAAGATTATCCTAGGCCAACGCGAGGTCTCAAACTTCACCTACGATGTATAAGACGCAGGGCAATTTTATGAGCCAACATTTTGGAAAAAAAGTGCGTCCTATATGTCGTCAAATACAGTACTTTCTGTCACAAGGAGCATCTACCGAGATTACACTCTTTTCTGTCTAGCATTTCAAGTAACACTATATATATTTATCAACTCATCTGCAGAGCAGGATGTGACACAAGGTCAATTTCTTAAGCAGAGTATCAGGTTTGAATTCAGAGTTTTCCTTCTCCTAGACCGGTTGACCAACCAGGGTTAAAGAGCCCAGCCTGTCCTACTATTTACCAAAACCTGGAGGGAGAGTAGGATTCATACCTTTCCCAAGGGTATTAGCGCTAAATGAAATGCAATTACCACGTCCAGAATTTGAACTCGGAGCGACGATTCCATTTCCCATGACTATAACATTACACCACGCGCTTCCTATAAGACTAGGTAAGATTAACTCACTACATCCAGACTCAATAACAACTTGATATACCAACAGAAGAATTAAACACCTAAAATGGCGATACGAATTTTAATACAATCAGTTTAGGGTTCCTTCTCAGCAAATGTAACATATAACCGACTTATAGTACTTCGAGATAAGATGAGCATCGCCAAGTAAACAAAGAGTAATTACTCGACAGTTCAACGCGACAATCTAAAAATGTTATGGAATTATAAATACAAGAGCAAGACTAAATAGTTGAGTCCTAGAGACCTGAGGAGACTTGCTATCACTCAGCCTCAAGTGAACCACCGGCTACGACAGGAATAAAAAAATCATAATAATAATAATAAAACGGATCACCTTATCCCAACAAGAAGACCAGACCTAGTTTTGATTAACAATAAAAAAGAACTTGTCAACTGGTGGATTTTGCAGTTCCAGCAGATCACCGGTGAAGCTAAAGAAAAATTAAAAAATGGACAAATATCTGGACCTTGCAGAAACTGAAAAAGTTATGGAATATGAAAGTGAAAGTGATACCAATTGTAGTTGGTGCACTTGGAACGGTCCCAAAGGGATTGGAAAATGGTTTGGAAAGTCTGGAAATCAGAGGAAGGATTATACCATTCAGAACACTGCACTGCTGCAATCTGCCAGAATAATCAGAAGAATCCTGGAGACCTGAGGAGACTTGCTGTCACTCAGACTCCAGTGAAAGACCATCAGCTAACACTGATGTGAAAACTCAAAAGGAGTAAATAATAATTGGAACATGAAGGTGAAGATCGTAACAATTGTAATTGGTGCCCTTTGGATGGCCCCAAAGCACTGCAAAAGAATTTGGATGAATTGGAAATCAGAGGAGAATCGAGACCATCCAAACTACAGCACTGTTCGGATCGGCTTGAAAACTCAGAAGAACCTGGAGATCTAAGGAGACTTACTGTTACTCAGCCTCCAGTGAACCACCAGTGTGAAAAAAAAGAAAAAAATAATAATAATAATAATCCCGTCCAGGAGACCAGTCATAGTGTTGATTGACAAGAAGAGAACTTGTGATATCGTGGATTTTGCCGTCCCGGCCGATCACCTAGTGAAAGTGAAAGAAAACAAAAAGATAGAAACATAATTAGACCTTTCTTGAGAACTAAGAAAACCGTGGAACATGAAAATGAAGGTTGTGCCAATTGTAATTGGTGCCGTTGGAACGATCCCCAAGGTCTGGAAAGGAGTCCAGATGAAGTGGAAATTAGAGGAAGAATCGAGACCACCCTGACTATTGAGATCGGCTAGAATACTCAGAAGAGTCCTGGAGACCCGAGGAGACTTGCTGTCACTCAGCCTCTAGTGAACCACCGACTAAGGGATGTGTGTGAAAAATTCTAAATGAGTTAAAATAATAATAATAATAATAATAATAATAATAATAATAATAATAAAGTGATACCCACTTGGATTGGAAAATGGTTTGGAAAGTCTGGAAATCAGAGGAAGGATTGATACCATTCAGAACACAGCACTGCTGCAATCTGCCAGACTACTCAGAAGAGTCCTGGAGACCTGATTTGTTTTGGTTTGTTTTACGGCATATCAACCTCAGTGGGTCATTTAATGCCGATAAAGTTTTGAAATAAATCAATTCTTAATGGATAATACAATTTTGTTTATCAACTCAAGTTTTTTCTTTTATAGATGGGACCCAAACAAGTACTACCACCCGGGTCAGAGTGGACCAGAGAGCAACGGTGATGAAGGGGTGCTCCACATTCCCCAAACCTCCAGAACTGGAACCTCACCGTCAGGGAGTTTAACGTCATTCCAAGGATATCCTGGAGACCTGAAGAGACTTGCTGTCACTCAGACTCCAGTGAAAGACCATCAGCTAACGCTGATGTGAAAACTCAAAAGGAAGAAATAATAATAATAATAATAATATAATAATAATAATAATAATAATAATAATAATAGGCTTTTTCAAATCAGAGGAAGGATTGAAACCATTCAGAACGCACTGCTGCAATCTGCCAGAATACTCAGAAGAATCCTGGAGACCTGAGGAGACTTGCTGTCACTCAGACTCCAGTGAAAGACCATCAGCTAACACTGATTTGAAAACTCAAAAGGAGTAAATAATAAGTACAAGATTCAAGATTCCGGATTCAATAATAATAATGATAAGTACAAGAGCAAGAGCAAGACTAAATAGTTGAAAATAGCTTTACCCCCCAGGGTAACAACGTTTTTCTTTTCTTTTTTTTAAAAAAAGGAAGTTTTTGTTAATCAGGAAATCACGTTTACAATTTTTGTTTTCTTTTTTTTTTTCTTTTCAACGTCTTCCTGATATTTACGGCCTTGTCTGCACTCAATGACCGATAGGTTGGGTTATATTTTTCGAGATGTTTTCCGTTCCACTTTCCACTCGTATATTTTTGGTCCCTTCACCGAAATAAAAAAAAAAAAAAAAAAAGAAGTTGACAAATAAAGATCTTCGTGTTTGTTCTTTTTGGTGTATTTCAACACTCTATTTCCGTTGGATCATGATTTGTATGACGAAAAAATTATGAAGACAGATGCCATGATCTCACCCTGTTTCCTTAGTGATTTACAAAATCAGGAATATATTTTTAAAATTCAACAATTTCATGTATCTTAAAAAAATCTAAGGACTATCTTATTGTAATGGAAACTCGGTGTCTGTTTGTCTGTAACCGAAACTAAGACATTACTTACGTCGCAATACCCTCAGGAATTGCATGAGTTTATCAATTTAGCTCAGTCGGTAGAGCGTTCGGCTAGAAACCACAAGGTTCCTAGTTCGATACCGGCCCTCGCCAACTCAGCGTATGAGTAGCATAGGGATATGTGCGGTAAAGTAAGGAGCTGATGGTAGGTGTGGCGCTCCACCTCAGACGTCAAAACAATCTCCTTGGTCTAGCGCTATTGAAAAGGGGATAGACTCCCTCGCCGACTGGCTGATACCAACTTTAGGCCGCCCCGACGATTTTACTTACTTACTTATTTAATTATAGTCAAATACATTAATACATAGAATAAATATGTTGTTTTCTTTTTAATGGCGATGTCTCTATGAAAATCCGAGTTCGACATGTTTCAAAACAACCCAAGTTATTAGAGCGTTTAAAATCCTGCAATGTGTCTTTTATAAATTTGACGATTTTACATACTTATGGTACACACTATATGACATTGAATTTTCAGCCTCCATCCCCTCCGGCAATATCTTTCAAAATATTATTTTTACATCGCCCGGAGGGTGTTTTTTATTTTGCTAGTACCTAATAATATTCGTTACAATTGCAAAAAACTCCTTATTTATTGAATGACCCTTTTATTGTTATTATTATTGTAATCTGAGTCCTTCTGCTCAATTATAATGAGCTAACCATCAATTTTTGTACTTTGTTTGGTTGTGGTGAGATAGCTGGTGTGAGCGGTTTAAATAGACAAAAAGTTAAACAGACATACACACAAAAAAGAAATTAATGGGAAAACCTTAAAAATAGGAATCTATTTGACTCATATCTATAACTATATCTATCTATCTATCTATCTATATATATATATATATATATATATATATATGTGTGTGTGTGTGTGTAAAAAAAGTAAAGTCGTCGGGGCGGCCTAAAGTGGGTATCAGCTAGTCAGGATTCTATCCCCTTTTTCAATAGCGCTAGACCAAGGAGATTGTTTTTGCGTCTGGGTGGAGCGCCATACCTATCATCAGCTCCTTACTTTACCGCACAGATCCCTGTGCTACTCATACGCTGAGTTGGCGAGGACCGGTATCGAACTAGGAACCTTGTGGTTTCTAGTCAAACGCTCTACCGACTGAGCTAACCCGGCCCCATATTATAATATATGAATTATTATTTTATCTCAACATATTTTTTCACGAAGACTATATTAAAACACAGGGAATTTCCGTCCCTCTGTTTAACATGCTGAATTATAACATGATAGTAAGCGAGTTCGATCTTCGGTTATGCTCACTTTCTGATTAATACTCTGGAAGCCGTTATTAACCCCCTCATCCCCAACTAGTACCACTAGAGTGTTTCCATGAGGATGGCATTTGAATTAAATAACCCACAAAGGTTGATATGCCATTAAAAAAGAAAATAATAAAATAGGGTTAGGGTCCAATCTATCGGTTAAATTGATAAAAAAAAAAGAATAAACATGAGTTAAAAAAATTGAAAATCCATCAATAATGAATAAAAACATATCTTTGATCGCAGCGGTAGAAGAGACACAGGTGAACGGTGAGAAGAGACGCTGTTGTGCATTGGCAAACATGCTGGACTATGACATGGTAGTAATTGTAATGAACACCTGAAAGAGTCGCTGCAAGGGTTTTACAGTAGGATTGCATTGGTGAGAGAGCCACTGTGAATGGTTTAAAGTAGGAAAAGAGTTAAACTAATCTTTTGCCCATTCGCTATTATAGAATACAATTCTATATTTTTAAATAAATACACGTACACATTTCTTTTCCCAAACTTAAGGGAAATAAATTAAAACAAACACACAACACAATCCTTTTTCCCAAACTTAAGGAAAAGAGATTGAAGCAAACCCATCAACACAATCCTTTTCGTTAATTTAAGGAAAAGTGATTAAAACAAATGTTTACACAAAAATCAGAATCGATTCGAGAGGTTAGCATTGCTTTCTACTGCGTCCGTGCGTTTGCGCCAAAAAGTTAATTACTTTTTGATCCGGCCAGGTATCATAAAAGACAAAGAAGAAATCAACAAACAGACAGACTTCACCTCACGTTCAAACCGGACACATCCGACGACCACAAACAAACACACAGATCTCGTCTCGCTGCCAGATAGAACAACGACCAAGAAACAGGTGTTCGAACGAACGATTCAACTGCCTCAACACAATTACTACTACTACTACCATACTTCTTACCACTTCGTTCTACAATAAGAATACGTTTCAGCAGGTCGTATATACAAACTTGATTCTCAATTCTGTCCACATCTAAACGAACTTTTCCAAACCTAACATACGAACTTTTACATTTTACATTACACACATATCTACACTATTCCTTTTGAACATTTCACATATTATTGCAAATTTATACTCTGAATAAATTTATTTGTTATTTTATAATTATATGCATTTGTTTTATCATTTATCCGTATTTTCTACCTAAACTGTGTCATATTTTTATTCGTCATTTTAATATCATTTGCTAACACCTACAACAAGGCACCTACACTATCGTATTGTATCTTCGAAGAAAAAAAAGACCTCTTATTTTCCCTGTTTTGTATGGATATTTTAAATGAGTAAATCTGAGTTTTTTATTGACTTGACCTGTTGACTTGACCTGGCCCAAATCATAAGAGGCTTACTGGTAAGCCCCCCCCCCCAACTTTAACTTTGGGATTTGTGTCTGGTGTCTTCCAGATAAAAAAAAATTAAACCGTTTCCACTAACTAGGATTTTCCCCTGAAGGAAATAAACACTCGCGTATAAATCCGTGATTTACGTAGGGTTGACACGAACAAATATTTTTGTCTTAATCTACAAAGTGAATATATTTTTATTTGCAAAGTTTATTTAAGAATCTAAATTGAAGAGTCTAAATAACTAAGAATAAAATGACAAAAAATATCAAAAATATCGTCATTCCAAGGTTTTGTCTTTTGGTCTTTCATGTAATCTTAATTTTTCTATAGAAATTCATCTCTCTCTCTCTCTCTCTCTCTGTCTCTCACTCACTCTCTCTCGCGCTATATATATATATATATATATATGTATATATGTGTGTGTGTGGTGTGTGTATGTGTGTGTATTTGGGCAGCATTCTTTCATTTATACATGTCGAATTAAACAAAAGGCAGGTCTCCTTTTTTAACGATTTTATTGGTGATCTTCTCAAGCTTTCTGGCCAATGTTTTTTATATTTCGATGGAATTCGTGGATTAGTCCACCGAAGTTCATATCCCGAGTACTTTCATCACTTCGAAGCGCCATCATCAGGGGTGATGTGTTCCAGTTTTTTTTTTCAAAGTATATTAATGGATGTGGAGGCTGGAAGTAGGAGAATTGATAGGCAAAGTGTTATGAATATAAAAAAGTTGGCCAGAAAGGTTGAAAAGATCACCAACAAAATCGTTAAACAGGAGACCTGCCATATATATATATATAATATATATATATATAATATATATATAAGAACCACAAGGTTTCTGGTTCGATACCGGTCCTCGCCAACTCAGCGTATGAGTAGCACAGGGATCTGTGCGGTAAAGTAAGAAGCTGATGGTAGGTGTAGCGCTCCATTTCCGACGCCAAAATAATCTCCTTGGTCTAGCGCTATTGAAAAGGGGTTAGATTCCCTTGCTGGCTGGCTGATACCGACTTTAGGCCACCTCGACGACTTTGATTACTTATATATATATAAAGTCGTCGTCGGGGCAGCCTAATGTCGGTATCAGCCATGCAGTGAGGGAGTCTATCCCCTTTTCAATAGCGCTAGACCAAGGAGATTGTTTTTGCGTCTGAGGTGGAGCGCCACACCTACTATCAGCTCCTTACTTTACCACACAGATCCCTTCTCATACGCTGAGTTGGCGAGGGCGGGTATCGAACTGGGAACCTTGTGGTTTCTAGCCGAACGCTCTACCGACTGAGCTATATATATATATATATTCTGTGTTTCTATCTGTCTATCCGTTTTTCTCTCTATATATATATCTATCTCTCTACTTGAGTCCCTTATTCTCTCTCTCTCTCACTCTCTCTCTCTCTCTCTCTCCTTTGAGTCCTTATGATTGTATTTTCTCGTTTTCTTTCTCCCTCCTAATATGTTACATTCCACTATGTATGTTCGACTAAAACGTTTATTAATTTTGCCTTTAGCATCAATAATGAACTGTTGTTATTTTGTGTTTTTTTTTAATATCCCAATGGATTTCTGGAAATAAAAAAAAGTACGTAATTTATATTTCTGTAACAAATTCATCAGAGCAATGATAAAAGCAAGAACAAAAAAATGAAAACCAAAAACGACTTAAATATTCTTAAATAAGGAAGTAAAAATTATTAAAAAAAACGAAACCTTAAAAAAACCCAAAAAAAAAACCAAACAAACAAACAAATATAAAACAAAAAATTAACATAAAAAACAAACAAAACACAACAAAATAACAAAAACAGTTTAATTACAAAACTAAAACAACAATAAATTAGAGCACCTGTGGAAATTTACTTGAAGAAGGCTGAAGAGTTGGTCGATTGATACATTAAAAAATTCAGAAAATATATTAAAAAATACATGTAGAAATATATATTAATAAAGAATACATTATTAAAAAAGATAAAAATACATAAAAAAGATGTTAAAAATAGAAAAAATATTTGATAAAATACTTATTGAAAAAGAATGAATATGTAAGAATTTTGAAAGGAAAACAAAATGGAAATCATCAGTAATGGTTCATAAGCTGTAGATTCTTTGTTTGATCAGGTTTAGAGGAACAAAAAAAAAGGATCGTATTCTAAAAATAGACAACACCAGACTGAACGACGCCAAAATTTCAAAACTCCCGCCAACTAACGGACATTCTGAGAGCGGGGGAAGGGAAGATTAAAACTTTGTTTCTTGACCTTGTGTCACATCTTGCTCGTACGCGGGAATATATTTATACATATATATTGGGATAATATATTAGTACTGGATATTCGAGAGAGAGAGAGAGAGAGAGAGAGAGAGAGAGAGAGAGAGAGAGAGAGAGAGAGAGAGAGAGAGAGAGAATAAGGGACAGAAGTAGAGAGATAGAGATATAGAGAGATAGAAAAACGGATAGACGGATAGATAGAAACACAGAATACTATAAGTAGGAGAGATCAGAAAGGCAGTAGCTAGCGAACAAACACATTCACGAATACCAATCCTCCTCGAACCGGGTGAACAATTACAAGTAAGCTTTAACTTTAATAAGAATTTGCAACTCGTTGTTCATTTGATAAAATTTATTCTACACATACAAAGGACACATTTTTATTACGATTCAAATTTCTTTGTGATTATTTGTATTGTTTTGCTTGTTTCTTTAATGTTACATTTCACATAAAATTTACCTCCAACCAACATACAACAAATACATAATGAAACACATAATACGAATAAGAATGCATGATAAAAATAAAAATACAATATAATAAAAAATATATAAATATTATATTATAAATAAAAATATAATATAATAACAAATATATTATAAAGACACATACTAAAATACATAAAAATAAAAATAGATACTAAAAATACGTGGGAAAATATATTATAAAAACACACAATGAAAGATAAAAATACATGATAGAAATACATAATAGAAGTGGAAATACATAATAAAAAATACAAAATAGAATACAAAATAAAATACGTAATGAAAAATACGCAATTAAAATAAAATACATAATACGAAAGAAAATACATAATACAAATGCATGGTGAAAAGTAAAAAAAACGCCAAAATACATAATAACAAACTAACAAAATAGAAAATACCCTCCGGGCGATGTAAAAATAGATTTTTGAAACATATTGCCTGAGGGGTGGGAGTTAAAAATTCAATGTCAGCGAGTTTGTACCCTATTCATTAAAGGATTAGAAAATAAAACAATTTGAAATGTAAACTTTAAATATGTATTAAAATAAAACAAACTATATATAGATATATAAGACCAGTCATGTATTTATTAAAACTTGTTTTAAAAAACAATGAGGACTGTCTAATGTTGCATGTTCAAATTTTTATTCCATGTTATGACGATTTCGGGTAATGTGACGTAATGTGACGTAAGTAGTGACGTAGTTTTTGTTACAGACAAAAACCGGAAGCGAATCTCCATTATTAATAGATATATAATGAAATACATGAAAATAGAAATACATACTAAAAATACACGAGAAAAATTGAGTATAAATTAAGAATTACTTTATTTCAAAACTTTATTGGCATTAAATGACCCACTGAGGTTGATATGCCGCAAAACAAACCAAACCAAACCAAACCAAACCAAAAATTTTATGCCTAGAGATTTGAGTAAATACTGTTTACTGCATGCTATTTTACATCTTCGTTATCGTCGTAGGAAATGGACTCGTTGACCTGAGTTCAAATCCTGGATGAGATTAGTTGGGCTGACTAGGCTCTAGGAGGAGCTCTAAGAGCAGGAAAACTCTGAATTCAAACCTGTTTAACTACATTTAAAAATTTGATTTTCTGTCACATTTTGATCGTGCTCAGGTATTGGGGAATATATATACACATATATATTGGGATAATATATTAGTACTAGATATTAATTAAACAAAAGAAAAAATGTTGGCCAGAAAGCTAGAAAAGATCGTTAATATAGTTGTTAAACAGTCTTTTGTTTAATTATACATGTATACATGAAAGAATGCTGGCCAGACACATACACACACACAAATACACACACAAACACGCACACACACACACACACACACACACACAAACACACACATATATATATATATATATATATATTTATGAGAAACTTACTCTATCAGATATAAATTCATTTTGCCTTCAAGTATGATTTTGGAATGGACAAGAATTATATATTAGGTCTATTTCCTGTATATCTGAGGAGACTTGCTGTCACTCTGACACCAGAGAAAAAAACAAAACTCACAGATAATAATAATAATAATAATAATAATAATAATAATAATAATAATAATAATAATAATAATGTTTTTATTCCGTCTATAAAAATTCGACATTAATTTTTTTTGAACAAGCTAATGAAATTTGAGGAGATATGAAATAAATGCAAGTCATTGCGAAAGATCAACACAATAATAATAATAATAATAATAATAATAATAATAATAATAATAAGAAGAAGAAGAAGAAGAAGAAGAAGGACAACAACAACAATAACAACAACAGCAAGAACCAGAACAAGAACAAGAACCAGAACACTGAATAATCACCGCTCCCTTTTGAACGAAGAGGCACAATAACATGAGACTGAGTGACGAAGAAAGAGAGAGAGAGAGAGAGAGAGAGAGAGAGAGAGAGAGAGAGAGAGAGAGAGAGAGAGAGAGAGAGAGAATAATCATCGAACTCTTCTGGACGAAGAAGCTTGATAACGAGAGAGAGAGAGAGAGAGAGAGAGAGAGAGAGAGAGAGAGAGAGAGAGAGAGAGAGAGAGAGAATAATCATCGAACTCTTCTGGACGAAGAAGCTTGATAACGAGAGAGAGAGAGAGAGAGAGAGAGAGAGAGAGAGAGAGAGAGAGAGAGAGAGAATAATGACCGCTCCCTTTCGAACAATAAAACATCCCTAAGTCTTTTTTGACGAATGACATGTCTCCTTAATCTAAATCATTGTCAGTATTTCTTAATAAAAGACACTTGATTTCTTTCGCTTTTTAAAAATTTAATTTGTTTATCTGTCATGTCACTGACCAGCTTCCGTCAAAAGTCGTTTCGAACAGGAAGAGAGAGACACAAGAAGAAATGGCTAGTGTCGAAAAGACTATAAAAGTAGACTCTCTAATGTTACTGTGGCGATGGGATTTGCTTAAGGGTCACGTAATGAAAATATAATTGGATAGTTATTGACCATGCAGTATTTCGGGGGTCTGGATTATGTTAGCATAGTTTTAGAGGCGACTTTTATGTTCTGTTTACATTTTATCGATATTATTTCAAGCAAACATTTTGGATTGAAAAAGCAAAACAAAAACAAAAACTAAAACTAAAAAAAAAAAACAACAAAAAAAAAAACAAAGACAATGCTAAAAAAAAAGTAAAAAAAAAAACAAAGAAAAAAGGAAAAACAAAAGAGATGTTCTTTCACATTTGTGGACAGTACAGAAAATTACAATTTTACCTTGACTTACGAGTTTAATTCGTACAGCTCATAACTCAATTTCCTCGTATATCAAATCAATTTTCCCTATTAAACTAAACTGAAATCTCATTAATCCGTTCCATCCCACCCCCAAACACCCTATTTCTTTGTTCTGCTTAAAATTTTTTCGATATTTCAAGCAAATAATTTTATAAAAAAAATATTTTTCAATACCTACCAAGAATGAATACAGTAATGTCTTCAGCATAAAATAACCCAATAAGTATTGTCATGCCGGAAAAAAAACAACCAGCCAACCAACCAGTTCCCGAATCGTCAATTTATTAACTACCCTTACCTCATCCCCATCAAAATGAAATTCAAGCGTGCCCTCAAGATGGGCACCGTACCTACTAAAAGAGAAAAGAAGACTGACATTGTGATTATTGAAAAATACTACACACTCATGACTTCTGATTGTCACACAAACAAGAAGATTTGCGATGAAACTGTCATTATTCCTAGTAAAACACTCCGAAATAAAATTGCTGGATTTGTCGCACATTTGATGAAACGTATCCGGAAGGACCCAGCTCGTAGCATTTCAATCAAACTGCAAGAGAAAGAACGTGAGAGGAGAGATAACTATGTACCTGAAGTTTCTTCTACTGAACAGAATGGCTTCATTGAAGTTGATCCTGACACTAAAGAAATGTTGAAGGCCTTGAACTTTGGCAACTTAGAAGGCAATGAATGTCATAAAATATCAGTGGGTTCATCTAATCTTTTTCTACCGTTTTGTTGCGCTTGGTTAAATCACCAGTATCTGGTTTTGGTTATTTCCTAGTTGAGTAACATAATATTACTGGGTGACCCAGAAAAAACAGAAACCAAATTATTTATTTATTTTCCCATTAAACTAACCCTAAACCCCAACCCTAACCCTAAACCCTAACCCTAACCCTAAATCTCCCTGGTTTAATTAACAGTTTTATTACAAAATTTGTGGGTTCTGTTTTTTCTGGGTTACCTGTATACTGGTGACCCAGAAAAAACAGAACCCAAAGCATTTATTTTTCCCCATTAAACTAACCCTAAACCCCAACCCTAACCCCAACCCTAAACCCTAACCCTAATCCTAAACCTCCCTGGTTTAATTAACAGTTCTCGAGTCGTCTATTTATTAACTACACTGGCCTCTGTCTCTCTTTCACTCACTCACTCACTCTCTCTCTCTCTCTTTTATTCTATCTCCCTCTCTCTTTCTTTCTCTCTCTCAATTCTATTTAATTCCATTTTTCCCAAACAGAGACATGAACTGGTTCTCTCTCTCCCTCTCCCTCTCTTTCTTTCTCTCTCTCTCTCTCTCTCTCTCTCTCTCTCTCTCTTTCTCTTTCTATTTCTTTCTTCCTTTTTCTATCTAACTCTGTCATTATTTACCTCGAAATGTCCCCCCTCTCTAAGTCTGTCTATCTGTCTATCTATCTGACTATCTCTATTAGTCCTCATTCATCTCGTAATATACTTCTCTTTCTCTCTTTCTTTCTTTCTTTCTTTCTTTCTTTCTTTTTTCCCTCACTCACTCACTCCCTATCACTCTCTCTTTCTTTCTTTCTCCTCCTCCTCTCTCTGACTGTTTTATTCAATCTCTTTCCATTTCCCCCACTGACATGAACTGGTTCTGAATTGAACCAAACGAATGAATGGAAATCAAAGCATATTTTGATATACGTTCAATGTAAATAAGTTATTAAAAAAAAGCTAATGGATGAGAAAGAAGAATAGTTATTTACTAAATCTAGCCTAGTTTGACACAAGGCCAAAGTATGGGGGGTCTCTTTGGCTGAGAGAAAGATAAAATCAACAATTAACAACTAAAATCTCATCTTTTGGCGCATTTTTCAAAGTTTCTCAAATGATTGATCTATTCCATGTTTTTTTTGAGTAGTGAAATTGATTATATCTGACAAATCGATTTTTACGTGAATGACGAACTTGACTATCATTTCTGAACATAAGTGATTGTCGATACTGTAATCGATTTTTGTTTCTCATGACAGAAAGTGAAATCGATATATTCTTTAAGAATTAAACTTGATTTTTGTCATCATAACATATTAAATCAGTTTCGAATGATAAGATCGATTCTCAAATTGTAGTATTTAACAGATCATTCGATAATTGCTATTGATTTTCTTTTCGATCCTCTTTTAATTCAAAAAGCTAATCGATTCCGGATATTATTCTCTGTGTAATATGACATCATGATAAAATGTTGGAAATTAATTAAACAGGCATTTATTTCTCAAAAAATCACTGGACGCATAGTTTCAACGAAACTAGACGAAAACAGATTAAAAAGAGTCCAGGTAAAATGGGTTAAATTTCTGAATGGATTATTCATTTGATTCGGTCTCAGTGGGTTAAATAGATGAAAATCTGTTTGTTGGATTAGTTTGGTATAAAAGGTGTGCTGGAATCCACCACTTAAACAAATAGACTCTGCGTGGGCGCATGGATTAAAGCCAGCCAATCAACAGCTCGAATACGTGATTTGTTAATTATTTAATCACCAATCTTGAAAGCCGTTCATTTGCCCGTATTTAACAGGGAGGAACGGATCTGCAACCAAGGACTCTGCTCAACCAAAGGATTCTACCCAACACGAAAGAACACCGAGGAACAACCAAAGGATTCTACCATAAACTAAGGGACACCGACGACAACCAAAGGATTCTACCTAACATTAAGTAACACCGAGGAACAACCAAAGGGTTCTACCAAAACTAAAAGACATCGAGGAATAGCCAAAGGATTCTACCCAACACTAAAGATCACCGAGGAACAACCAAAGGATTCTACCCTAAACTAAGGGACACCGACGGACAACCAAAGGATTCTACCTAACATTAAGTAACACCGAGGAACAACCAAAGGGTTCTCTACCCAAACTAAAAGACACCGAGGAAGGATTCTACCAACACTAAAGATCACCGAGGAACAACCAAAGGATTCTACCATAAACTAAGGAACACCAAGGAACAACCAAAGGATTATTAACCTAAGATCAGCCTCAGCTAAACACAAGGGATCTCCGCTGTAAAGTGCTCTCACTTGAAGCCTAAAAATGGACACAAAATCATATCAGTGTTAACAAAACATATTTAACAAGTGTGTATGCAAGGTCATTAAAGGTCAAGAGATTTTGGAGAAATAAATGCCAGTTCTCTCTCTCTCTCTCTCTCTTCCTCTCTCTCCCCCCCCCTTTTTCACTTTCTTCATTTCTCTGTCTAACTCTATCTGTCATTATTTATCTCACAATGCCCTCCCTCTCCCTCTCTTTCTGTCTATCTCAACACAAAGATTGTTGATATTCAGCATCTGTTGTTGGGCTGGATCCGTTCTTCGAGGGGTCTGGATCTATTCGGGATGCCATGTGACATGGCGGGATCTATTTAGGGGGGTTTATGTAAGGTCATTAATTTCTATATGTGACATGGTGTCTAATTGACGAAATCTATAATTTCTATACTTATCTGTATCTGTGCTATCTGCTATTTTGAATCGGAGTTGTTGATATTCTGCATCTGTTAGGATAAACACACACACACACAGAGAGAGAGAGAGAGAGAGAGAGAGAGAGAGAGAGAGAGAGAGAGAGAGAGAGAGAAGACTATTCTTCCTTCTCATTCATTAGCTTTTTTTGATGTATTTACAATTAACGTATATCAAAATATGGTCGAATTTATTTGAATTCGATTGGTTCAACTCAGAACTAGTTCATGTCACTGTGGGGGAAAATGGAAATAGATTGAATAAGAGAGAGAGAGAGAGAGAGAGAGAGAGAGCAGAGAGACAGAGAGACAGAGACAGAGAGAGGAGTTATAGATTTTCCTTTGTTTGGTACAACTTAGAACCTATTCATGTCACTGTGGGAGAAAAATGGAAATAGATTGAATAAGACAGACAGACAGACAGAGACAGAGAGATGAGTTGTAGATTTTTATTTGTTTGGTTCAACTTAGAACCAGTTCATGTGACTGTGGGAGGAAAATGTAAATAGATTCAATAAGAGAGAGAGAGAGAGAGAGAGACAGACAGACAGACAGACAGACAGACAGAGAAAGGAGTTGTAGATTGCAAACGGTCATTAGGAAAAAACTAAATATATGACATGGCGAGATCTATTTCTTGTATGTGTATGTAAGTTCATGAAATTCCGATATGTGATGTGGTGTCTAATTGAGGAAGTTTGTAATTTCCATAATTATCTGGATCTGTGGCATCTGCTATTCTGGATCGGAGTTGCTGGGTAAGTGGGTCTGTTGTTGGCCTGGCATTTTCTCCGTTCTTCAATCAATCCAATCAAAATTTCCCTTGTTCTCACAGCCCGGTAGTCACATGACTAAACAAACCAATGAAAGACCAGCTAATAGGTCATTCAGAGATCAACTATCTATCTATCACACTCATATCAACTTCTGCTGAGTTCTTGCATTTAAATTGGTCTTTTTAAATTCTACACATACAAAATATACATGTAACAAAAGCGTTAAATTAATATTCAAGAAACTCATTAAAACATGTTATACCCTTTTTGAGGGAGAGATTTTTCTCTCTTTCCATTAATCCTTTCTGGGTGGGATCAAATAATTAGTGAAATAGATCACTAATTAGGACTAATTCTAGTAGTGACCACCCCAAGTGGAGTTTAACAGGTTTGAATTCAGAGTTTTCCTTCTCCTAGACTGGTTGCCTAATCAAAGTTAAAGAACACAGTCTGTCCTACTATTTACCCATAGCTAGAGGAAGAGTATTGGAGTTGTATTGTAAAAGGTAATTGGGAATCAAATTGAATATATGAAGTGGCAGGATCTATTTGGAGTTCGTGTATGTAAGGTCATTAAATTTCGATATGTGACGTGGCGTCTAATTGAGGAAGTATATAATTTCTATACTTATCCAGATCTCTGGTATCTTCTATTCTGAATCGGGGTTGCTAGTATTCTGCATCTGTTGTTGGGATGGATGGCCTCTCTCCGTTTTTCTGGAACTACTTGGAATTTCTCGGGATGTCTTGTATTATGTTGTTGATAGTTATTAAATGTTGGAATATTTTGATATATGATGAGCTCTAATTCCCCACCTTGATTTATAGACTAGCCAATGTCACGTGAGTTGTTCCTGCAGCCAATTACTAAACATACTGCGTGGAAGACACATTATTAAAACCACCACTGGTCATGATTACAATTGCGACCACTGTAGACGGACGTAGGATTACCGGATCATTACCAATACTCAGGAACGACTTTTACGATTACCAGAGTAACCAAAGGATTCATTATCGAAGGACTCTTTACCAGAACTGAAAACTCTTTACCAGACGTCCGCAGATCTAATTCCTCTGGACAAGCACTCCTACTTTAAGGCCAAGGAATGCCCATAAAAACTTAACATTAGTAACGAACACAAGACATTATTTTTGTTAGAGCTTGATCATGTTTTCTCAAGTAAAAGACCTCAAACGTACACGCCGCCATTGCAATGCGCCTCCTCCAAATTCTCAGCCAAAGAGACTCGCTTACTATTGGCCTTGTGTCAAACTTGGCTAAACTTAATAAATAACTATTCTTCCTTCTCATTCATTAGCTTTTTTGATAACTTATTTACACTGATAAAATATGCTCGGATTTCTATTCATTTGTTTGGTTCAACTCAGAATCATTTCATGTCTGTGTGTGGAAAGAGACAGAATAAATGAGAGAAAGAGAGAGAGAGAGAGATAGGGGGTAGGGGGGGAGAGAGTGAATAATGAGGGATAGATATAGTAAGAGAGATAAAAAGAGAGAGAGAGCAGGAGGATATTGCGAGGTAAATAATGACAGCATTAGACAGAAAAAGGAAGAAAGAGAGAGAGAAAGAGAGAGAGGGGGGTGTAGAGAAAGAGAAAGAAAGAAAGAGAGAGAGAGAGGGGGAGAGGAAGGGAGGGAGGAAGGGAGAGAGAGTGAATAATGAGGGATAGATATAGTCCGAGAGATAAACAGAGAGAGGGGGAGGACATTAGACAGAAAAAGGAAGAAAGACACAGAGAGAGAGAGGGAGGAGAGAGAGAGAGAGAGAGGAGAGAGGGAGGGGGAGAGAAAGAAACAGAGAGAGAGAGAGTGATATCGTGAGATGAATAATGAGAGATAGAGAGGGGGAGGACATTGCGAGGTAAATAATGACAGCGTTAGATAGAAAAAGGAAGAAAGAGAGAGAGGGAGAGAGAGAGAGAGAGAGAGAGAGAAAGAGAGAGAGAAAGAAAGAGAGAGAGAGAGTGAGAATGATATCGTGAGATGAATAATGGGGATAGAGATAGTCAGAGAGAGGGGGAGGGGACATTGCGAGATAAATAATGACAGATAGAGTTAGACAGAAAAACGAGAAAGAAAAAGAAAGAAAGAAGAGAGAGAGAGAGAGAGAGAGAGAGAGAGAGAGAGAGAGAGAGAGAGAGAGAGAGAAAGAAAGAAAGAGAGAGAATGATATTGTGAGATGAATAATGAGGGATAGAAATAGTCAGAGAGAGAGAGAGAGAGAGAGAGAGAGAGAGAGAGAGAGAGGGGGATGAGGATAGTAGGAACTGGTTAACATTCATGGTTCCAGCAGAGTCCATTCGTGTCGGCAGTTTTGTTAAAGGTCACTAATTATACTAACCAAACAAACTTCTGGTCGTTTATTGATTCACCATCTTTGTCCATAGCGCGGTGGCCGCTCCTGGGAGTCCAGAGTCGAACTAATTCAGTGTATCAATCTCTAAGTCATTACACGCGAATTCATAGCGCGAATAATAGTCCTCAGTAAATGACCATCGACAAGAGAAAAAAAAAGGAGAAAAACTGGGTCGAAGCCCATTATCAAGAATTGAGAGCGGCTATTGGAGAATCTCCAGAGGATGTTCAATCTGACCATTTAGATTTTTCGGTTTTCAATTGGTTCGACTTATTTTCTCTTGCAACTCAAAGTCCCGACGTTTCTTTTTTTGTTGTTGTTGTTGTTTTTTTTTTGTTGTTGTTTTTATTTATCTTTTTTTTTATTTCTTATTTTCGTGTTCTGTCGAGCTTTTAATCGCCTATCATTATTTTCTTTTATGGACACCTCCAATTTCCCCCGAGTTTACAAACGAGTGGATAAAGAGTCCGACAGTTAAATCTGGCTTTTCCGGTAATTTACGTTTATATATCGACAACACATTTTCTAGACAGTGATTCTCACAAACTGTTCAATGTCGAAAGACAATCTGGCCTATTCTGCTGTCATTCTAAAAACATATTTATTATTTTTAAGGCTGGCACAAGGTCAAAGGTTTGGACACACGGTGAAGGTCAACATCATTACAGTAGTAATGATCCTTTTGGTTAGATTGACAACATCTGAGATATAGTTGATTAGTTGGTTGGTTGTTGTTGGTTTGTTGTTGGAATTTACAGCATAACCTTGTTGGTTTGTTTTATACCGGATATATCTCCTTTTATTCATTTTGACGGGTATCCATAGTTTGAATTTTTAGGATGAGTCAGCACAAAGTCACATGGCGTTTTTGTTCTTGTCGAGAGACGTCACGTGGCGAAGTGTGAAAGAGCAAGGGTGAGCGATGAGAATGTTAGGAGAGTTTGGAACGATGCTTTGACAGAGTGGGACGTGTCTCCCATTCAGGGCAATTTGACTTGAGAAAAACCAAGCCACTCTGTGTTATTACTAAAAAAACTATAAATGGCACAGGGCAAGATATCCCAAGTAATTTCCAGTTTCAAAACATGAAAGAATTGCCAGCCCTCTCAACATCAGATCCAATAGCCACATTAGAGCCTCTCCAAATAGTACAGAAAATGAGATAAATATACCACATTTATTTTTATGACACATTTTCACTCTATTCCAAATGAGTGCCGTCACGTTTACACAGCAACAATAAAAACAAACAAAAGTCAGTAAAAATCATGATCTCTATTATACACTCGAGTTGAACTCTCCACCGTTGATATACACCCGACAAAGGGGTATATAACATGCGTCCACTTACCTCCTATCACAAACCAACCAAATAAGACATACTGGACACTATTGAAAAGGTAAGGAACGAAATCATAATTAACGTTCTCCTTTAGGCACCGACATGAGCACACCAGTGTGGGTTGGCCGACAAAACCTACATTGATCATTTCTGTGCAGAGACTGGATGCTGTGCAGAGGACCTTTTAGGAGCAATCTTCGATAGGCACGATTGTCGAGGAAGAGTCATGGAAATTCGTGCTGCTGGCACGATCTAATGATGATGATGATGAGGAGGAGGAAGGAGGAAATCACTTTTGAAGATAGAGAACCAGTAATATTCTAAATTATCCGGCACCTTCCTCAGTATCCTCAAACCCAAACATCCATGGTTCATAGATATTTAATTTAGTTTTGTTGGAATAGTTTGCAATATATATATTTACCAACCCCTCCGCACGAGCAGGATGCGACACAAGGTCAATTTCTTAAGCGGAGTTTAACAGGTTTGAATTCAGAGTTTTCCTTCACCTATTGCCTAACCAAGGTTAAAGAGCCCAGTCTGCCCTACTATTTACCCATAGCTGTAGGATTCATAGGGTACTGAAATGCCACGTCAGGATTTGAACTCGGGGCGACGAGTCCATTACCCATGGCGCTTCCTATATACAATATAAGGTGTGCTCTAATTCCCCACCTGGATTTATAGACTGGTCTAAATCACGTAGTCTATTACTTCCAATCACCAACCATACTGCGTGGCTGATACAATACTTGAATACCCCACATTGGATATAATTCTAATTGCACTCCTTGAGGACGGACTTACAGGATTACAAGATCTTTACCAATACCCAGGACGAACTTACAGGATTACCAGATCTTTACCAATACTCAGGACAGACTTACAGAATTACCAGATCTTTACCAATATTCAGGACAGACTTACAGGATTACCAGATCTTTACCAATACTCAGGACGAACTTACAGGATTACCAAATCTTTACCAATACCCAGGACGAACTTACAGATTACCAGATCTACAGACTTACAGAATTACCAGATCTTTACCAATATTCAGGACAGACTTACAGGATAACCAGATCTTTACCAATACTCAGAACTCTTTATCAAGGATCCAATTCCATTAGATAAGCGCTCTTGCTTAAGGTCTCCAAGATAGCCCAAAAGATTCTAACAGTTTTTCCCAGAATCTTGATTCTAGTGGTTTTGTACTGTTCTCTATGCCCCGTTTTTTGGAGGGATGGGTGAGGTTTTTTTTTGTGGGTTGGGGAGTGGGTTTTGAAGGGTTGAGGAGTGCGTTTTCGGAAGGTTGGGAGTGGGTTTTATCCTTTAAAATATCAAAAGTCTGATTGCTTCAAGTAATTTGTAAGTTTCCAGGTGTTAGTTCAACTACTTCACAACTTTCCTTTCCCGAAATGGCTTCTTTCTTCACAAAAGGGGTTGTACTTTTTTTGTCGTCCTGTCACATCGTTACCTCATCTTCTTCAGCGTGTCAGCATCCTTTATTTTTTTTTTTTTTATTTTATACTATTTTTTTCATTTCATTTCTAGCTTTATTCCAAATTGCAATCAGATGTGATTTTTGTAAAGTCCACCTGAGCAAACAAAGAAAAAAAAAAAAAAGAAGAAAAAAAGACACCTCGAATATAAGTAAAGGAAAAAATACCGTATAAGGTTTTTCAAAAAAAAAGTTTCCAGAATTCCAGTTCAGTTACAGCTGCGCACTGCCATTTTGTTAACGCTCCAACTAACCGTCATCTACGCCTCCCCCTTTTCTCCCTTTTTTCTCCCCTTTTCTTGTTATTCCACCAATTGTCAGTCAGTGGCAGATGTTTTCTTACCCCCTAAAATGACTCCTGATTGAAGTTATCTCACCCGTCACCGACTTCTGTCACATCCATGGATTATTAAGAAAGTCAGAATTACTTTTAACCATCTAAGATATTTATCATCCTGTTCGCATATCTCCGATCATATACGTAACATTTTACAGTACACCCACGAAAGATCAATAACACGAGTGCCACAACTTGTTAAACATTATGCTGAAATTATTAACAATAGAATAGTCTTGAAAAATGGGTATATTCGCAGAGTTCCGTCCCGGCCTCCTGCCTCAAAAACGCTAGCCGGTGGCTGCTGAAAAAAAAAACCCAGCTACGATTGAAGTCCGTGGCCGAAGCGGTGTCACTTGAAAAAAAAACTAGGGTTAGGGTTTAGGGTTAGAGTTACGTTTAGGGTTGGGGTTGGGGTTAGTTTAATGGGAAAATAAATAAATATACAGGGTGACCCAGAAAAAACAGAACCCACAAATTTTGTAATAAAACTGTTAATTTTAACTAGAGGGGTTTAGGGTTAGGGTTAGGATTTAGGGTTAGGGTTAGGGTTGCGGTTGGGTTTTCGGGAAAAACGCGCTAAGTTGGTTGATTTTTTTTAGCTTCGGCTACGGACTTCAATCGTAGCTGGTGTATTTTTAAGCAGCTATCGGCTAGTGATTTTGAATCAGGAGCCGGAGGCCGGGACCGAACTCTGCGAATATTATCAAAAAATAATAAGAAAAGAAAAAAGGTAAATTATTAATTTGTTTGTCTGAAAATTGAAATTTGAATTAAAAGGAAAAAAATGGTTCATTTAAACAAGCCAACAAGAGTTGTCACCTTATATTCTTAGCAAATGAGAGACCCGGAAATTTGAAAAACGCCAGAAAAAGCAGATGTAAACAAAAAAAAAAAGCAGACGATAGCGTAACAGCAAGAGACACAAAACAGCTAAGCGTAGAAGTAGAATACGCTGACTGTGGCATTGCCGGTCAATTGGAAAGCAGTGATGTGTTAATGGTAATCGTAATATTCTTATTTTCTTCTTATGGCTGGGATCTGGTTGTTGAATTGATGTTGGGCTGGATAGCGTTCTCGCCGTTTGGGTCTGGATTAACTTTGAATTTGTTTGAGGATATATTGTCTTGTGTCGTTCATAGTTTGTAAATAACAACACAAGATGTTCTTGTTTTTTTTTTCTCATAAGCTGATCTATTTTATCCCCAAGTCAAAATGCCTTGGGGGACACATGCGCATCTTGTGTCTGTTCCTTGCCACAGCTTCGTTTAGACTGATATTTCATTCTCTTCTGTCGCGAACTTTCTTCACCATGTAACATCTATCGACCAGTAAAAAAATCAAAAGTTAGCGTTGTGTGGATTCATCCAAAACATCTTTTTTCATCTAAAATGAGTAGTGGAAACAAAAAGACAAGTAAGGTATATAATGTACAAAAAATTATAATGACGAAGAAGAAGAAGAATAAGAAGAAGAAGAGGAGGAGGAAAAGAAGAAAAAAGGGTGGAAGAAGAAGAAAATGAAGAAGAAGCAGAAAAAGAAAAAGAAAAAGGGGAAGAAGAAGAAAAGAAAACGAAGAGAAAGAAGAAAATGAAGAAAATGATGAAGAAGAAGAACAGCAACAACAACAAAAAAAAACAACAACAAAAAGACAAAGAAAAGGAATAGTGGAAACAAAAAGACAAGTAAGGTATATAATGTAGAAAAAATTATAATGAAGAAGAAGAAGAAAAAGAAGAAGAGGAAAAAAAGAAAAAGAAGAGGAAGAGGAAAAAAAGAAGAAGAAGAAGAAAAAGAGGAAGAAGAAGAAGAAGAAGAAGAAGAGGAAAAAAGAAAAAGAAGAGGAAGAAGAAAATGAAGAAGAAGAACAAGAAGAAGAAAATGAAGAAGAAGAGAAAGAACAAGACAAGGAAACAGAATAATGGAAACAAAAGACAAGTAAGGTAATTAATGTACAACAAATTATAATGAAGAAGAAGAAGAAGAAGAAGAAGAAGAAGAAGAAGAAGAAGAAGAAGAAGAAGAAGAAGAAGAAGAAAACAGATAAAATTAAAGTTGGATAAAGAGATACAAAATCAGAGAGAGAGAGAGAAGAGGAGAGAGAGAGAGAGAGAGAGAGAGAGAGAGAGAGAGTCGGGGAATAATAATAATAATAATAATAATAGAGAAGAAGAAGAAGAAGAAGAAGAAGAAGAAGAAAAAAGTATAAATAAAGCATATCAAATACGATAAATGATACGGGAGAAAATGAAGAAAAGACAATAAGAAGGAAAGAGGAGAGGAAGAACGTGGTTTCCAAATAAAACTTGGATTATTTGCTTACGTGATTATTAGGTTTAGTAGTATTAGTGGTAATAACAGTAATAACAGTGGTCGTAGTCGTTCTGATAAAAGCTGATGACGTCAATGATGACGCATAAAAATACCGCGAAAACTTCTACAAAAACTGCACAAACTCAACCAGATGAATTGTGACGGCGGAATATTTACGATTGAAGTTTATTTTTCTCTTCACTTCGTCCATTATAAACATCTCAAACAATTGGTATGGATGACAAGCAACCCTTCCTAAACCTTTACCATTCTGATGTGACCTCGGGGCAGTAAAAGTGGTGTAGTAGCCTCACCCTTAGAGCGGATTCGTTATAGGGTCAGAGGTTAATGACCTCTAGGGAGATGTCAGCGAGACACCGAAGGTTTGATGTTCGAATGAGACAGCTGATGAGAAATAACAGTCAACACGGGTAATAAAAAATGGCAATTGGTCAGCACTGGTCATAATTTTTCTTTTGGCCTGAAATGGGGGGTTCTTTATTGGTGTAAGGGGGGTCGCGTCGGACGGGAGGTGGTAGAAAGAAATGTCGTAGGACAACTGGAAGGCGAAAAAAGAAAAGAGAAAAAAGGGGGGTGTTTTGGATTTGGGTCTCTGGGGGATGTTGCTAAGGTGTGAATCCGTCACGGACAACGTTAGCCTTTCTCTAAATCTCACTGTTCAAAAATGTTTGTTTTGATAATGAAACTGAGAAAAAGAAATAAACCAAAAAAAAAAAAAATCGGTTATTTCTATTGAGTAACATAATATTACAGGGTGACAAAGAAAAACAGAACCCAACTTATTTATTTTCCCATTAAACTAACCCTAACCCTAATCCTACCCCCCTAGTTGAGTAACATAATATTACAGGGTGACCCAGAAAAAACAGAACCCAAATTATTTATTTTCCCATTAAACTAACCCTAACCCTAACTCTAAACCCTAACCCTATCTCTAAACCCTAACCCTAACTCTACGCCCCAGTTAAGTAACATGATATTACAGGGTGACCCAGAAAAACAGAACCCAAATTATTTATTTTCCCATTAAACTAACCCTAAACCTAACCCTAACTCTAAACCTTTACCCTCAACCCTAACCTCCCCCCTAGTTGAGTAACATAGTATTACAAGGTAACTCAGAAAACACAGAAGCCACAAATTTTGTAATAAAACTGCTAATTCTAATTTTTATTCATTTTTGAAGTTCAAGTCCAACAAGGCTTAGGGTTAGGGATTAGGATTAGTTTAATGGGAAAATAATAAATAATTTTGGTTCTGTTTTTTCTGGGTCACTCATGTTACTCAACTAGGAAGTAACCAAAAAATCCTGGCCGTATAGGTGAAAATGTAGGCGCAAGACTGGTCACAGAATAGAGACTGGTTAGAGTCGTAGACAATGGACTCGTCGACCAGAGTTCAAATCCTGGACGAAGCCACAGTTTACATAGCTAAATACCCTTGGAAAAAGTATGAATCAAACTATTCTCCCTCCAGCTATGGGTAAATAATAGGACAGACTGGGATCTTTAACCTTGGTTAGGCAACCAGTCTAGGAGAAGGAAAACCCTTAATTCAAAACTTTTAAATCTCCACTTGGTGTGGTCACCACTAGAATAGACTCAGTCCTACTTAGTGATCTATTTCGATTTAAAAAAATGGTTTGGTTAGTTTTGTTTCTTAAATAGTACTGGCAAAAATATACGCCCTCGAGACATAAGTATTTTAGTTTTAATGTAATTAAATATATTACATTAGAAAGATTACCGATCTTAGATAAGATCTCATATTAAAAGATGACTATTATTTCAATTATATTTTTATTGGTTTCTTTATAAAAT
>CM042158.1:38609216-38636716 GCA_023376005.1 Doryteuthis pealeii | reverse complement strand
TAAAGACAATAGAGGAAGAAAGAAAGAAAGAAAAAAAGAAAGAAAGAAAAAAGAACGAAAAAAAAAGAAAGACGAAAGAGAAAGGAAAAATAATGAAAGAACATTACCAAATCAAAGGAGAAAAAGATGTAATGGAAGATGAAGACTAAAAAAAAAAAAAATTAAAAAAAATGAAAAACAGAAAGAAAAAAAAAAGAAAGAAAGAAAGAAAGAAAGAAAGAAAGTTATTAGATTTTCGCTCACATTATTTGGTTACATCGGAAGAGAAATATCGAGTTCACTTCGTCTTAAAGTTTTCAAACAACCGTAGAAAGTTTTTTTTCTTTTTTCTTTTTTTTCTTTTTTTTTTTTTGGCTCGGTACTTTTCGTGAAAATATTTTTAGCTGAGTTTCAAGTTCAGTCATTTTGTCGCCTTCATTCTTCCGCTAATTCTCTATGTGACCGCCTTTTTGTCTTTCTTTTATTATTATTATTTATTTATTTATTTATTCTATTTTATTTATTTTATTTTTTTGGTTAGAAAACTCACAATCTGCGCATGCGCATACTGAAAAAGAACCCCCCCCATCTCCATATGTCTCAAATGATTTTAAACAATATTCATCTTTTTTCGTTTCATTTTCGAAAATCTTTTCAATTTTCGATTTTTGGTGTTTTTCTTTCTTTTTCTTTTTTTGCTTACTTGTTTTCGGTGAATGAAAGAAAAAATTCCTAATTTTGTTCTTTCTCTCTTTCCTCCTTATCTCTCTTTCTTTTTTTCTTTCTTTCTTATCTTTCTATCTTTCCATCATTCTTTCTTCTTATCTCTCTCTCTTTCTTTCTTTCTTTCTTTCTATTCTTCTTTCTTTCTTCTTATCTCTTTTTCTTTCTTTCTTTCTTTCTTTTTCTTTCCTTCTTTCTGTCTTCTTATCACTCTTTCTTTCTTCTTATCTTTATTTCTTTCTTTCGTCTTATCTCTCTTTCTTTTTCTTTCTTTCTTTCTTAACCCTCTTTCTTTTTTAATTTCTTTCTTATCGCTTTTTCTTTCTTTCTTTCTTTCTTTCTTTCTTTCTTTCTTTCTTTCTTTCTTATCTCTTATTCTTTCTTTCTTATCTCTCTCTTTCTTACTTACTTTCTTTCTTTTTTTTTTCTTTTTCTTTCTTATCTATCTCTATTTCTTTCTTTCTTTCTTTCTTTTTTCTTTTTTATTTCTTTCTAATCTTTCTTTCCTTATTATCTCTCTTTCTCTCTTTCTTTCTTTCTTTCTTTTTTCTTCGTTCTGTCTTATCTCTCTTTCTTTCTTTTATCGATTTATGTTTTATCTTTCTTTTTTTTCTTTCATTCTTTCTTTTCTTCACCTTCATTTACTTACTTTTACTCATTTATCTTTTATTCTTTCTTTCTTTTCTCCTTCTTTCTTGTACCAATTTAGTTCCTTTTTTAATATTCTTTATCTTTTAAAAACTTCTTCGTTCCTTTTTTATTCGTTTACTCTTTTCCTCACTTTCTTTCTTTTGCTTTCTTATTTTATAGATTTCTTATTCTTACCTATATTTTCATTCTTTTTTTTACTCATTCGTTGTTTTCCAGTTTTCTTTCTTTCTTTCTTTTTTTCATTAATTAATTAGTTGACTTTTTTACCTTTCATTTGCATTCTCTTTCCTTCTCTCTTTCTTTCATTTCTTCTCTTTGTTCTTCATTTTCTTCTTTTCTTTCTTAACTTTCTTTTCGTTTTTCTTAACCTCTCGTTTCCTTAAACCTTTTCGTTTCGTTTCGTTTTATTTCTTCTTTTTTTTTCTTTTCTTTCTTTCTTTTATTAATTGAGTTTCCCTTTCTTCCTTTCCTTTTTATTTCTTTCTTTTATTCCTCTTTTTTTCACTTTTTTCTCTTTGTTCTTCATTTTTTATCTTTTCTTTGTGTCTTCCATACTCTCTCTTTTTCCTATACATTATCTTTCTTTTTTCTTGCTTTTTTTATTAATTGATTTTCCCTCTCTTTCCTTCCTTTTTTATTTATTTTGTATTCTTCATTTTTATTTTTTCTCTTTGTTTTAAATGTTCTTCATTCTTTTTCTAATTTTTCTTTCTTAACTTTCTTACTCTTTCTTTCCCCAGTCTGATTTTCGTTTATTTCTTTATCTATTCTTTCTTTCTTTCTTTCTTTCTTTCTTTCTTTTATTAATTGACTTTGCCTTCGTTTCCTTCTTTTTTTTTCTTTTATTCCTAATTTTTTTTTCAATTCTTCTCTTTGTTCTTAATTGTTTCATTTTTTGTTTCTAATTTTTCTTTCCGTTTTTCTTGCTCTCTCTTTTCCTTAAATATTTTCGTTATTTATTTATTTATTAATTTATTTATTTATTTCAATCCTTACTTTCTATCTTTTTTTTCGGGTCTCATTTGTTCTTGTTTCTTTAATTATCTTTTAAAGTCCTTTTTTGCATGTTTCAGATTTTACACGACCCTAGTCCAATCAGATCTTTTTCTTGCACTCTTATCTTCTCAACCATACAAACTTATTTAAACAACAACAACAACAACAACAACAGCAAATGACAATTCACACGAGCCAAACACAAAGATCTCTTCTTTCTCTTGTCAACTTGAAGAGATTCACCATCAAATTAACAATAAGTGTACCCAACTTCTCACCACCAGCAGAAGACAGTCCAATTCTCGTTCCCGGGAACAAACCCGCATCGCAACATAAAAGCAAGTTTTACAACTTGCCGAACGTAAACACCAATTACACGCCATGGAACTGCAGATTGCTTTGAAAGGCTTCCTCTGGTTCCAAACCATTATTTCTTAGAACACGCTCAGCCGTATGCACCAGATTTTGTTGAGTTTTTTTTTTGGCTTGTTTACTTTTGTGGGTTGAGGAGGTCAGTTGATTCGCTGTTTCGTATATACTGTTCAGTTCAGCCTTTGATACTAACTGGGTTTTTTTTTACTGTTTTTTTTTTTTTATTTTCTTCTTTTTTTGTTTCATTTTCTTTTTCTTGTTTTTCGCATCTTTTTGATGTGATGACACCAGTTAAATAATTTCGACGTTTAAGTCTTAGAAGGTTTCCATCCTTCACTAAAAGCATCGACAGAAATAATTCTTGTAATATATTAAAAAAAAAAGACAAATGTAAGCATATATATCTTTTATTTTCAAAATGTTTTAAAAAATTAATTAAAAAAACTGAGTTTCAGAAAGTTATCTTTTAAATTTTTAGAATAAAACTTAACTATTTGATGTATGTAGAGTAGAAAAGGACTGTCCCATTAAGTAATGGGGCTTCTACAGGGGCACTAAATTATACAACTTACCAACTCTAATTGTTAAACATTACACCAAGATAGGACGCCTTAGGGAGACCTAAGTATGAAACTAAGCTACATCTAGTGGTGAGGCTTCAGTATCTGTAGATCTGGGGAGTATTGACTATTCTTTTCATTAAATGGTACTCTCTGATTCGGAGAGGTAGTAATTGGTTAGATCCTAGGTGATCATTGCCATATTAGCGTCTCATCTGTGTGTAGAATCGATCTATGTGCAAATTAGCTTAATTAGATAGGGACAATTAAAACTATTACACGGGTTAGATGGAGGTTCCTTAGTTTTGAACGGTAATTCATCTAGACAAGGGAAAGTGTTATAAAACCTCCGCTGCCTAGCAGCTATACCTCATTCCAAGCAAAGGCTAGGGAAGTAAACCCCGAAAGTAAATCCGGAGTTGGAGTCCCAATGGGTGTGATTCTGAACTTCAGCGCTATCCAACAACTCCTGCGACATTTTTTTGTTGTTTTTTTCTTTCTTTCCTTTGAACCAAAACAGCTGTTTTTCGCATCTTTTTGATGTGATGACACCAGTTAAATAATTTTGACGTTTAAGTCTTAGAAGGTCTCCATCCTTCACTAAAGCCTCGACATAAATACGAGGAACCGGCTGCTGGCGCAATTTATCCCCATATCAATCCGCCCAGGCGACGTAGTTTCACAATTTTCGGACATTACGCCATCGTCTCTAGCAGACGGGTAGATGCCATCTTAAAATAATGTAGGTATTTACTCAACCGTCTGACACTGACTGGATGAGACACAAGGTCGCATGGGACATCCAGTAAGGATCGAACTCGCCTTTCTGTAGTAATGTATCTGCGCGACTGGTTTCCTCACTATTACACCGCGATGGGACGCCTATGATTGATGTCAAGTAATTGTGTGCAAATTGTTTTAAGAATAGTTACTTCAAGCTTTAATTGTGTACTAAGGATTATTATTAGTAACATGAAATCATATAACTGTGCGAGCATATCACGATTATTGAATAGAAATAGTATTAGAAACTATATGATTGTGTATAAATTAGTGTTAGATATTTGAAATTATACTGCTGTGTGCAAGGAACTCTGAAGAATTACACAAGAAAATCTAAAATAAAAACATGTTATACTATATATTTATATATATAGGTAGATACATACATACATACGTATAATATATATATATATATATATATATATATATATATATATATATATATATATATATATATATATATATAAGATAGATAGATATATCTATAGATAAATATAGAATCAAATTGAGAGATAGATAGATAGATTGATAGATAGATAGAGTAAAATTGAGTAGATAGGTAGATAGAATCAAATTGAGATAGATAGATGGATAGATAGACATAAAATCAAATTGAAAAGGATAGATAGATTGATAGATAGATAGATAGATAATAAGCCAAATGTTTCCTCTGGGGTAGAGTACCTCCCCCTCTTTGAAAAAGGGAGTCTTTGGTAGGACACTAAACTCCAAGCCCTGTCGGTGGGGCCCGAGAATACACCAACTGCACTTTTACAGAGGGGTAAAATCCCACAATGGGGCCGCCTGTTGGCTGTGGATGGTGACCTGTGATGTTTAAAGATGGAATCCTGGTGGTTGAGCTGTCGATGGCAGGGAATACTCCAATTTGGTCCTTATTTGGGCTAGACAGGTGGTCATAGAGGCCCCTACGATTAATCGGCTGGTTACACCAAGTCCTATCATATATATGATTGTCCCGACCTTTTTGTTCTTATGAAAAACCGAAGCCTTTTAATCATATACGTGTTTGAAGGCAGTGGTTTCGGGTCTTAGTGTCCTGGTAATGATATTGCATTGCATTTAAGTTCTAATTTTGGGACATGGGCCGGGTTAGCTCAGTCGGTAGAGCGTTCGGCTAGAAACCACAAGGTTCCTAGTTCGATACCGGTCCTCGCCGACTCGGCGTATGAGTAGCACAGGGATATGTGCGGTAGAGTAAGGAGCTGATGGTAAGTGTGGCGCTCCACCTCAGACGCCAAAACAATTTCCTTGGTCTAGCGCTATTGAAAAGGGGATATACTCCCTCGCTGACTGGCTGATACCGACTTTAGGCCGCCCCGACGACTTTTACTTTACTAGGGCGTTTCAAGTACCCATTCATCACCATTACTTCCAGGTCATCCCTAGACTGGAGTGGTAATATACGATAGGGTCCCATCTATGGGTTAAATAGATTAAAAAGCGTGTTTAAAAAATGTCCGGGAAAAAATTGAATACCCAACAAAAGGAAAACGTCTTCGGCATAAAATAACCAGACAAGAGTTTACATGTCATAAAATCCAACCAACCAACTAACTAAACTGCATCTGTTCGCGTTGCTGCCGATACTGCGGGTGGTCGTTCACAAATCCTGAACGCAGCATCTCATAAAAGAGCAGTTGTACGGCCATTATTGCACAAACCATCCAAGTAAGACTAACAAAATATGCTGGACACTGCCGGAGAAGCAAGGACAAATTCACAAGTGAGGTGTTGCGTAGGGGCCAAGGTCGAGTTGAAGTAGTAGTCGTTAGTAGTAGTAGACGTCGTTAGCTCAGAGAAACAACATACGAAAGTTGTATAGTCAAAAAGGGGTTGTTTATTTATTTCTAGGCTCGTGGGGTTTTTTTTCAGAGAGAAGGAGAGATAGAGGGTAAGGTCCAGCTGTTCTATCGTAAATCACGTTCATGCGGGTTCCGTATTTTTATCTGTATGTAAAAACATAACAGTTAAAAAAAACTTACGGGGCATTGGCTGATAGGAATGGATGTCGAGGAAGCGTCATGGAGATCCATGCTGTTGTCAGGTCTTGAAGTTGAGGATGATACTGAGTAACTTAATAAGAGTAAAATTAGATGTATAGTTAAAATAAGATAATAATAGTAAGGATACCAAGTGAATTGTGTTCAAGCGTCAGTTCGAATCGTTGACTCAGCCATCTGTTTGTGAGCAAATAGAAAAAACAAATTGGGATTTATTTAGATAAATATTCTTATCTCTTTGGTAACATGAAGATGAGGAGTGCCTTTGAATTAGTGGTAATGATTTCAACTCCGAAACTACGTTTTAATTCATCGGTAATCGTCTGAAGATGACATTTCAAGGCAATTAAAAAAACAAGAAAACACGTGAACAGAGCTCGAGGTTATTGTGGCATGAACGTTATGTTTATACACCATAAAGATGAGGACAACAGTCCGAAACATCAACATTATTCATATCAAGCCTTATCTCATAAACACATAGAAGTATAGGGCTGGTTTAGCTCAGTCGGTAGAGCGTCTGCCGGCCCTCGTCTAATCAGCGTATGAGTAGCACAGGGATCTGTGCGGTAAAGTGAGGAGCTGATGGTAGGTGCAGTGATCCACATCAGACGACTTGGTCTAGTGCTAGTCAAAGGGGTATAGACTCTCTCACTGCCTGGCTAATACTGATATCAGGCCGCCCCGCCGACTTACTTTATAAGATTAAAATAGTTAAAATAAGTTAATCATAGTATCAATATCCAGTGAGATGAGGTAAGGTAATTTACAAATAACACGTGAACAGAACCCAAGGCGTCTCCTTGAACTAATGGTTACGATTTCAGCTCCGAAACCACGTTTTAATTCATTGGTAACCGTCTGAAGATGACCCATTTTAAGGTAATTAAAAAAAAACACGTGGACAGGGCCCGTGGTTATTGTGGCATGTAAGTTATGTTTATACACAATAAAGATGAGGACAACAGTTCGAAATATCAACATTATTTATATCAAGCCTTATCTCATAAATACATATGGTGTAATGGTGAAAATCATTGGAAATGGACTCGTCACCCCGAGTTCAAATCTTGGATGTGGTAATTGCATTTCACTTAGCGTTAATACCCTTGGGAAAGGTATGAATCATACTCTCCCTCCAGCTATGGATAAATAGTAGGGAAGACTGGGCTCTTTAAACTTGGTTAGGCAACCAGTATAGAAGGAAAACTCTGAATTCAAACCTGTTGAACTCCGCTTAAGAAATTGACCTTGTGTCGCATCCTGCTCGTGCGGAGGAGGGGTTGGTAAATATATATCTCATAAATACATACAAGTATAAGAGTAAAAAAGAATAAGCTAATCATAGTATGGGTATCCAGGGAAATGTGTTCAAGCGTCGGTTCCAATCGTCGGCTCAAGCCATCTGTTTGTGAGAAAATAGAAAAACAAAATGGGATTTACTTGGATAAATATTCTTGTCTCCTTGGTGACATTAAGATGAGGTTTTATGTAAAGATTCTGAAGATAAATGTCTCCTGTAGTTGACACATAGCTTTTAATCTTGCTGGATTAGGTCTTTTTCTTTTTCTCTATAAAATCTACCGTCCTCTCTTTTATATATCTAACTATTTCTACTCAAGGATAAAGGTCAAGACTTGAATTGTTTAGGTGGTCTGAAGGTCATGACACTCTCTAACCCAAAATTCTAGAAAATAATTTAGTTTCTAAAGATTCTTTTCAGAGGGAAAATGTTTTCATAGCTTATCTATATAAAAAGTAAGTAAAGTCATCGGGGTAACCTAAAGTCGGTATCAGCCAATCAGCGAGGGAGTCTATCCACTTTTCACTAGCGCTAGACCAAGGAGATTGTTTTTGCGTCTGAGATGGAGCGCCACACATACCATCAGCTCCTTACTTTACCGCACAGATCCGTTGCTGAATTGGCGAGGGCCGGTATCGAATTAGGAACCTTGTGGTTTCTAGCCGAACCCTCTACCGGATGATCTATATACTAGGATGAATTAAAAATGTTTTAATGAAATTATTAACATCGTAGTAAGCGAGTTCGAACTCCATTCACGCTGTTACCTTAATCTGTGGACTAATATCCTTGGGAAAGGTACGAATCCAATCATCCCTCCAGCTATGCGTTAAATTGCGCCGGTTTAGTTCAGTCAGTATAGGATTCGCCGACGAATCGCAAATGGGTAAAATAGATCGGTTTAAAAATCTATTCGTATTCGATGGTACCCTGCGAAAAACACTTTGGAAAAAAAACTACAAAATATGTAAATATGAACGTACAAAGAACGTGAATACCTAACCTCTAGGTATAAATAAACCTAGACGTGTTGACATACCTTTAAAATATATGAACGTAACTTTCATTAAAAATTGTATTAATTCTTGACCTCTGACATTACCCTTTTTCCAAGTTTTAATACATTTTGATATTAAGACCATCCGTGATGCATTTCTCTATTAATAATGGAGATTCGCTTCCGGGTTTTCTCTGTAACAAAAACTACGTCACTGCTTACGTCACATTACCCAAAATCGCCATAACATAGAATAAATACACTCAAAATTTGAACATGCAACATTAGACAGTGCTCATTGCTTTTTAAAACAAATTTTAATAAATACATGACTGGTATTATATATATATATATAGTTTGTTTTATTTTAATATATATTTAAAGTTTACATTTCAAATTGTTTTATTTTTTAATCCTTTAATGAATTTGATGATTTTACTTACTTACAAACTCGCTGACATTGAATTTTTAAATGCCACCTATCAGGCAATATTTCAAAAATCTATTTTTACATAGGGTGTTTTTTATTTTGCTAGTATACATAATATCCATCGTGATCATCATCATCGTATTCATCATCATGATCATCATGCGTGCTAACAGCATGGATTCTCGTAACTCTTTCTCATCAACCGTCCCTATTATCATCTCTCCTGGCATGTCTTACACACAGCATCCAATATCGGTACAGCGTTAATTGATGTATGTTTTGGCTGTTTGCCAACACTGGTGTACGTCACTTATAAGGAGAACGTCACTTATAAGGTTTGTCATTTCTTCTCCAGTATGTCTTTTTCGTATAAATGGATGGTTTGAGTGATAGAGGAAAGTGGCCGAACAACTGCTTTTTCTGGGGTGCTGCTTCCAGGATTTGCACATAGCATCCTTGTGTAGTTCCCATCTAGTCTTTTCCCCTAGTTGTTGGTTGGTTGGTTGGTGGTTGGTTGATTTACGGCATATCAACTCGTCTAGGTTTATTTTATACCGAAGAAGTTTTTGTTTTTTCCTTTCTTGTTGTTTATTTAATTTTCCATCTATGTAAACCATAGATGGGACCCTAACAGGTACTACCACTCTGGGTTAGATTGGGCCTGGGAGTAATGGATAAAGAGGTACCCACATTCCCCAGAGTGCGCAACTAGCTTGCTCACCAATACCCCAAGATGGATGCCTATACTTGATTCTAAGCAATTGTATGCAAATTGTCTGTTTTAAAAATAGTTACTGGGAGCTTTAATAGTTTATAAAGGGTGATTAATCGTTGGTTGGTTGAATTTTACGGCATGCACAACCCTTATTGGGTTATTTTATACCGAAGACATTTTGTTTCATTCATTGTTGATGTTATTCAAATTTTTTTCGAACTCAATTTTTCAAACACATTATTTAACACATTTTTTTATTTAAGCCATAGATGGGACCTATCAGGTACTACCAATCCGGGTCAGAATGGACCTTGGAGAAATAGCGATAAATTAGCACTCCACACTCCCCAGAGCTCCAGAATGGGAACTTCACCATTAGATGCAGTTTAAAGTCATACTCCTGATACTTTTAGAGTTACACCTGAATAATAGCCATATCCACTCCGTAATTCTGACATTTATTCATGACCACTGACAATACCCTTTTCCCTGATTTATAATGTATCTCTATAACAAAATTGTTAGCAATGTATATCTATATTAAAAGTAATTTCAATACAGTCTGTACACAAGAACACTTTTATAATTGGCAAGGGGGGGGTGAGAAGTAAAGAGGTCTGGATTTTTGTTTATCGAGTTGCCTAAGGATAGCATTGGTTTCTTTGAGCGTTCACTGACCGTATACTTAAATCAATTCAGAATCCTTGCTTATCTAAACCAGACCCCCCCCCCCACCCTGTACTTTACTCCTTTGCTAAATCGGGTTCTGGCAAAAGATCCCTGGCACAAGAAATAATGGTCTGAGTTGGCGTGGTCGGGCATTTGCCAGTAAAAGTCTGAAATTGAACTGTATGAGTCTGGGGAGTGGGGGTTTTATGGGTGGTGGGGGCGATGGCTTATTGAAATTAGAAGCAATCGATTCGTACCCTTGGTCAGTCGCCTGGGTGGGTGGGGGCAATGGGTGTGTTTGGGGAATCTCGTCTAGTCGATAACAACTCCCCGAAAATTTTAAATCAGTGTTCAATTTATAGAATTTAGGAGATCGATTTCTTTGCATTGTCATGAAAGGCTGGTGCGGGGGTGGGGGAGTGAAAGAATTTCTGTGATTTGCTTTCTCTTTCTTTCTTTCTTTCTTTTTTCTTTCATTTTTGTTTCTTTGTGGTCATTCTTTGTATTTATTCTTTATTTCTTCCTCTCTTTCTTTTTTTCCTTTTTCTTTCTTTCTTTCTCTCTCTCTTTCTTTCTTTCTTTCTTTCCTTCTGTTGTCTTTATTCTTTCTTTCTCTCCTCTGTTCAGTTCTCCTTCTTTCTTTCTTTCCGTTCTCGTTATTGTTTTTTTCCTTCTTTCATTTCTTTTTTTCTTTCTTTCTTTCTTTCTTTCTTCTTTCTTTCTTTCTTTCTTCCAGTTCTCTTTATTATTTCATTCTATCTTTTTGTTCTCTTCTTTCTTTCTTTCTTTCTTTTATCTTTCTTTCTCACTTTCTTTCTTTCTTTCTTTCCTTCTTCCGATTCTTTCTTTCTCTCTTTCTTTCCCACTTTCTTTCTTTCCTACTTTCTTTCTTTCTTTTTCCCACTTCCTTTCTTTCTTTCCCACTTTCTTTCTTTCTTTCTTTCTTTCTTTCCTTCCTGTCTTCTTTACTTTCTTTCCCACTTTCTTTCTTTCTCTCTTTCTTTCTACCTTTCTTTCTTTCTTTCCCATTTCTTTTTCTTTCTTTCTTTCTTTCTTTCTTTCTTTCTTTCTTTCTTTCTTTCTTTCTTTTCCAATTTCTTTCTTTCCCCTTTCTTTCTTTCTTTCTTTCTTTCTTTCTTTCTTTCTTCTTTCTCTTCCGCTTCATTGATGATTACACACAAGACTTCACAAAATTTGTGAAGTGGCTTCCAAATTCTTTCTTTGACTTTCCCAAGATGCATTGCGGCAACTGTTGCCGACAGACAGCGTTGATCTTCTTCCAATTGGATCCAGATCAAATCAACTCCAAATTAGTAAAATTTCACCGAAATAATCATAATGATATTAATGGGAATAATAGACCTGTCAGAGTTAGTATAAGAAACACGATTGGGCAGACAATCGATATTTGATTACGACAACGCTGCGAGAGATTCGACGAAAATGTTCAGTTTGTTGGTTTACTTGCAAACGTGGCATATGATAATGAACGATGGCATAGCACGGCTTTATGATAGAACCTGTAGGTAATTTAATCTGGTCGATATGATAGGATAGATACTGTAGGTTTGGCTTACCCAGGCTTGTTCGTTTGGTTTGCTTCGACCAGATTTTATCTGGAACTCGTTATTTATCTTTTGTGGCCCTATGCTAGTCACGGTACTTGAGAAGATGTCTTAGTTCCGTGACTACCACACGTGTCTGAGGCTAGTTACCCTGTCGAGGCTTTCTGCGCCCGGTTTGACTGACTTTTTAACAGCTTAGACCATTCTTTATATGTGAAGATTATAGCTGTTTCGCATTCGTCAACTGGTGACAACTGGTGCTTACCCCGGTCCCCCAAATAAAGTCCACACCTGGGACTTCCGACAGTTCTAATAAACATATCAATTTAGTGGCTTGCAGACAGAAATAGGTTTTGGATTTGATTGAATTTTACTCTTTCCTTGTGTCCAGCAAATGTCATTTATAAAAGGATGTGCGCTTGTTCGTTGTACAAACAAACATACAGACATTCAGCATCTTTCGTTTATACAAGCCAAGGTATGCCCCACAGGCACAAATATTTAAGTTTTACTATAATTAAATATTATACTGAATTAGAAAGACAATAAAATTAAATAAGGGCACAAAAAAAATTATTAAACTTATTTTTACTTGATTCTAATATAAGATTACACATAGGATTGCTTTTAATACGTTTGAGAATAATAAAAAAAATTAGAAATCAATAACACTAAGTTATTATTCATTCAACACTGTTTTGTTAAAACCTGTATGTAAATTATTTCCACCATATACTATGTAAATCTTTATTTCTTACGAAATATAACACGTATTGCAGGATTTTAAACACACCAATAACATGGGCCTTTCAGGCCTGTGTTTGTTAATGAAATTAACGAGGTGATCACTAGAGGTATTCCCCCCAGGTAACACCTGCCCCCTTGATTTAAAGTGATAGGGCTGGGTTTATTGCCGAGTGTTTGAGGCGCCCACCTGTGTGAATACCGACGGGATCAACACATTTTTGTGCCAACCATCTCATGAGCTTCGGTACGTGGGTGGTCCCACATTAAACTACATTACGTCATACCCGCATAAGTGGAATGAGGGGTAAATACTTTAATAACATGGGCTGATTTGAGACAAATCTATCTATGTAAGCCTTAAATTGAGATATCATCAATAAATATGATGCTAATTATAATTAAATAATGATTATTTAATAACCATTGAGAATAAACGCAGATAACTAAGGAAAATGTGATGTTGGTATGGACCTAGTTTCGGTTACAGAAACACAAACACATAATCTCCCTTATAAGAAGACTAGCAGCGGCTACCCCACGTCTCCTGGGTAGAGGGATGATTTTTTAAAGTAAGTCCAACAGATCCATTATTACTTAATCGTGAGTTGAATCCTCGTGGGATGTCCCATCTAAATCCCCTATGTCAAAAAATAGACCTTGCATTGATCCAGCTACTCTGAAAATAAATGTTAATATCTACTATCTAAAATATTAAATGAAAAAAAAACCATACTGTTATCCTTTAAATTTCATTTTTTAATCATCTTCACGAATATAAATAAAATATCTATTATTTTGGCTCAAAAACCAAGCCCTGGTGATATTTGATGTGTACATATATATATATATACTCTGTCGTTAATTGTTTTATTTTCGAAGTTTCCTCCGGACATACAGATTAACAGAACTGCCCTTTATATATGTAGAGATTACATTCGGACATACATACACACAACTGCCCTTTATATATGTAGAGGTCACATTTGGACATACAGATTTAGACAACTGCCCTTTATATATGTAGAGATTACATTCGAACATACATACATACACACAACTGCCCTTTATATATGTAGAGATTACATTCGTACATACATACACACAACTGCCCTTTATATATGTAGAGATTGCAGTCAGACATACATACACACACACACCTGCCCTTTATATATGTAGAGATTACATTCGGACATACATAAACACACTGCCCTTTATATATGTAGAGATTACATTCGGACATACATACACACATCTTCCCTTTATATATGTAGAGATTACATTCGGACATACATACTTGTCTTTTATATATGTAGAGATTACATTCGAACATACATACACACAACTGCCCTTTATATATGTAGAGATTACATTACATACACACACAACTGCTCTTTATATATGTAGAGATTACATTCGGACATACATACACACAACTGCCTTTATATATGTAGAGGCATTCGGACATACATACACACAACTGCCCTTTATATATAGATTACATTCGGACATACATACACACAACTGCCATTTATATATGTAGAGATTACATTCGGACATACATACACACAACTGCCCTTTATATATGTAGAGATTACATTCGGACATACATACACACAACTGCTCTTTATATATGTAGGGATTACATTCGGACATACATACACCCAACTGCCCTTTATATATGTAGAGATTACATTCAGACATACATACACACAACTGCCCTTTATATATATATAGATTACATTCGGACATACATACACACAACTGCCCTTTATATATGTAGAGATTACATTCGGACATACATACACACACAACTGCCCTTTATATATGTAGCGATTACATTCGGACATACATACACACAACTGCCCTTTGTATATGTAGAGATTACATTCGGACATACATACACACAACTGCTCTTTATATAGGTATATATATAAAGATGTGAACACATACAATGGAACTTTCAAAGATTCAATTGAACTGACACAGTACTAAATCCCCCGTGAGGATAGAAAACTTTAATCGGTGTGCTAGAATAAGTTGCAAATTATCGCTTTAATCTGGTCGCTTTTAATGGTGGATCTATATCAATTTTATCCCGGACAGAAGAGACATTTCTCCTTAGCGTCCAAGAAGGACCATTTAAGGAGGTAGCGTTTCTTCCACTTCTGTCCCCGACCAATTAGTTCAAAAACTGTAAAATCAATATCACACTCGAAACAGGAATCGGAGGCTTCATTGTTGGAATGAGAATATTATTGATATTGGAAAGTAAATCGGTACAAAAGTCAATTGCGTGTTCCACTCCAGGGAATACCTTAGTCGATATAACACTAGAAATCCAATATAAAATTATATATGAAATAATCTATTCATTATAAAATCGATATAACACAAGAACGTTAATCAATAGACACTAGAAATAAGGATAGTTGGAAATGATATTGTTAATGGCGGGAAAATCTTAATAAAGTTGGATCGATTAGTTTAGTCTGCAAGAAAGTCAATTAAAGAGGCTTCACTGAATCATATTCACTATCATTTTATGACAGCAATCACACACACACACACACACACACACACACACACACACACACATATATATATATATATATATATATATATATATATATATATATAAGTCATCCACATACGCGTGTTTCGGCGTTTCACGCCTCTTCAATGTGGTTAGGCACAACAACTATCCTTGGCTAGGGTTGAACTACGACTGACTGTTTGCCAACCTGATATTTAATCCACTCGGCTATTGACAGCTGCTGTAGCTTTTGTGCTGGTGTTTTTAAACTATTAAATACATAGGTTTGTTTATATATTTTACGGTCACAGAGATATCTAGTTTACGGGAAAACGATCATTACTTATATGCTTAGTAGTGAGAGTTAATTTAAATCACCCCTTATAGAGAGCTCATACCAAATTTATGGCCCAAACAGGAAATGATGGAATAGGTTGGGGGGGGAGAAACAATTACGAAAAGAAATGCTAAATTAACTCCCCTGTTATCTAATTATTAGGTAACTATTAACTTGCAAATGGTAATAGTCCACATGGATAAACGCAGCTCTCTGTAGTTCGATTATGAAGAAACGGCCAGGAAAATACCGTTCCATTCATTAATTTTTTCAGAAAACAAGGTGTGTCAAAAAATGTACCAAGTTTAAAGCTGTATTTACATAGATATAATTGAAGAATGAATGGAACGTGAATTTTATTTCAGAATACAAGGTGTGTCATAAAGTACAAAACTATCGATACTTTTTTGACACACCTTATATATATGGGCCGGGTTAGCTCAGTCGGTAGAGCGTTCGGCTAGAAACCACAAGGTTCCTAGTTCGATACCGGTCCTCGCCAACTCAGCGTATGAGTAGCACATGGATCTGTGCGGTAAAGTAAGGAGCTGATGGTAGGTGTGGCGCTCCACCTCAGATGCTAAAAACAATCTCCTTGGTCTAGCGCTATTGAAAAGGGGATAGACTCCCTCGCTGCCTGGCTGATACCGACTTTAGACCGCCCCGTTGACTTTACTTTATATATACACACACACATATATATATATATGTGTGTGTATGTGTGTGTGTGTAAAAAGAAAATGGAAGTGAATCCGACGGTATTTTGAAAAGAGAAATAAAGGAAATAAGTATAGAATGGATAAAATAGGATATTTTAATTAACTATACTTACACGTGTTTCGGTCAGGAGTTTATCCATGTGTACATTATTCAATCAGTTATTATTTTTAAATAACAAAATGAAATGAAAAAATAATAATAGAAAAAATGTAGAAATGTTCCGCACACAAAGAAATATCGACCTTCCTCAGTTCATTTCATTTTGTTATTTAAAAATGATAATAGATTGAATAATGTACACATGGATAAACTCCTGACCGAAACACGTGTAAGTAACATTCTATACTTTTTTTCTGTCTTCAACATATATATATATATATATATATATATATATATATATGTGTGTGTGTGTGTGTGTGTGTGTGTGTATTATGGAGTGAATAATGATGAATATGGTAAATTTTGTATTTATTTTTGATAATATTTTTGATAATATTTTTTATTGTTTTCTGATGACGACCAATCACCTAAAGGTGAGGCTCCGAAACCATTGGTAAAACGGACTCTTAAATGTATTGTAAAATACACTTATATATATATATATATATATATATATATATATATATTATTATATATTGGTGTTTTGGTGTGAATAAAGATGAATATGGTAAATTTATTTTTGATAATATTTTTAATTGTTTTTGGTGTTATTTTATTTTGGTGTTATGCTATGAATAAAAATGATACGCTCGGTTTTAGTTTTATTTTTGATAATATTTATTTTCATGGAAATAATGAAAATAATAAAAAAAAAGTGGATTACTCTGTAATGTTTTGCATTTTTCAGCCACCAAATATTTGATGACAAACCTCTGCAAATATTGCTGAGTTTACAGTTAAGGAAAATTAACCACTTCACATTTATCAACAAATACATGACGAACGTTTTGGCCCACGGAATAAGATCCTTTTCTATATTTACTCAACCCCTCCACAAACTTGGTAGTGTCAGGGCCATGCCGTTGGGAACTTAAGTTCCTGGTAGGGTCACTCAAGGCGGACATTTCTGGCACCCGGCCAAAGGGACTCTGGTGAAAATCCAAAGGGCGTCTCCTCATCAGGAATCAACGGCTTTTGGTATACTTGTCACTGCGACCGAGGAAAACCTGCAGCAAAGAATCGGGATATGCATGCGGAGCTTGGGGACCACTTGGGAATTTCGTATACACTTGTCACTTCTTCCATGATTTCTTCACAGGTGAATTCATTGGTTGGAACTGGCTCAGCTGACCCAGTGTGAAGGCCACCACAAAAACAGAACAGAGCCCTTCAACAACAGCAGTGTTGGCCACAGGATCATCTTTAAGTGAAGTTTAACAGGTTTGTATGCATAAATTTTCAGACTCCTTGACCATATGACCTTTAGGCACCCCTTTATCTTTGCTGATTCATAAGTACATTTTTTAAATTTACACTGTCAACATCCGGTTGTTTGTTAGGGGTTAGGGTTAGGGGTTAGGGTTAGGGGTTAGTTTTATAATTAAAAAAAATCCTCTAAAAATTGTCTGTTAACAAACAACCGGATGTTGACGGTGTAATTGAAAAAAAAGTGCTTATGAATCAGCAAAGCAAAAGGTCCCTACTATCTACCCATAGCTGGTGGGAGAATAATTGGATTTATACATTTCGCAATGGTATTAGCGATATGTGAAATGCAAACAGCCTCGTCCAGGATTTGAACTTGGACGCTCAACTTTTTTTAAGGGTATTACTACGGAAGTGACCGGACTGTGCGACTGGATTTATAACTTGCTTCCTACAATGTCACAGTCCAAAACGTTAGGTACTACGCCACGATGGGACACCCAGTCTCGGTGATTTAGCTCAGTCGGTAGAGTATCCGACTAAGAGCCACACGGTTGCTGGTTCGCCTATGGTCTAAGCGCGTGGTGTAATGGATAAAATCATGGAAAATGGACTCGTCGCCCCGAGTTCAAATCCTTGACGTGGTAACTGCATTTCACTTAGCGCTAATACCCTTGGGAAAGGTATGAATTCTACTCTCCCTCCAGCTATGGGTAAATAGTAGGGAAGACCGGGCTCTTTAACCTTGGTTAGGCAACCGGTCTAGGAGAAGGAAAACTCTGAATTCAACCCTGTTAAACTCCGCTTAAGAAATTGACCTTGTGTCACATTCTGCTCGTGCGGAGGGGTTGGTAAAATATATAAGCCCTCGCCAACTCAGCGTATGAGTAGCACAGGGATCTGTGTGGTAAAATAAGGAGCTGATGGTATGAGTGGCGCCCCACCTCAGAAGCAAAAACAATCTCCTTGGTCTAACGCTAGTGAAAAGAGGGATAGACTCCCTCGCTGTCTGGCTGATACCGACTTTAGGCCACTCCGACTTTACTTTACTTATTGCATGATTTTCCCAACCCTATTGCCCTTATGGCAAGCCCCAACCCCTTTTTATCATATGGGTGCTAGAAAGCGGTGGCTGCGGGTCTACATGTCCTGGGAATGACGTTAAACTCTACCTGATGGTGAGGTTCCAGTTTTGGAGGTTTGGGGAATGTGGAGCACCCCTTCATCACCATTGCTCCCTGGTCCACTCTGACCCGGAGTGGTAGTACCTGTTAGGGTCCCATCTATGGGTTAAATGGAAAAATGTATTCATAAAAAAATTGTATTATCCATTAAGCATTGATTTATTTCAAAACTTTATCGGCATTAAATGACCCACTGAGGTTGATATGCCGTAAAACAAAACAAACAAAATGAAAAACAAATTTACTTATTGCTTTTAATCTAAAAATTGCTAACCTGAATTTCAGTTGAATTCAAACCTTAATCATCGGTTGCCACCGGTAATGACAAGCGCATTAATACCGTTTCCATATATCCGGTTTTCGTGCGTAACGACTGTCTCCAAGAGAGCGATATTTGAGAAGATTCTATTATCATTTCCAGGATTATTTCGCAGAGAATAGGATTGGCACCACTAAGCCTGGCCCCAAGGTTCTATTTTCGGTCAAGAATCTTTCGTTCACCGAAGAGTCTTCACAATCTCCTCGGGGACTCTTCATCTGTCCAAACTGGTTACATCACATCTGGCTCGGTCTTAAGACGGTTAATCTGCAGCATGCTCTATACCACGTGACTTGTAATTTAGTGTTGTCCCATTTGAGCTGATCTTTAATAGACGGGTTCAGATTTCTATCAGAACAACTATTCATTACCTTCAACATTAGTTATTCCCCCGGAAGCGTTTGTTAGTGAAATTGGCGGTTTCTTTGTAACAAGGTTGTTTAAATCAGACTCTTCGATCTCGATTCCTGGGATAAAATTAGAGAATATACATCGGAAATTGTATCGATTTTATTCTATTGATTTAAGTGATAAAAGAAAGAAACTTTCGAGCTGTTGAAATGAAATAAAAAAAATTACAAAATTGTTTTTTGCAGATTTATAATAATGAGCAACAACCTTGAAAAAGTACCTCATGCCTCCCAGGCCAAATATTAGGCTCACATTTACGTGCAACAAAAAGTAATTGATTTTTTCTCCAGGAAATTTAGCTGAGAAAATAGGAGCAAATTTTAACACTGGCAAGAATAATCTTAAATCTTAAAGAAAAATAGAAATGTGTTGTACAAAAACATTCTAAAATAGAATGTAATGAATTCGGTGCTGTAGTTTATTTTTTATACGTAATATTTTTCTTTGGCGTAAAAAGTTTACACATTTAAATGTGTTAGTAAAATTATTAACTTATTCACAAAAGATAATTCTTTATTGTTACTATAATAATTGAATGTGTGGTTCTTATAATACATTAGAAGGCTCAGAGTAACCTTCCAAAATAGGTGAATATATGCATAAATAAATCCGAACAAATAAATACAACGTAATAACAATACAGGCTTTGTTGTCTGAGCACGTAAAAATTGACATACATGACATAGATACAACACAGATAGGACGAATGTCTTTTTGAAGTAAGAAAAGGTTCATAAAGAATATGAGATTCACTTACTGATAGTTGGGGGGGGGATGTCCTCTACATAATGGACAGAGACACCATGCGTCTAGTCCATCTTTTGTGGATAATTGACGAAGAGAAGGAGAGACAGAGATTCCCGGGCAGCTGGTTAAATACCCAGCTAGTAGTGTCATTTATTGGCGAAACCCTCGCGATAAGGAAGGGTAACCTTTCTGGACACGGGTCCATCCCAACAGGAGCAGACAAACGCTACATCACGATTTTTTTAATTAATCTTGAAATCTTGTACATTATTATTGTTATCGATCTAATTGGACAATTTGATTACAAAATATTATCAAAACAAAAACAAAACAAAAACAAACTGGTTAATAGACCAAGTTTTAACAGTAAATTTTCAGTTTAAGGAGAAATATGTTAAAAGTGTCTACCATCTTCTATATATCAATACACGTGTTCCTTAACTGTACGACCGTTATCATCTTGTAACACACTCAAGTTAAAGATGATACCGTCCAATCGTCCAAGATGAAATGCAAAAATATAAATCCTGATTATCTGGTGTTGCTTATCCCCCAAATTCTTTTTTCTCATGAGTGCAGTCACCCCAGTTAAATAATGGACCATTTCGTTTTCATTTAAAAAAAAAAAGAAAGGGAAGAAAAAGGACATGATAATCGGAAAATATAATGACAAAGAAAGAGTGAAGAATCGGGGAAAAATAAAAAGAGAAGGCGAGCGCGCGAAAGCGATAACGCTTATCTCTTTCAATCGAACATAATAAAAAAATGAAAAGAAGGAAAGAAAGAAAAAGATGAGTGAGATAAAGATAAATGAAGTTATTATACTTTTATATATTGAACTAATTAGCAATAGCTTTTAAGTGAATATATCAAACTCTGTAATAATTAGATTATCATACTCTGGTATATCCACAGGTGATGTTCGTTTTAGTATAATACTTTGAATGTACTGGTAATACAAATGTAAACATTCCCGATAAATGGATTTTTTTCTTTCTCCACTTTCTTTTTTATTTCAGCTCTTACACAATTTAGTTTTATTCATTACATTGTGCCAGGGATTATCAGTATTTATAACTAATTACATTGTCCATAGCTCAGTCGGTATAGCGTTCGGCTAGAAACCACAAGGTCCCTAGTTCGATACCGACTCTCGCCAACTCAGCATATGAGTAGCACAGGGATCTGTGCGGTAAAGTAAGGAGTTGACGGTAGGTGTGGCGCTCCACCTCACACGCCAAAAACGATCTCTTTGGTCTAGCGCTAGTGAAAAAGGATAGACTCTCTCGCTGTCCGGCTGATACCGACATTAAGCCGCCCCGACGACTTTACTTTACTTACATTGTCCATTTACCCCCAAAGATTCATCTGATGATTGCATGTTAGTTGATACATGAGATTTCTAGAAATGAGACTTTACGAGATGAGATTTTAATATATATCTATTATTGTATTAAAGCTGAGCGAATCAATGTTCGTTTACGCTTTTTTCATGTTTAGTTTAAAGACTACAATTAAATACTAAAATATTCCTTCCTCGTGCGATTGAATTATGTTGGAAAAATAATTAATTTTCATCGTTTAAATTAGCAGTAATTTGCAATTAACTCACAATGTAACATATCTCTCACTTATATTCTTATCTCTCAATTTTCATCCACTCTATATATTTAATTCCCCTCGCTATTAAATTCTTAGTATATCTGTGAGAACAATGGGCGTGAGAGTAAGCCACTCCTTAAATCCTGTCACCATAACCACCAAATCAGTAGTCAGTTAATCTTTGTAGCTGATAACAATCACCGAGTGCTTCACTTTCACTTCTGTCAAGGTAAAAATTGTCGGACCTTATAAACCTTTAAGCACCCCATCTGCGATCTCGATTAAAAAAGGACATGTTTTTTTATTTACACCGTCAAAATCCGGTTGTTTGTTAACAGACGATTTTAGAGTTTTTTTTTAAATTATAAAACTAACCCCAACCCTAACCACTAACCTTAACCCCTAACCCCTAACACTAGCAAGATATTTTTTAATAAATTCTTTTTAATATTAACTATCCGTAGAGGCAAATGGAAAATAATTAAACATGATTTTCGTTGTAAGTTTTATTTTTTTTAAATAACAATATTAGTTTATCTTTAGTGCAAAATTAACGTTTTCACATGGGCTAGCAACAACAACTATTCCTGTGTAAACTTGTTTTTTTGTTTAAAGTTTTTGTAAATAAAAAAATATTTCTATTTAAAAAAAAAACAAAAAAAAAACATTGAAATAAACATATCTCCATGCATTTCTCTTCTGATTAGATAAAAACTATTTAATACGTGTCTTTCGTTTATAGTATTATTAAAAGGTATATATTTAAAAAAATATTTTGCTAGGGTTAGGGGTTAGGGTTAGGGGTTACGGTTAGGGATTAGGGTTAGGATTAGGAGTTAGTTCTATAATTTAAAAAAAACTTCTAAAATCGTCTGTTAACAAACAACCGGTTTTTGAAGGTGTAAATGAAAAACATGTCTTTCTCAATCGAGATCGCAGATGAAGGTTATATGGTTAAAAATTGTCAATAGTGTTGTTGTTAATTTAACTACCGAAGAAGTATAAAAAAACATTGTACTTTATTTTCAAAACTTTTTTTTTTTTAGTTTTGTTTGAGAAAGCTTATTTTTGATATTATATAAAAAAAACTGATTTTCAGTCATCCCCACAACCTAGCTTCTCAACACTGTAGCTAATAATAGAATTTTAAGAATCACGTCTATTTAAATTAAAATTTGGTCAAACGTTCCCTTTCTTAAAAATCCTACAAAATAATTTTAATGATTTCTAAAAAATTATCCGGCCTTATTTATTTAGAAAAAATAATTCGCTTTGTAAACTCATTTCTTTTTCTGATCACAATGGGTGTTCAATGGGTGACCCAATGGGTCACGTTTTTCAGAGTATATATATATATATAATATATATATATATTATATATATATATATATATATATATATAAAAAGTAAATGGTAATTTGCTTGAAGCATTGTTAAGTATGTTCTAAATATTAATAATTTGAAGGCAATTACAATGCCTATAAATAAAATAAAAACAAAAAGAAGTTTTTTTGTCTTATCGATTTCAAAGAAAACTTTATCTTCAGAGACAAAATCAGAAATGATTTTCGTCTCTGAAGATAAAGTTTTCTTTGAAATCGATAAGACAAAAAAACAACAACTTTTTGTTTTTCTCATAGGCATTTTAATTGCCTTCAAATTATTAATATATTATAACATACTTAACAATGCTTCAAGCAAATTACCATTTACTTTTATATATATATATATATATATATATATATGTGTGTGTGTGTGTGTGATGTGTGTGTGTGTGTTGTGTGTGTATTACAGGATATTGTAGCCGGTTTATCTCAATTGGTAGAGCACATGCCTAGGCAATTGCAACGTTCCCGGTTTGATATTTCAGTAATTTGGGGAGCTGACGGTAGGTATAGCGCTCGACTTCAGCATAAATAATCTCCCCGGTCTAGCGCTAGCGAAAAGGGGATACTCCCTAGATGTCCGACTGATAGGCCACTCCACCGACTTTACATTGCTTTTTACACACACACACACATACACACACACACACACACACACACGTACACACACAATATATATATATATATATGTATGTGTGTGTGTATTGTGTGAGTACATATACATGTGTATGAATGAGTGGGAATATATATACAGGTATGTGTGTTTGTGTGTACGTGTGTCTGAGTGTATATACATGTGTGTGTGTTTGTGTGTGTGAGTATATAGAAATGTGTGTATGAGTAGATATACATGTGTGTGTTTTTGTGTGTGTGCACGCACCCGTGCGTATGTGCGTTCAGGATATATACCCATTACCCCTTCATATAATACCACCTATTATCTATTGTTTAATTTACAATTGACGTATAAACCTTTTTAATATTTGATAACGCCTTTCAAATTCAGGGAACACTTTTATTCCGTTAAAGAGTTTAAATTCTAAACTAAAGTAATTGATCTATCTTTTTTTCCCTTTTCTTCGTGCCTTTAACCCCAAACATTTTCTAAATTCGCATGGAATTCTATTCCTTGTTTACCAAAATATCCACGGATCCATGTCACATATTTTATGAAAAGGACATGCACAGGTCCTGCTAGTATTACAATAATTCAGTAAATGTTTTTCACTCAGCTATGGTGCCCTTGGGAAATTTATAAATCCACTAATTCTCCTTATGGGTAAATAGTAAGGCAGACTGGGCTTCTTAACCCTGGTATGACTGTCGGTCTATAAGTAAGTAAAGTCGCCAGGGTGGCCTAATGTCGGTATCAGCCAGACAGCGAGGGAGTATATCCCCTTTTCTCTAGCGCTAGACCAAGGAGATTATTTCAGCGTCTGAGGTACAACATCTACCATCAGCTCCTGTTTACCACACAGATCCCTGTGCTACTCATACGATGAGTTGGCGGGGCCGGAATCGAACCAAGAACCTTGTGATTCCTAGCCGAACATTACCGACTCAGATTATAATCTGTTTTATATTTAGGGACGTAGTTTCGGTTACAGACAAATAGAGACTGAATCTCCATGATGGATTACTTATATTTTACTTTTGAATAGAGCCTCGTAAAAAACATTGCAGTTGGCGTTGCTCTTCTGTTTATCGTCTTTCGAATCAAAGAATTTGTTATTAGAATTAAAACCAACGTTTCATTCTTTGTTTTTTCTTTTTTCTTTTTTTCCATTTTTTTTTTTTTGTAGTGACGTCTTGTTTGTGTTTTCATCTTTTGGTGAAGGGTCGTGATATAATTCGCCTCGCTTGCATCACTGTCTATTTCCTGTAAGTGACGCTCTGACGTTTTTAACAGACAAAAAAGCAGGCCGATAAAACAAAAAACGCTAAGCAGGAATTTCGGTCTGGAAGCGTGACAGAGATGGATGACAAAGTTCCTGTATCAACGTCTTTGTGGAAGTCAGTGTCTACCACAAAACAACGACTCAATGCACTACCAGTTCGTGAAAGCTTGAAAGCATATCACCATATATATATATATATATATATATATATATATATATATATACCAACCCCTCCGAACGAGCAGGATGTAACAAAATGTCAATTTTTTAAGCGGAGTTTAACAGGCTTGAATTCATAGTGTTCCTTCTTCTAGACTGGTTACCTAGCGATAGTTAAAGAACCCAGTCTACCCTACTATTTACCCATTGCTGGAGGGAGAATTGGATTCATACCTTTCCCAAGGGTATTAGTGCCATGGGAAAAGCCAACAGCTTCGTCCAGGAATTGAACTCGCGTTGACGAGTCCATTTCCCAGGACTCTAACCATTAAACCATGCGCCTATCACCATATATGTGTTTACTAAACCCCTCTACATGGACAGGATGTGTCACAAGGTCAATTTTTAAGCAGGTTTTTTTCAGGTTTTAATTAGGTTTTTCTTATGCTGCGGCCAGTTGTATACCAAGATTAAAGGGACCAGTCCGTCGTAATATTTACCCATAGCTGGATGGAGAATAATTGGATACCTTTCCCAAGAGTTTAGTACTAGACCAGTTGCATAAACAAAGTAAAAAATCCTAGTCTGTCCTACAATATATCCATAGCTGGAGAGGAAATAGTTGTATTTATACCTTTCCAAGGATTTAGCTTTAGAGTGGTTGCATAAACAAGGTTAAAAAGCCCAGTCTGTCCTACTATTTATCCATAATGGGAGTATAATATGAGTATCATGATGTTAAGTTTAAAATGTCATATTAAATTATTTAAAAAAAAACCTTTCCGATGGTAAAACTCTTTTCTATGAAATCATTTAAAAAACCCTTTCTAATACATTGCAATAGTAAAACCCTTTCCTATGATATCATTTTAAAAAAAAACTCTTACCGATACATTGCCATGGTAAAACCCTTTCCTATGAAATCATAAGAAAAAACTTTCCGATGTATTGCTATGGTAAAACGCTTTTCAAGGATATCACCTATATACCACAAGATTCTAAAAACATATGTTTTTAATAAATACTTTACTTCAGTATCAATTTCTAATAGTTTTTTGTCGAAAACTCTATTGAGAATGTATCGCCCCCTTTAAACAGATCAACTATTGAAGTATGATTTTTTTTCTTGTATAAGATAATAACCAATTAAATAATTATCGAAATGAGTAAAGAAACTCTTCTTTTTTAGTTTTTATTTTCATTTTATTTTCCGATTTTCGATACTTATTTTCTACCAGAGTAGTATCGTTATTTTTTTCTTCTATTCACACCTTTTTATTTATGCAGAAATTAGTATCAATCATATCTAACCCACACCGATATTTTGCACCCTAAAAATAAGCGGAGGGGGTCAAAGTTAAGTGACTGAAAAAAATCAGAAAGTTTTGAAATAAAAACGAATGCATTATAAAAGTCATTCATGGATCAATCAACACTGAAAATTTCCTTAAAATCGGATAATTCCCTGATTTTTGGTAATTATGTTTGTATCCATACCTTTTCTAATGACTTAGGTATGCTTCTTTTTTTTTTACATTTGTATATATGTATATGTATATGCATATGTGTGTGTGTGTGTGTGTGTGTGTGTGTGCATATTAAATTCTTTTTTTTTATTAAATGGTTCTTGCATATATACACGCTGCTATACATTTAGGTATATGATTATATATATATATTTGTATATGCATTTCTCTCTCTGTTGGATAGAGTAGTGAATATGATTAAAAATGATTGCAAGTTACTTAGAAAACAAAGTGGTTAGGAGAATGCCGAGCGGTAGCATGAATATTTTTTACCTTTGCGTGTGAATCAAGGTATTTTTTTATATATGTATTTACTCAAACCTTCCTCATGAGCAGAATGCGATACAAGGTCAATTTTTAAGTAGAGTACAATTTGATTGGATTGGATGAATTCAGTTTTCCTTCTCTTAGATTGGTTGCCTAACCATGGCTAAAGAACCCAATCTACCCTTGTTTAATTTTTCTATGTCCTTTTCTGTTTTTGATCTGAATAGAAAAAAATAGAATTATTGTAGAAAAAATATAAACCTATTAGTAAAGAAAAAAATTATTTTCGAGTTTTCAGGCGGTGCTCATTTCCCCGTATAAGTTTATCGTAAAAACGTTCCCCACATTGGAACCGATCGAAAGGAAACTGGCGCAAAAGGTTCAAAGTTAGTGTGGCCAGAAAAAACAGAACCCAAATTATTTATTATCGAGCGGTTCCGATATGGGGGATCGTTTACTATAAACTTATACGGGAAATGAGCCCCCCGAAAATCCGAAAAATAAAAACTTTTTAGAATTTTTTTTTTTTTTTACAA
>CM042158.1:38575406-38607906 GCA_023376005.1 Doryteuthis pealeii | reverse complement strand
AGATCATTATGAGGTATCGATATATTTTTATCTTTATTTCATAATGCTGCAATGTATGCGTATATAGTTACGTGTGTGTGTTTGTGTATGTGTGTGTGTGTGTGCGTTTCAAGAAGTGTATATCTATGTGTTCTATATTTGCTAATGTCTGTACTTGCATATATATATATATATATATATATATATATATATATATGCAGATCTTTAAGATACATCTATGTATTCATCTTTCTTGTGTATGTTTGTTTGGTTCGAGAAGTATATATATCTATGATTCTTATGTCTGCCACAGTCTCTCTCTCTCTCTCTCTCTCTCTCTATATATATTATATATATATATATATATATATATATTATATATATATATATTTAAAGATTCACTGTATTTATACATACTGGATCATACAATAATAATACAGTGTGTCTTAGAAATCACATATAGAATCATCCCTCACTACAAGTTTTAGATAATTCTCATATATATATATATATATATATTATATATATATATATACGGAGATCTTTAAGATGTGTATCTATATATTTGTGTCTTTATTTCATTATTATGCAACCATGTGTGCGTATGTATATTTAGTGAGTATGTATGCGTGCGTGCCGATATATATATATATATATATATATATATATATATATATATATATATATATATATATATATCAAGGTTCCTGTGTTGCCAGTGTCTCTATGTGTGCATATGTGTATATATACATATATAAAGGAGATCTTTAAGATGTATCTATATATTTGTGTCTCTATTCCATTCAGCAACGATGTGTGCGTTTTTCCTAAAGGCGAACTCATTTGTTTCGTGTTCATTTTGACGATCAATTTCCTCATAAATCGCAGTAAAAAAAAAGAAGTCTTGATGATGTTGCTTTGCCGTACGTGTTACACTTTCGACGGCTATCCGCCATTTTTAAGTCACGTGTTCAACGAGCGTATTTCGAAAGTGTCATTCTGCGACTATGTCCCCAGTTCGGTGTGAAAACAAAAAAAACAAAAAAAAAACGTTCCTATATGATCATTAACTCATTGCCTACCAAATTTCCCTCATGGCTCTAAGAAATTTGTTTCTCTGGAGAGTGTGGAGTAACCCTTTATCCATAAGTTTTTTTTTGTTTTGTTTTGTTTTACGGCATATCAACCTCAGTGGGTCATTTAATGCCGATAAAGTTTTTAAATAAATCAATTCTTAATGGATAATACAATTTTGTTTATCAACTCATGTTTTTCTATTCAACCCATAGATGGGACCCTAACAGGTACTACCACTCCTGGTCAGAGTGGACCAGGGAGCAATGGTGATGAAGGGGGGCCCCACATTCCCCAAACCTCCAAAACTGAAACCTCACCATCAGATAGAGTTTAACGTCATTTCCAGGACATGTAGACCCGCAGCCACCGCCTTCTAACATCCATATGATAAAAGGGGTTTGGGGCATGCCATAAGGGCAATAGGGTTGGGAAAATCATATAGGTGCTAGGGCTTGATGTGACCAGCCGTTATCCATTAGTATCCTGGGTATAACGTTAAACTGCATCTGGTGGTGAGGTTACAATTCTGGAGCTCTGCGGAGTGTGGTGTGCCCCTTCATCACCATTACACCATTAGTGTCCTGTGTATGATGTTAGACTGACTAGTGCTGGTTATTAATACAAGTTTATCTGATGAGAATTTTTTTCTAAATAATTTTTCTCGTAAAAATCTATACGTTAGATAACTTTAAATATATAATAAACTATATATAAATCAATAATATCGTACATGTATTTATCTAAACTTATTTTACAAAGTACAGTAGCCGATCCTTTGTTGCATACAACTACAGAGTATATATAATATAATACAGCGTTCTCTTTATTCAATTTAGTAGTAATATTAAATACCCATTGATAAATTTACCTGACATAATGTGACGGAGAATGAGAAAGGAAAAACAGCAAGACATTGTCTTGCCTGTCGGGATCGAACTCGCGTCCTCCCGCATGCAAAAACAGATGCGATGTAGGAACTGGAAGGACCCGAGGTTTGACTGACATGCCCGGATTTTTGGCTAATATGCCCATAAAATAACAAGTGAGTCGAGCGCTGAGCAGTCAGTAGCAGCAGAAGCAGTGGACGATGAAGCGCTTTTCAGTAAAGAAATGGATTTTAGTCGAACAGAAACAAAACTAAATAGGAAATGTGATTTTGAACTGCTAAAGATTATTTCGACTACGACGACGTATTTTCCAGCTGCTAGACGAAGAATGTGTTGACCAACAGAGGGTTTGACTCGTGAGAAGACGGAGAACTCGCTTGTTTTTGGTTCCCCATCGGCGGGAGCTTGTTGATTCGAAGGTCTATTTCGCCCCATATATCCCCCCCCTTTCTATACATAACCAGTGACGTAGTTTAGGGTAGAGAGAAATAGAGGCTGAATCTCCATTATATATAGATATGTATATTCTGATTAAATTCTGATTAGTAATTCATGTGATAGTTTTTTAAAATGCCCTCTTAATTTTTTTTTCTGAAACCAACCAAAAAAAAAGAAGAAATATTATAGAAAGAATATATAACTATTTTTTGTTTTACATAATAGGTTTATGTTATGTTAGTTCTATTTGTTAAGTATTTGGCCACCATCTTTGGCCAGTTGTAAAAGAACTTAAAGTAAATAAGTAAGTAAGTCAATAAGTCCTTGTGGTATAGTGTCCTTTAGGTCCGACGTCCAAGATGATCCAAGTAGCAGTGAGCTAAGATTAGAATCGGTCAGTATAAATACACCAACAGCAGCAGCAGCACTGCCAGTGATTGGACAATAGGAATCTTTCCCAGGTCACGAGTCTATGATTAGAGGTGTATGCCTGGCACACGCCTTATATCTTCCAAAAATTCAAACACTCAATTTTTTCCATTCAGATCAAAAACAGAAAAAGGCATAGAAAATAAAATGAAAGGGTAGATTGGGTTCTTTAGCCATGGTTAGGCTACCAATCTAAGAGAAAGAAAACTGAATTCAATCCAATCCAATCAAATTGTACTCTACTTGAAAATTGACCTTGTATCGCATTCTGTTCATGAGAGAAGGTTTGAGTAAATACATATTTGAAAAATACCTTGATTCACACGTAAAGGTAAAAAATATTCATGCTGCTGCTCGCTATTCCCTTAACCACTTTATTATCTAAGTAACTTGCAATCATTTTTAATCATATTCACTACTCTATCCAACAGAGAGAGAAATGCATATACAAATATATATATACAATCATATACCTAAATGTATAGCAGCGTGTATATATGCAAGAACCATTTAATAAAAAAAAAGAATTTAATATGCACACACACACACACACACATATGCATATACATATACATATATACAAATGTAAAAAAAATAAAGCATACCTAAGTCACTAGAAAAGCTATGGATACAAATATAATTACCAAAAATCAGGGAATTATCCGATTTTAAGGAAATTTTCAGTGTTGATTGATCCATGAATGACTTTTATAATGCATTCGTTTTTATTTCAAAACTTTCTGATTTTTTTTCAGGTCATTTAACTTTGACCCCCTCCGCTTATTTTTAGGGTGCAAAATATCGGTGTGGGTTTGATATGATTGATACTAATTTCTGCATAAATAAAAAGGTGTGAATAGAAGAAAAAAATAACGATACTACTCTGGTAGAAAATAAGTATCGAAAATCGGAAAATAAAATGAAAATAAAAACTAAAAAATAATTTTTGGAGAGTTTCTTTACTCATTTCGATAATTATTTAATTGGTTATTATCTTATACAAGAAAAATCATACATCAATAGCTGATCTGTTTAAAGGCGGGCGATAAATTCTCAATAGAGTTTTCGACAAAACACTATTAGAAATTGATACTGAAGTAAAGTATTTATTAAAAACATATGTTTTTAGAATCTTGTGGTATATAGGTGATATCCTTGAAAAGGGTTTTGCCATAGCAATGCATCGGAAAGGTTTTTAAAATGATTTCATATGAAAGGGTTTTACCATAGCAATACATCGGAAAGGTTTTTTTATGATTTCATAGGAAAGGGTTTTACCATGGCAATGTATCGGTAAGAGTTTTTTTTTTTTAATGATATCATAGGAAAGGGTTTTACTATTGCAATGTATTAGAAAGGGTTTTTTAAATGATTTCATAGAAAAGAGTTTTACCATCGGAAAGGTTTTTTTTTTTTTTATAATTTAATATGACATTTTAAACTTAACATCATGATACTCATATTATACTTCCGTTATGGATAAATAGTAGGAGAGACTGGGCTTTTTAACCTTGTTTATGCAACTGCTCTAAAGCTAAATCATTGGAAAGGTATAAATACAACTATTTCCTCTCCAGCTATGGATATATTGTAGGACAGACTAGGATTTTTGACTTTGTTTATGCAACTGGTCTGGAACTAAACTCTTGGGAAAGGTATTAATCGAATTATTCTCCATCCAGCTATGGGTAAATATTAGGACACTGGTCCCTTTAATCTTGGTATACAACTGGTCGCAGCAGAAGAAAACCCTAATTAAAACCTGAAAAAACCCTGCTTAAAAATTGACCTTGTGACACATCCTGTCCATGTAGAGGGGTTTAGTAAACACATATATGGTGATAGGCGCATGGTTTAATGGTTAGAGTCCTGGGAAATGGACTCGTCAACGCGAGTTCAATTCCTGGACGAAGCTGTTGGCTTTTCCCATGGCACTAATACCCTTGGGAAAGGTATGAATCCAATTCTCCCTCCAGCTATGAGTAAATAGTAGGGTAGACTGGGCTCTTTAACTATAGCTAGGTAACCAGTCTAGGAGAAGGAAAACTCTGAATTCAAGCCTGTTAAACTCCGCTTAAAAATTGACATTTTGTCACATCCTGCTGTTCGAAGGGGTTGGTATGTATATATATATATATATATATATATATATATATATATATATATGGGTGATATGCTTTCAAGCTTTCACGAACTGGTAGTGCATTGAGTCGTTGTTTTGTGGTAGACACTGACTTCCACAAAGACGTTGATACAGGAACTTTGTCATCCATCTCTGTCACGCTTCCAGACGAAATTCCTGCTTAGCGTTTTTGTTTTATCGGCCTGCTTTTTTGTCTGTAAAAACGTCAGAGCGTCACTTACAGGAAATAGACAGTGATGCAAGCGAGGCGAATTATATCACGACCCTTCACCAAAAGATGAAAACACAAACAAGACGTCACTACAAAAAAAAAAAAATGGAAAAAACAAAAGAAAGAAACAAAGAATGAAAGCGTTGGTTTTAAATTCTAATAACAAATTCTTTGATTCGAAAGACGATAAACAGAAGAGCAACGCCAACTGCAATGTTTTTTAACGAGGCTCTATTCAAAGTAAATATAAGTAATCCATCATGGAGATTCAGTCTCTATTTATCTGTAACGAAACTACGTCCCTAAATATATGACAGATTAATAACCTCAGTCGGTAAGTTCGGCTAGAACCACAAGGTTCTTGGTTCGATTCCGGCCCTCGCCAAACTCAGCGCATGAGTAGCACAGGGATCTGTGCGGTAAACTGAGGAGCTGATGGTAGATGTTGTACCCCAGACGCTAAAACAATCTCCTTGGTCTAGCGCTAGTGAAAAGGGGATATACTCCCTCGCTGTCTGGCTGATACCGACATTAGGCCGCCCCGACGACTTTACTTACTTATAGACCGACAGTCATACCAGGGTTAAAAAGCCCAGTTTGCTTTACTATTTACCCATAAGGAGAATTAGTGGATTTATAAATTTCCCAAGGGCCCCATAGCTGAGTGAAAAACATTTACTGAGTGAAAAACATTATTGTAATACTAGCAGGACCTGTGCATGTCTTTTCATAAAATATGTGACATGGATCCGTGGATATTTTGGTAAACAATGGTAATCCTAGCAAAATATGTTTTAAAATATATACCTTTTAATAAACTATAAACGAAGGACACGTTTTAAATAGTTTTTATTTAATCAGAAGAGAAATGCATGCAGATATCTTTATTTCAATCATTTTTTTTTAAATAAAGATATTTTTTTAATTTACAAAAAACTGTCAACAAAATCAAGTTCTCACAGGAATAGTTGTTGTTGTTAACCTATGTGAAAACATTAATTTTGCACTAAAGATAAACTAATATTGTTATTTAAAAAAAAATAAAACTTAAAACGAAAGTCATGTTTAATTATTTTCCATGTGCCTCTACGGATAGTTAATATTAAAAAGAATTTATTTAAAAAAATATTTTGCAAGGGTTAGGGGTTAGGGTTTAAGGTTAGAGGTTAGGGGTTAGGGTTAGGGTTAGGGGTTAGTTTTATAATTTTTAATTTTTTTTAAAATCGTCTGTTAACAAACAACCGGAATTTTGACGGTGTAACTAAAAACAACTTGCCTTTTTAAATCGAGATCGCAGATGGGGTGCTTAAAGGTTTGATAAGAGTCCGGAATTTTACCTTGACAGAAGTGAGTGAAGCACTCGGTGAGTGTTATCACCTACAAAGATTATCTGACTGCTGATTTGGTGGTGATCGGTGACAGGATTTAAGGAGTGGCTTATTCTCACGCCCATTGTTCTCACAGATATCTAAGATTTAAAAAATAGCGAGGGGAATTAAATATAATACAGTGAATGAAATTGGGAGATAAGAATATAAGTGAGAGATAGGTTACTTTGTGAGTTAATGCAAATTACTGCTAATTAAAACGATGAAAAATATCATTTTTCCAACATAATTCAACCGCCGAGGAAGGCAATATTTTAGTGTTTAATTTAGTCTTTCCAACTAAACAGGAAAAAACTTTAGGTAAATGAACATTGATTAGCTGCAGCTTTAATATGATAATAATATGATATATTTAAAAACTCATCTCGTTAAAAGTCTCATTTCTAGAAATCTCATGTATCAACTAAAACATACATCATCAGATGAATCTTTTGGGTAAAAATGGGACAATGTAAGTAAAGTAAGTCGTCGGGTCGGCTTAATGTCGGTATCACCAGAAGCGAGGGAGTCTATCCCCTTTTCAAACTAGCGCTAGAACCAAGAGATCGTTTTTTGGCGTGTGAGGTGGAGCGCACATCCCTACAGTCAGCTCCTTACTTAACGCACAGATCCCTGTGGCTACCAATCATGCTGAGTGGCGGATTCGGTATCGAACTAGGGCCTGTGGTTTCTAGCGAACGCTCACCGACTGAGCTATGGACAATGTAATAGTTATAAATACTGATAAATCCTGGCAAATGTAATGAATAAACTAAATTGTGTAAGAGCTGCTGAAAATAAAAAAGAAAAGTGGAGAAAGAAATAAAAACCCATTTATCGGGGAATGTTACTTTTTATTACTCAGTACAGTCCAAGTATTATACTACAACGAACAACACCTGTGGATATACCAGAGTATGATAATTAATTATTACAGAGTTTGATATGTTCCCTTAAAAGCTATTGCTAATTATTCATAACATAAAAGTATGTAATCTTCATTTAAACTTTATCTCACTCATCTTTTTCTTTCTTTCCTTCTTTTCATTTTTTATTATGTTCGATTGAAAGAGATAAGCGTTTATGCTTTCGCGCGCTCAGCCTTCTCTTTCTTATTTTTCGCCTATTCTTCTTTCTTCTTATCATTATATTTTCCGATTCATCATGTCCTTTTCCCTTTTTTTTAAATGAAAACGAAATGGTCCATTATTTAACTGAGGTGACCGGCACTCATGAGAAATAAGAATTTGGGAAATAAGTAAACCAGATAATCAGATTTACATTCTTGCATTCATCTTCGACGATTTGGACGGTATCATCTTTAACTTGAGGGTGTTACAAGATGATAACGGTCGTACAGTTAAGGAACACGAGTAATTGTTTATATAGAAGATGGTAACACTTTTTAACATATTTCCTCCTTGACTGGAATTTACTGTTTAGGCAGAATGTCAAAACTTGGTCTATTAACCAGTTTGTTTTTGTTTTGTTTTGGTTTTGGTTTTTGTTTTGATAATATTTTTAACTCAATTGTCCAACTTAGATCGATAACCAATAATAATGTAACAATATTTTAAGATATTAAATTGGGATGATCTTCAGAAAAAATCGTGATGTAGCGATGTCGTGCCCTGATGGGATGGACCCGTGTCCGCAGAAAGGTATCCTCTCTTACCGCGAGGTTTCACAATAAATTAACACTACTACCTGGGTATTTAACAGCTGGGCGCCGGGAATCTCTGCCTCTTTCTTTCCTCTTCGTCATTATCCACAAAGATGGACTAGACGCGTGGTGTCTCTGTCCAATTAAGTAGAGGACATTGCCCCCCAACCATGCAGTAAGTGATCTCATATTCCTTTTATGAACTTTTTCTTACTTCAAAGGAAATTTGTCCTATCTTGTTTTGTATCTATGTCCAATGTATGTCAATTTCACATGCTCAACAATAAAGTCTGTATTGTTATTACGGTGTACTTCTTTGTTCGATTTATTTATGTATATATATACCTACGTTGAATGGTACTCTGAGTTTTCTAACGTAGAATAAGGACCAACACATTCAATTCTTAACTATAAGGAATTTGAATGTGTAAAACAATAAAAAAATTACTTTTTTTGAATAATTAATATTAATTTTACTAAAACATTCAAATGTGTAACTGTTTTAGCAAATAAAGATTTCTCTATAAAAAATAAATAAGCACCGATTCATTACATTCTATTTTAGAATGTTTTTGTACAAACATTTCTATTTTCTTTAAGATTTAAGATTTTACTTGCCAGTGTTAAAATTTGCTCCTATTTTCTCAGCTAAATTCCTGGAGAAAAAATCAATTATTTTTGTTGCAGTAAATGTGAAGCCTAATATTGGCTGGACGCATGAGGTACTTTTTCAAGGTTGTTGCTGCATTATTATAAACTGCAAAAACAATTTTGTAATTTTTTTTAATTTTATTCAACAGCTCGAGAGAGTTTCTTTCTTTTCACTTGATCAATAATAAATCGATACAATTTCCGATGTATATTCTCTAATTTTATCCGCAGGAATCGAGCGATCGAAGAGTCTGATTAAACAACAACATTGTTACAAAGAACCGCCAATTCACTAACCAACGTTCCGGGGGAATAACTAATGTTGAAGGAATGATAGTTTGTTCTGATAGAAATCTGAACGCCGTCTATTAAAGATCAGCTCAATGGGACAACAACTAATTACAAGTCACGTGGGTATAGAGCATGCTGCAGATTTAACCGTCCTAAGAACGCAGCCAGATGTGATGTAACCAGTTTGGACAGATGAAAGTCCCCGAGGAGATTGTGAAGACTCTTCGGTGACGAAAAGATTCTTGGTCCGAAAATAGAACCTTGGGCCAGCTTAGTGGTGCCATCCTATTCTCTGCGAAATATCCTGGAAAATGATAATAGAATCTTCTCAATATCGCTCTCTTTGGAGGACAGTCGTTACGCCGGCGCACGGAAAAAACCGGAAATATATGGAAACGGTATTAATGCGCTTGTCATTACCGTGGAACCGATGATAAGGTTTGAATTCACTGAAATTCCAGGTTAGCAATTTTTAGATTAAAGCAAATAAGGAAATTTGGTTTTTCATTTTGTTTGTTTTGTTTACGGCATATCAACCTCAGTGGTCATTTAAATGCCGATAAAGTTTTTGCATAAATCAATGCTTAATGGATAATACATTTTTTATAAATACATTTTCTATTTACCCATATAGATGGGACCCTAACAGGTACTACCCTCCGGGTCAGAGTGGACCAGGGAGCAATGGTGATGAAGGGTTTGCTCCACATTCCCCAACCTCAAAACTGTACCTCACCTCAGGTAGAGTTTTAACGTCATTCCCAGGCATGTAGACCGCGCAGCCACCGCTTTCTAGCACCATATGATAAAAAGGGGTTGGGGCTTGCCATACAGGGCAATAGGGTTGGAAAGATCATGTAATAAGTAAAGTAAAGTCGGAGTGGCCTAGTCGTAATAGCCAGACAGCGAGGGAGTATATCCCTTTTCAACCTAGCGTTAGAACCAAGGAGGTTGTTTTTGCGTCTGGGTGGAGCGCCACTCATACCATCAGCTCCATATTTTACCCACACATGTCGCCTGTGCTACTCATACGCTGAGTTGGCGAGGGCTTATATAATTTACCAACCCTCCGCACGAGCAGAATGTGACACAAGGTCAATTTCTTAAGCGGAGTTTAAACAGGTTTGAATTCAAGAGTTTTCCTTCTCCTAGACCGGTTGCCTAACCAAGGTTAAGAGCCCGGTCTGCCTACTGTTTACCTATGCTTTGGGAGGGTGAGTGAAATTCATACCTTTGGCTAAAGGGTATTAGCGCTAAGTGAAATGCAGTTACCACGTCCAGGATTTGAACATGGCGGCGACGAGTCCATTTCCCATAGATTTTATCCATTACACCACGCGCTTCCATAGGCGAACCAGCAACCGTAGTGGCTCTTAGTCGATACTCTACCGACTGAGCTAAATGCACCGAGACTGGGTGTCGCCCATCGTGCGGTAGTAACCTAATGTTTGGAACTGTGACAATTGGTAGGAAGCAAGTTATAATCCAGTTGCATAGTCGGTCACCTCCGGATAATACCCTTAAAAAAAAGTAGAACGTCCAAAGTTCAAATCCTGGGCAGGCTGTTTGCATTTCACATATCGCTTAATACAATGCGAAATGTATAAATCCAATCTTCTCCCACCAGCTATGGGCAGATAGTAGGACAGACTAGACTATTTAATTTTTGCGGACGTTTTGCTTTTGCTGATTCATAAGTAGCATTTTTTTTTTTTCATTTACACCGTCAACATCCCGGTTTTTGTTAACAGACCGATTTTTAGAGGGATTTTTTAAGTTATAAAACTAACCCCTAACCCTAACCCCTAACCCTAACCCCTAAAAAAACCGGATGTGACGGTGTAAAGAAAAAAATGTACTTATAATCAAGCAAAGATAAAGGGTGCCTAAAGGTCATATGTCCAATCTTTGTTTGCAACGTCTAAGGAGTCAGGGGGTGAAAAATTCTGAATTCAAACCTGTTGAAACTTCACTTAAAGATGATCCTGAGGCCAACACTGCTGTTGTTGAAGGGTTCTGTTCTGTTTTTGGATGGCCTTCACACTGGCAGCTGTGCTCAGTTCCAACCACGATCACCCGTGGAGAATTTATGGAAGAAGTGAAGTTTTAACAGGTTTGAATTCAGAATTTAGACTCCTTGACCGTTTGGCAATACAAAGATTGGACCATATGACCCTTTAGGCACCCCTTTATCTTGCTTGATCATAAGTACATTTTTTCATTTACACCGTCAACATCGCGGTTGTTTTTTAGGGGTAGGGTTAGGGGTTAGGGTTAGGGTTAGTTTTTAACTTAAAAAATCCCTCTAAAATCGTCTGTTAACAAACAACCGGATGTTGAACGGTGAAATGAAAAAAAAATGTACTTTATGAATAGCAAAGAAACGTCGCAAAAATTAAATAGTCTAGTTGTCTACTATCTGTCCCATAGCTGGTGGGAGAATGATTGGATATTATACATTTCGCAATGGTATTAGGCGATATGTGAAATGCAAAACAGCCTGCCCAGGATTTGAACTTGGACGTTCTACTTTTTTTTTCGGGTATTAGCTCCGGAGGTGACCGAACTATGACTGGATTTTACTTGCTTCCTACATATGTCACAGTCCAATACATTAGGTACTACGCACGTGGGACACCCAGTCTCGGTGATTTAGCTCAAGTCGTAGAGTATCCGACTAAGAGCCACACGGTTGCTGTTCGCCTATGGAACGCGCGGTGTGTAATGGATAAATCATGGAAATGGACTCGTCGCCCCGAGTTCAAATCCTGGACGTGGTTAACTGCATTTCAACTTAGCGCTAATTACCCTTGGCAAAAGGTATGAATTCTACTCAACCCTCCTGGGGGGTGGGGGGGGGGACTATAGGTAAACAGTAGGGCAGACCGGGCTCTTTAACTTGGTTAGGCAACCGTCTAGGATAAGGAAAACTCTGAATTCAAACGTGTTAAACTCCGCTTAAGAAATTGACCTTGTGTCCATTCCTTGCTCGTGCGGGAGGGGTTTGTAAAATATATAAGCCCTCGCCAACTCAGCGTATGAGTAGCAAACAGGGACATGTGTGGTAAAAATATGGAGCTGATGGTATAGTGGCGCTCCACCTCAGAGCAAAAACAACCTCCTTGGTCCTAACGCAGGTGAAAAGGGGATATACTCCCTCGCTGTCTGGCTGTTATACCGACTTTTAGGCCACTCCGACTTTAACTTTACTTATTACTGATTTTCCCAACCCTATGCCCTTATGGCAAGCCCCAACCCCTTTTTATCATATGGTGGCTAGAAAGCGGTGGCTGGGTCTACATGTCAACTGGGAATGACTAAACTCTACTGATGGTGAGGTTCCAGTTTTGAGGTTTGGGGAATGTGAGCCCCCTTCATCACCATTGCTCCTGGTCCACTCTGACCCGATGGTAGTACCTGTTAGGGGCCCATCTTGGTTAAATAGAAAAATTATTTTATTAAAAAAAGATTGTATTACCATTAAGCATTGAATTTATTTCAAAACTTTATCGGCATTAAATGACCCACTGAGGTGATATGCCGTAAACAAAACAAACAAAATAAAAACAAATTTACTTAATTGCTTTTTAATCTAAAAATTGCTTAACTGAATTTCAGTTGAATTTCAAACCTTAATCATCGGTTGCCACCGGTAATGAACAGGCGCATTATACCGTTTCATATATCCGTTTTCGTGGCGTAACGACTGTCCTCCAAAGAGAGCGATATTTGAGAAGATTTCTATTATCATTTCCAGGATTATTTCGCAGAGAATAGGATGGCACCACTAAGCCTGGCGCCCAAGGTTCTATTTTCGACCAAGAATCTTTCGTTCACCGAAGAGTTCCTTCACATCTCCTCGGGGACTCTTCATCTGTCCAAAACTGTACTCACATGCTGGCTCGGTCTAAAGACGGTTCATCTGCAGCATCTCTATACCACGTGACTTGTAATTTAGTGTTGTCCATTTGAGCTGATCTTTAATAGACGGGTTCAGAATTTTCTATCAGAACAACTATTCATTACCTCAACATTAAGTTATTCCGCCCGGAAGCGTTGTTAGTGAAATTGGCGTTTCTTTGTAACAATGTTGTTGTTTAAATAAGACTCTTTCGATCCTCGATTCTGGATAAAATTAGAGAATATACATCGAAATTGATCGATTTTATTTATTGATCAATGATAAAAGAAAGAAACTTCGAGCTGTTGAAATAAAATAAAAAAATTACAAAATTGTTTTTTTGCAGAATTTATAAATAATGAGCAACACTTGAAAAAAGTACCTCATGCGTCCAGGCCAAATTTAGGCTCACATTTACGTGCAACAAAAAGTAATTGACATTTTTCTCCAGGAAATTAGCTGAGAAAAATAGGAGCAAATTTTCACTGGCAAGTATAATCTTAAATCTTAAAGAAAAATAGAAATGTGTTGTACAAAAACATTCTAAAATAGAATGTTATGATTCGGTGCTGTAGTTTTATTTTTTATAGAGATATTGTTATTTGGCGTAAAAAAGTTACCATTTGAATGTTTAGTAAAATTATTAACTTATTCAAAAAAGTTAATTTTTTTATTGTTTACACATTCAATTCTTATAGTTATAGAATTAATGTGTGGTCCTTATAATACGTTAGAAAACTCAGAGTAACCATTCAAACCGTGGTATAATATATATACATAAATAAATCCGAACAAGAAAGTACACGTAATAACAATACAGACTTTATTGTCTGAGCATGTGAAAATTGACATACATGACATAGATACAAAACAGATAGGACAAATTTCCTTTGGAAGTAAGAAAAAGTTCATAAAGAATATGAGATTCACTTACTGATGGTTGGGGGGCAATGTCCTCTACTTAATGGACAGAGACACCACGCGTCTAGTCCATCTTTTGTGGATAATTGACGAAGAGAAAGAAAGAGGCAGAGATTCCCGGGCAGCTGGTTAAATACCCAGGTAGTAGTGTTATTTATTGGTGAAACCCTCGCGTAAAAGGAAGGATAACCTTTCTGGACACGGGTCCATCGCATCAGGGGCAGACAATCGCTACATCACGATTTTTTCTGAAAATCATCCCAGATATCTTAAAATATTGTACATTATTAAGTTGTTATCGATCTTAATTGGACAATTTTGGTTAAAAATTTATCAAACAAAACGCAAAACCAACAAACAAAACAAAACTGGTTAAGACCAAGTTTTTGACATCTGCCTAAACAGTAAATTCCAGTCAAGAAAATATGTTAAAAATGTCCTACCATCTTCTATATATCAATACTCGTGTTCCTTAACTGTAGACCGTTATCATCTTGTACACACCCTCAAGTTAAGATGAATACCGTCCCAATGTCGTAAGATGAAATGCAGCACTGGTAAATCCTGATATATCTGGTGTTAACTTATTTTCCCAAATCTTATTTCTCATGAGTGGCCGTCACCTCCGTTAATAATGGACGCATTTCGTTTTCATTTAAAAAAAGAAAAAGGGACATTGATTAAATCGGAAATATAATGATAAAGAGAAGAACGAATAGGGGAAATAGAAAGAGAAGGCGGCGCGCGCAAAGCGATAACGCTTATTCTTTCAATCGAACAATAATAAAAAATGAAAGAGGAAAGAAAGAAAAAGATGAGTGAGATAAGTTAAATGAAGATTATCATACTTTTATGTATTGAACTAATTAGCAAATAGCTTTAAGGAACAATATCAAAACTCTGTAATAATTTGATTATACATAATCTGGTATATCCACAGGTGTTGTTTCGTTTTGTATAAATACTTTACTGTACTGGTAATCAAAATGTAAACATTCCGATAAATGGTTTTATTCTTCTCCACTTTCTTTTTTATTTCAGCCTTACACAATTTAGTTTTATTCATTACATTGTGCCAGGGATTATCAGGTATTTATAAACTAATTACATTGTTCCATAGCTCTCAGTCGGTAGAGCGTCGGCTAGAAACCACAAGGTCCGCTAGTTCGATATCCGAATCTCGCCAACTCAGCAATATGAGTACACAGGGATCTGTGCGTTAAAGAAAGCTGACTGTAGGTTGTGGCGCTCACCTCACACGCCAAACGATCCCCTGGTCTAGCGCTGTGAAAAAGGGGATACGCTCCCTCGCTGTCTGGTTGACATCGCCGACAGTAAGCGACCCGACGCTTACTTTACTTACATTGTCCATTTACCGCAAAATTCATCTGATGATTGTATGTGTAGTTGATACATGAGATTTCTAGAAATGAGACTTTACGAGAATGAGATTTTAAATATATAATTATATATTATATATTAAAGCTGAAGCTAATCAATGTTCATTTACCTAAAGCTTTTTTCTGTTTAGTTGAAAGACTAAAATAAAACACTAAAATATTCCTTCCTCGTGGCGGTTTGAATTATGTTGGAAAAATATTTAATTTTCATCGTTTTAATTAGCAGTAATTTGCATTTTAACTCACAAAGTAACCTTCTCTCACTATATTCTATCTCCAATTTCCATTCACTGTATATATTAAATTCCCCTCGCTATGTAAATTCTTAGTATATCTGTGAGAACAATGGGCGTGAGAATAAGCCACTCTTAAATCCTGTCACCATCACCACCAAATCAGCAAGTCAGATTAATCTTTGTAGGTGATAAAGTCACCGAAGTGCTTCACTTTCACTTCTGTCAAGGGTAAAAATTGCGGACCTTATAACCTTTAGAAGCACCCCATCTGCGATCTCGATTTAAAAAGGCAAGTTTTTTTAATTTACACCGTCAAATCCGTGTTTGTTACAGACGATTAAAAAAAAATTAAATATAAAACTAACCCCTCACCAACCCTAACCCCTAACCTCTAACCTTAAACCCTAACCCTAACCCTTGCAAAATATTTTTTTAATAAATTCTTTTTTAATATTAACTATCGTAGAAGGCACATGAAATAATTAAACCATGACTTTCGTTTAATTTTATTTTTTTTTAAATAAGCAATATTAGTTTTTCTTAGTGAAAATTAAAATGTTTTCAGCATAGGTTAACACAACAACTATTCTGTGAGAAACTTGATTTTGTTGACAGTATTTTTGTAAATTAAATATCTTTATTTAAAAAAAATGATTGAAAATAAAGATTCTGCATGCATTTCTCTTCTGATTAAATAAAAAACTATTTAAACGTGTCCTTCGTTTATAGTTTATTAAAAGGTATTATTTTAAAACATATTTGGCAGGATTACCATTGTTACCAAAATATCCACGATCCATGTCACATATTTTATGAAAAGACATGTACATAGGTCCTGCTAGTATTACCAATAATGTTTTTTCATCAGTAAATGTTTTTCACTCAAGCTATGGTGGCCCTGGGAATTTATAAATCCACTAATTCTCCTTATGGGAAATAGTAAAGCAACTGGCTTTTTAACTGGTATGACTGTCGGTCTATAAGTAAGTAAGTCGTCGTTGGGCGGCCTAAATGTCGTATCAAGCCAGACAGCGAGGGAGTATATTCCCTTTTTCCACTAGCGCTAGACAAGGAATTGTTTTTTAGCGTCTGGGTACAACACTACCATCAGCTCCTGCATTTACCGCACAGTATCCCCTGTGCTACTCATGCGCTGAGTTGGCGAGGGCCGGAATCGAACCAAGAACTTGTGGTTCCTGAGCCGAACCTTAACGACTGAGCTTATAAAATCTGTCAAATATATTTAGGACGTAGTTTCGGTCAGATAATTAGAGATGATCTCCAATGATGATTACTTTATATTTTTACTTTTGATAGAAGCCTCGTAAAAACCATTGCAGTTGGCGTTGCTCTTCTGTTATCGTTCTTTCGAATCAAAGAATTGTTATTAGAATTAAAACCGCAACGTTTAATTCTTGTTCTTTTTCTTTTTTGTTTTTTCCATTTTTTTTTTTTTTGTAGTGACGTCTTGTTTGTGTTTTCATCTTTTGGTGAAAGGGTCGTGATATAATTCGCCTCGCTTGCATCACTGTCTATTTCCTGTAATGACGCTCTGACGTTTTAAACAGACAAAAAAAACAGGCCGATAAAAAACGCTAAGGCAGGAATTTTGGTCTGGAAGCGTGACAAGAGATGGATGACAAAAGTTCCTGTATCAACGTCTTGTGAAGTCGTGTCTACCACAAAACAACGACATCAATGCCTACCAGTTCGTGAAAGCTTGAAAGCATATCACCAATATATAATATTACATATATATATATATAATATAATATATACATACCACCCTTGAAGCAAGCAGGATGTGACAAATGTCAATTTTTTAAGCGAGTTACAGGCTTGAAACATTCGAGTTTTCCTCTCCTAGTGGTTTCCTAGCTATAGTTATAAGAGCCCAGTCTACCCTACTATTTACCATAGCTGGAGGAATTGATTCATCCTTTCGGCAAGGGTATTAGTGCCATGGGAAAAGCCAACAGCTTCGTCCAGGAATTGAACTCGCGTTGACGAGTCCATTCCAGGACTCTAACCATTAAACCATGCGCCCCTATCACCATATATGTGTTTACTAAACCCTCTACATGGACAGGATGTGTCACAAGTCATTTTAAGCAGGGTTTTTTTCAAGGGTTTTAATTAGGGTTTTCCTTCTGCTGCGACAGTTGTATACCAAATTAAAGGGACAGTGTCCTAATTATTTACCATTTAGCTGGATGGAGAATAATTCGATGTAAATACCTTTCCCAAGAGTTTAGTTCAGACCAGTTGCATAAACAAAGTCAAAAATCCTAGTCTGTCCTACAATATACCATAGCTGGAGAGGAAATAGTTGTATTTATACCTTTCCAATGATTTAGCTTAGAGCAGTTGCATAAACAAGGTTAAAAAGCCCAGTCTTCCTAACTATTTATCCATAACGGAAGTATAATATGAGTATCATGATGTAAGTTTAAATGTCATATTAAATTTAAAAAAAAAAAACCTTCGATGTAAAACTCCTTCTATGAATCAATTTAAAAACCCTTTCTAATACATTGCAATGTAAAATCCCTTTCCTATGATATCATTAAAAAAAAAACTCTTACCGTACAATTGCCATGGAAAACCCTTTCCTATGAAATCTAAAAAAACCTTTCCGATGTATTGCTATGGTAAAACCCTTTCATATGAAATCATTTTACAAAACCTTCGATGCATTTGCTATGGCAAAACCCTTTTCAAGGATATCACCTATATACCACAAGATTCTAAAAACTAGATGTTTTTTAATAAATACTTTACTTCAGTATCATTCTAATAGTGTTTTGTCGAAAACTCTATTGAAATTTATCGCCCGCCTTTAAACAGATCAGCTATTGATGTATGTTTTTCTTGTATAATATAACCAATAAATAATTATCGAAATGAGTAAAGAAACTCTCCAAAAATTATTTTTTAGTTTTTTTTTCATTTTATTTTCGCGATTTCGAATACTTATTTTCTAATCCAAGATAAGTTCGTTTTATTTTTTTCTTCTATTCATCACCTTTTTTATTTATGCAGAAATTCTATCCAATCATATCAAACCCACACCGATATTTTGCACCCTAAAATAACGGAGGGGTCAAGTTAATGACCTGAAAAAAAATCAGAAAGTTTTGAAAAATAAAAACGAATGCATTATAAAGTCATTCATGGATCAATCAACACTGAAAATTCTTAAAATCGGATAATTCCCTGATTTTTGGTATTATATTGTATCCATAGCTTTTTCTAGTGACTTAGGTATGCTTTATTTTTTTTTACATTGTATATATGTATATGTATATGCAATGTGTGTTGGTGTGTGTGTGTGCATATTAAAGTTCTTTTTTTTTATTAAATGGTCTTGCATATATCACCGCTGCTATACATTTAGGTATATGATTGTATATATATATTTGTATATGCATTTCTCTCTCTGTTGGATAGAGTAGTGAATATGATTTAAAAATGATTGCAAGTTACTTAGATAAATAAAGTGGTTAAGGGAATAGCGAGCTAGCAGCATGAAATATTTTTTACCTTTACGTGGTGAATCAAAGTATTTTTCAAATATGTATTTGACTCAAACTTCTCTCATGAACAGAATGCGGAATCAGGTCAATTTTCAAGTAAGAGTCAATTTGATTGGATGGATTGAATTCAGTTTTCTTTTCTCTTAGATTGGTAGCCTAACCATGGCTAAAAAACCCATTTACCCTTTCATTTTATTTTCTATGCCTTTTTCTGTTTTGATCTGAATGGAAAAAAATGAGGTTTTGAATTTTTGGAAAGAATATAAGGCGTGTGCCAGGCATACACCTCTAATCTAGACTCGTGACCTGGGAAAGATTCCCTATTGTCAATTCTCACTGCAGTGCCTGCTGCTGCTGTTGGTGTATTTATACTGACCGATTCTAATCTTTAGCCACTGCTACTTGATCATCTGACGTCGGGACCTAAAGGACACTATACCACAAGGACTTATTGACCTACTTACTTATTTACTTTAATTCTTTAGCAACTGGCCAAAAGCTGGTGGCCAAATACTAACAAATAGAAACCTACATACATAAACCATTTGTAAAAAAAAAATAGTATATTATTCTTTCTAAATATTTCTTCTTTTTTTTTGGTTGTTTCAGAAAAAAAAATTAAGAGGGCATTTTAAAACTAATCACATGAATTACTAACAGAATTTAATCAGAATATACATATCTATATATAATGGAGATTCAGCCCTATTTCTCTCTACCCTAAACTACGTCACTGGTTATTATAGAAAGGGGGGGGATATATGGGGCGAATAGCCTTCGAATCAAAACAAGCTCCCGCCGATGGGGAACCAAAACACGCGCCCACGTTCTCCGTCTTCTCACGAGTCAAACCTCTTGTTGGTCAACACATTCTTCGTCTAGCAGCTGGAAAATACGTCGTCGTACGTCGAATAATCTTTAGGCATGTTAAAATCACATTTCCTTTTAGTTTTGTTTCTGGTCGATAATATCCATTCTTTACTGAAAAGCGCTTCATCGTCCACTGCTTCTGCTGGCCTACTGACTGCTCATGGCGCTCGAACTCACTTGTTAATTTTATGGGCATATTAGCCAAAAATGCCGGGCATGATCAGTCAAACCTCGGTCCTCCAGTTCCTACATCGCATCTGTTTTTGGCATGCGGGAGGACGCGAGTTCGATCCGACAGGCAAGACAATGTCTTGCTGTTTTTCCTTTCTCATTCTCCGTCACATTATGTCAGGTAAATTTATCAATGGATTTAATATTATACTAAATTGAATAAAGAGAACGCTGTATTATATATATATACTCTGTAGTTGTATGCACAAAGGGATCGGCTACTGTATTTGTAAAATAAGTTTAGATAAATACATGTACGAATATTATTGATTTATATATAGTTTTATTATATTATTTAAAGTTTCTAACGTAAATAGATTTTTACGAGAATTATTTAGAAAATTCTCATCAGATAACTTGTATTAATAATCCAGCCACTAGTCAGTCTACATCATACACAGGACATAATGGTGTAATGTGGATGAAAGGGGCAACCACACTCCGCAGAGCTCCAGAAATTGTAAACCTCACCACCAGAATGCAGTTTAAACGTTATACCCAGGATACTAATGGATAACGGCTGGTCACATCAAGCCCTAAGCACCTATATGATTTTCGCAACCTATTGCCCTTATGGCATGCCCCAACCCCTTTTTTATCACATTGGATGTAGAAGGCGGTGGCTGCGGGTCTACATGTCCTGGAATGACGTTACACTCTATCTGATGGTGAGGTTTCAGTTTTGGAGGTTTGGGAATGTGGGGCCCCCTTCCATCAACCATTGCTCCCTGGTCCACTCTGACGCAGGAGTGGGTAGTACCTTGTTTAGGGTCCCATCTATGGGGTTGAATAGAAAAACATGAGTTTGATAAACAACATTGTATTATCCATTAAGAATTGATTTATTTAAAAACTTTATCGGCATAAATGACCCACTGGAGGTTGATATGGCCGTAAAACAAAACAAAACAAAAAAAAACTTATGGATAACGGAGGGTTACCCCACTCTCCAAGAAACAATTTCTTAGAGCCATGAGGGAAATTTGTAGGCAATGAGTTAAATGATCATTATAGGAAACGTTTTTTTTTGTTGTTTTTTTTTGTTTTTCACACCGAACTGGGGACATAGTCGCAGAATGACCTTTCGAAAATACGTCGTTGAAACACGTGACTGTAAAATGGCGGATAGCCGTCGAAAGTGTACACGTACGGCAAAGCAACATCATCAAAGACTTCTTTTTTTTACTGCGATTATGAGGAAATTGATCGTCAAAATGAACCGAAACAAATGATTCGCCTTACGAAAAACGCACACAATCGTTGCTGAATGGATAGAGACACAATATATATAGATACATCTTAAAGATCTCCTTTATATATGTATATATACACCTATGCACACATAGGCTGAGCAACAGGAACCATTAGATTATATTAATACTAAATACATATATAATATATATATACTTATATAATTATTTATATATATCGGCAGCACACACAACATACTACCACTTATACATACGACACATGGTTACGATAATGAATAGCACATTAAAGTCATCTTAAAGATCTCCGTTATATATACTTCATATATTAATATATTATTTTGAGACATTCTTCGGTAGTGAGGATGATTTTTAGTGATCTAAGACACACGTTTATTATACTGTTGATCCAGTATGGTTATAGATCTTTAAATTATATTCTTATATATATATATATATATATATATATATATTATATATAGAGAGAGAGAGGAGAGGAGAGAGACGTGGCAGCATTAAGAATCATAGATATATATACTCTCGAACCACAAAACATACACAGAGATGAATACATAGATGTATCTTAAGATCTGCATATATATATATATATATAATATATATATAATATATATTGCAAGTACAGACATTAGCAAATATAGAACACATAGATATATCACTTCTTGAAACGCACACACACACAAATACACAAACCACACACGTAACTAATATACGCATACATTGCAGCATTATGAAATTAAAGATAAAAATATATCGATAACGTCATAATGATCTCCTTTATTTCATTATGCAATATTGTGTGCGTGTATACTTAAGTGTATGTGTGTGTGTGTTTTCAGAGAAGGTATATATCTGTGTTTCCTATTTTTTGCCGCAAGTCTCTAACTACATATATCATATATATATATATATATATATATATATAATATATTATATAATATATATATATATATATACAAAGATGCAAACCAAAACCAAACCAAACCTAGAGTCTTTTTACAAAGCCGAGTATAAAACTAATTTGGTCATGAGGGACTCGCAACCAGAAGTTCAAAATCCAGGACCTGGATGTTTGCAGTTACATCGTGATAATATTATTGTAAAGTTATGAAATCCAACTATTTTCCCTTTCCAAAATATGGGTAAATAGTTAGGGAGGACATGTGTTCTTCTTTAATCTTGGCTAAGCAACCAGTCTAGGAGAAGAAAACTCGAATTTAAACCTGTTAAACTCTGCTTAAGAAATTGATATGTATCGAATCCTTTCGTGCGGAGGGTTGGTAAAATGTATACATTTTTTACGATTTTTTGGCCATCTTAGCTTCAAGCAAGTGCACTCCCGTGGTGTTAAGCAGAGCGCAGTTATTGTGAAGAAAAATCTTCGTTGCTCCTTGGTGTTCTTAGTGTTGGGCATGATCCTTTGGTTGTTCCTTGTGTCACTTAATGTTAGGTATGATTCTTTGTTGTTCCTTGGTGTCCCTTAATGTTAGGTATGATCATTTGGTTGTTCTTGGTGTCCCTTAATGTTAGGTATGATCCTTTGGTTGTTTTCCTTGGTGTTCTTAATGTTAGGTATGATACCTTTGTTGTTTCGTTGTGTCTTAATGTAGTATGATCCTTTGGTTGTTCTTTGGTGTCCCTTAATGTTAGGTATGATCCTTGTGTTGTTCCTGTGTCCCTTATGTTAGGTATGCCTTTGGTTTGTTCCTTGGGTGTCCCCTTAAATGTTAGGTATGATCATTTGGTTGTTCCTTGGTGTCCCTTAATGTTAGTATGATCTTTGGTTGTTCCTTGTGTCCTTAATGTTAGTATGATCCTTGGTTGTTCCTTGGTTGTCTCTTAATGTTAGGTATGAATCCTTTGTTGATCCTTGGTGCTCTTATGTTAGGTTATGATCTTTGGTGATCCTTGGTGTCTCTAATGTTCAGGTATGATCGCTTTGGTGTTCCTGGTGTTTCTAATGTTAGGTATGATTCCTTTGGTTGTTTCCTTGGTGTCCTTAATGTTAGGTATGATCCTTTGTTGTTCCTTGTGTCTCTTAATGTTAGGACTGATCCTTTGGTTGTTCTTGGTGTCTCTTAATGTTAGTATGATCCTTTGGTTGTTCCTTGTGTCTCTTAATGGTTAGGTAATGTCCTTTGGTTGTTCCCTTGGTGTCTCTTAATGTAGTTTGATCCTTTGGTTGTTTCCTTTGGTGTTCTTAATTGTTAGGTATGATCCTTTGGTTGTTCCTTGGTGTCTTTAATGTTAGGTATGATCATTTGGTTGTTCTTGGGTCCCTTAATGTTAGGTATGATCCTTTGTTGTTTCCTTGGTGTCCCTTAATGTTAGGTATGATCTTTGTTGTTCTTTGGTGTCCCTTAATGTTAGGTATGATCCTTTCGTTGTTCGTTGGTGTCCCTATGTTGGTATGATCCTTAGGTTGTTCCTTGGTGTCCCTTAATGTTAGGTATGATCATTTGGTTGTTCTTGGTGGTCCCTTAATGTAGGTATGATCATTTGGTTGTTCCTTGTGTCCCTTAATGTTAGGTATGATCCTTTGGTTGTTCCTTGTGTCCTTAATGTTAGGTAGATCCTTGGTGTTCCTGGTGTCCGTTAATGTAAGTATGAATCCTTTGTTTTCCTGGTGTCCCTTAATGTTAGGTATGATCCTTTGTTGTTCATTGGTGTCCTTAAGTTAGGTATATTTTGGTTGTTCCTTGGTGTCCTCTTAATGTTAGGTATGATGCTTTGGTTGTTCTTGGTGTCTCTTATGTTGGTATGATCCTTTGTTGAATCTTTGTGTTCTTAATGGTTAGGTTGATCGCTTTGTTGTTCCTGTGTGTTCTCTTAGGTATGATCCTTTGGTGTTCCTTGGTGTCCCTTAATGTTAGGTATGATTCTTGGTTGTTCTTGGTGTCCTCTTATGTTAGGTATGATTCCTTTGGTTGTTCCTTGGTGTCTCTTAAATGTTAGGGTATGATCCTTTGGTTGTTTCCTTGTGTCTCTTATGTTAGGTATGATCCTTTGGTTGTTCCTTGGTGTCTTCTTAATGTTAGGTATGATCCTTGTTTGTTCCTTGGTGTCCTCTTAATGTTAGGTATGATCCCTTTTGGCTTGTTCCTTGGTGTCTCTTAATGTTGGTTAATGATCCTTGTTGTTCCTTGGTGTCTAATGTTAGGTATGACTCATTTGGTTGTCTTGGTGTCCCTTATGTTAGTATATTCCTTTGGTTGTTCCTTGGTGTCGCCTTAATGTTAAGGTATGATCCTTTGGTTGTTCCTTGGTGTCCCTTAATGTTATGTAATGATCTTTTGGTGTTCCTTGGTGTCCTTAATGTTAGTTATGATCCTTTGGTTGTTCTGGTGTCCCTTATGTTAGGTATGATCCTTTGTTGTTTCCTTGGTGTCTCTTAATGTAGGTATGATCCTTTGGGTTGTTTTTGGTGTCTCTTAATGTTAGGTATGATCCTTTGGTTGATCTTGGTGGTATCTATGTTAGTAATGATCCTTTGGTTGTTCCTTGGTGTTTCTTAATGTTAGGTAGATTCCTTTGTTGTTCCTTGGTGTCCCTTTAATGTTAGTATGATCCTTTGTTTTGTTTCCTTGGTGTCTTTAATGTTAGGTAGATCCTTTGGTTGTTCCTTGGTGTCTCTTATGTTAGGTCTGAGATCCTGTTGGTTGTTCCTTGTGTCTCTTAATGTTAGGTATGATCCTTTGGTTGTTCCTTGGTGTCTCTTAATGTTAGGTATGATCCTTTGGTTGTTCCTTGGTTGTCCCTTAATGTTAAGGTATGATCCTTTGGGTTGTTCTTGGTGTCTCTTAATGTTAGGTATGATCCTTTGGTTTTCTTGGTGTCCTTAATGTTAGTATGATCCTTTGGTTGTTCCTTGGTGTCTCTTATGTTAGGCAGATCCTTTGGTTGTTCCTGGTGTCCTTAATGTTAGGTATGATCCTTTGGTTGTTTCCTTGGGTCTCTTATGTTAGGTATGATCTTTGTTGTTTCCTTGGTGTCTCTTAAATGTTAGGTATGATCCTTTGGTTGTTCCTTAGTGTCCGCTTAATGTTAGGTATGATCCTTTGGTGTTCTTGGTGTCGTTAGGTATTGATCCTTGTTGTTCTTGGTGTCCTTAAATGTTAGGTATGATCCTTTGGTTGTTCCTTGGTGTTCTTAATGTTAGGTATGATCCTTTGGTTGTTCCTTGTGGTCTCTTATGTTAGGTATGATCCTTTGTTGTTCCTGGTGTCCCTTAATGTTGGTATGAGTCCTTTGTTGTTCCTTGGTGTCCCCTTAATGTTAGGTATGATCCTTTGGTTGTTTCTTGGTGTATCTAATGTTAGGTATGATCCTTTGGTTTTCCTTGGTGTCTCTTAATGTTAGGTAGATCTTTGGTTGGTTCGTTGGTGTCCTTAATGTTAGGTATGATCCTTTGGTTGTTCCTTGGTGTCTCTTAATGTTAGGTATGATCCTTTGGTTGTTCCTTGGTGTCTCTTAATGTTAGGTATGATCCTTTGGTTGTTCCTTGGTGTCCCTTAATGTTAGGTCTGATCTTTGGTTGTTCCTTGGTGTCTCTTAATGTTAGGTATGACCTTTGGTTGTTCCTTGTGTCCCTTAATGTTAGTATGATCCTTTGTTGTTCCTTGGTGTCTCTTTAATGTTAGGTATGATCCTTTGGTTTCTTGTGTCCCTAAGTTGGTATGATCCTTTGGTTGTTCCTTGGTGTCCCTTAATGTTAGTATGTATTTTGAATGTTAGGTATGATTCTTTGGTTGTTCCTTGGTGTTTCTTAATGTTAGGTATGATCCTTTGGTTGTTCGTTGGTGTCCTTAATGTTAGGTATATTCCTTTGTTGTTCCTTGGTGTCCCTTAATGTTAGGTATGATCCTTTGGTTGTTCCTTGGTGTCCCTTAATGTTAGGTATGATCCTTGGTTGTTCCTTGTGTCCTAATGTAGGTATGATCTTTTGTTCCTTGGTGTCCTTAATTTTAGGTATGATCCTTGGTTGTTCCTTGGTGTCCCTTAATGTTAGGTATGATCCTTTGGTTGTTCCTTGGTGTCTCTTAGTTAGGTATGATCCTTTGGTTGTTCCTTGGTGTCTCTTAATGTTAGGTATGATCCTTTGGTTGTCCTCTCTTTAATGTTTAGTATGATCCTTGGTGTTCCTTGGTGTTTCTAATGTTAGGTATGATCCTTTGGTTGTTCCTTGGTGTCCCTTAATGTTATGAATCCTTTGGTTGTTCCTTGTGTGTCCTTTGGTTGTTCCTTGGTGTCTCTTAATGTTAGGTATGATCCTTTGGTTGTTCCTTGTGTCTCTTAATGTTAGGTATGATCCTTTGGTTGTTCCTTGGTGTCTCTTAATGTTAGGTATGATCCTTTGGTTGTTCCTTGGTGTCCCTTAATGTTAGGTATGATCCTTTGGTTGTTCCTTGGTGTCCCTTAATGTTAGGTATGATCCTTTGGTTGTTCCTTGGTGTCCCTTAATGTTAGGTATGATCCTTTCGTTGTTCGTTGGTGTCCCTTAATGTTGGGTATGATCCTTAGGTTGTTGTTCTGTTGGTCAATGTCAAATAACGTGCAAATGAACGGCTGTCAATATCAGTGATTAAATAGTTAAACTAACCACGTATTCGGGCTGTTGATTGTCTGGGGGTTTAAAATACGCTGCCTTGCTGAGTCTATAAGTTTAAGTGCTGGATTACAGCACGCCTTATATACCAAACTGCAATAGCATTGATTAATTTTAATCATTTAGAAACATACACACGTCCACACACACATGCACACATACACCCACGTACATTACTCATCAGTATACGTGTTTATTCACATATGCACGCATACACACATGCAGACACGCATGTATTTAAACTCATGGGTATGCGGAGGCGCATACATTCGCATAGATTACACACCGATGTATTTGTTTATTCATATATATTATCACAGTATCACATTTTAGAGGTAAGCATGCACATATACGGTAAGCATGCACATATACGTACACACAGGGGTGAATCTTAGTGTCGTAATGGCTAAAGTTTTGGACTACCACATTGTAGTTAGTGAGTTCGACCTCCAGCTCTGCTATTACATTCACTTTTGGACTAATTCCCCTGGGAACCCCTCATTCTCAGCTATGAGTTAAATAGCATAACTACTGTTCTTCTGCAAGGATTGCTTTGGTATTAAATGTCCCGAATATAATTTGATGCTATCAAACAAAGAAACACACACATATGTATATACAAACACATTCGCATTCATGCATCCAGGTACATCACTGATCACTTATGGCTAATTCCGTTCTTAGCGTAAAAGAAAGAAAGGGAAGAATAAGAACATGCTACACAGAACAAAATATTAAGAAAGAAAGAAAGGAAGAAAGCTGGGAAGATATATAGAGAGGGGGTAAGCGCGCAGAAGCGATAAATCTGTTTTACTCGAACATAATGAAAAGATGAAAAGAGGAAGGAAGAGAGAGAGAGAGAGAAGAGAGAGAGAGGAGAGAGAGAGAGAGAGAGAGGGAGAGAGGGGTGCATATAATATATATATATATATATATATATATATATAGAGAGAGAGAGAGAGAGAGGGGAGGAGAGAGGGAGTAAAATCAAGATTATTATACTTTTTACGTATTGGACAATTGTAGTAGCTCTAAAGTATACATATCAAACGTTGTAATAATTGAATTTTCAAAACTCTTGTATATCCACAGCTCCTGCTAGAACATATAGATCCCTTGTATTGGAAAATTTACACTTATTAGGGGCACATACATACTTCACAGTCAGGCATACGCACGTACAACGTTCACACTATACCTGTAGGCAAAAACCTACACAAGTCATATATGTGCGGATTCTGGATGCTGATTGGAACACTTACGATGGGCGATGACCGGACAGGGACTGCTAACAAGCGAAAGAGAAAGAAAGAGAGAGAGAGAGAGAGAGAGAGAGAGAGAGAGAGAGAGAGAGAGTCGTGGGAATCCGTTATGTCAGCGCGTCCTGATAATGATGATGATGCGGATGATGATGCGGATGATGATGATGATATACCTATTTATTAACATATATTCTTATTATTGACCAATATCGGAGGACGCAGATACAGAATCTCCATCAAAGTCAGGGAAACGGTCACGGGCAAAGGCAAACTGACCCGCACACAGAAACGCACCCCTAACACCCCTCCACACTCACATACGCGCCCTCACTCAAACGGCACGCAAACACACACACGCACGCACACACACACGTGCGCGCACAAACAAATGTACATACACACACATGGACTCAAACGCCCGCACACACATACACGCACATACATGCGCTCGCTAACACCCATGAACATACACACACGCCACACACGATTACACATACACACCTGCCTGCACTTACATACAGATATACACGCACATTCAGATGCACACACGGACGGAAGCACGCACAGATGACCGCATATACACACATGCACGCACACTCACACACGCCCCCCCACACACACGGGAACGGACACACACAAACATGTACATACACACACACACACACACACACACACGGACACACAAACACACACACGGGAATGGACACACACAAACATGTACATACACACACATATACAAACGCCCACGTGCCAGCACATACGCTATATATATATATATATATATATATATGTGAACACTCATATGCACTCTCACGCACACACATATACACACTGACATACGTATGCGTGCCCGTACATACACTCATGTGCGCCTACAAACAAACCCATCCGCACGGACACCCATATACACAAGCACACACACGCACAAAATACACACGCTCACACTGACATACGCTCATGTGCGTCTACAAAACACACGCACGGATACACATATGTACACGCACACACACACACAAATACACACGCTCATACACATATACATACTGACATACGCTCATGTGCGTCTACAAACACACACGCACGGATACCCATATGCACACGCACATACACACACGCACACAAATACACACGCTCATACACATATACACACTGACATACGCTCATGTGCGCATACAAACCCTCACGCACGGATACTCATAGGCATACGCACACACACACGCACAAATACACACGCTCACACACACATACACACTGACATAGGCTCATGTGCGCATACAAACCCACACGCACGGATACTCATAGACATACGCACACACACACGCACAAATACACACGCTCACACAAACATACACACTGATATACGCTCATGTGCGTCTACAAACACACACGCACAGATACCCATATGCACACGCACATACACACACGCACACAAAAATACACACGCTCATACACATATACACACTGACATACGCTCATGTGCCCCTACAAACACACATGCACGGATACCGATAGACATACGCACACACACAGGCACATACATACACACACGCGCATACGCACACATATGGTCGGTCATTCGTAGTAAAACACACATCAAATATGAAAGAAGAACGCTTATAATTCGCACGCGTACATAGTTTCATTCAGCAGTTTATTAATTAACACAAACACCTCAAAGTGTAGAATGTATTTTGCTGCATTGAAAAAAAAAAAAAACAGCAGCAAAACAAAAGCAAAACAAAAAAAAAGAGTCAGCAAAATAGCAGCAAACTGAATACATCGTTACTCGTTTGATTAAACTGGAAAAAAATGTGAACGATGTCTTGTTGATGAAATATGGCGACAGAGAATCGCCACTAAATACATTTTGAAAAACCATTCAAAAAGATCTAAAAAAAAAACAAAACAAAGGAATGAACTGTTTTAAACGAATGATTCACAAAGAACAAAAATATTTTTGCAATTCCGAGTCAAATAACTCGTTAATTAAGATATTTTAACTTCTTCGTTTGATTCTTCAATTTTGAACATTGATTTTTCGTATTTTTTGGTTAAGAATTTTAAAGACAATGGAGAAAGGTAGTAGTGCCCGCAGTTTTACGAACACTGACTGATCTTTTCCAATTAAAATCTGATATTGAATAATTCATAAGACGCTAGACGAAAGTCTTGGGGTCGCGCTGTAACATGCTATCCATGATGATATTGATGCTTCTGTTTTGGTTGGTTGGTCGATTGGTTGGTTGTTTTTTTACGACATGTAAACCCTTAGGTTATTTTATGCCAAAGACAGTCTTGTTGGGTTTTCACTTTTTTTTTAAAATTCCATAAGTTCTTGGTTGAATTCAGGCCGAGTTAAATAATTTATTTTCTAATCCCAAAGATATTTCTGGTTGGTTGGTTGGATTTATAGTATATCAACCCTTGTTGGGTTATTTTATGCCGAACACATTTTGTTGTAATCATCCTTGTTGGGTATTCAATTATTTTTTTCAAATTCATTTCAGAAGTTCTCTTTTGGATTCAAACCAAGGTAAATAATGTATTTTCTTAGCATGAAGATATTTTCGGTTGGTTGATTGGTTGGATTTTATGGCATATCAACCCTTGTTGGGTTATTTCATGACGAAGGCATTTTGTTGTATTCATTCTTGTCGGGTATTCAATTTTTTTTTTTCAAACTGATTTTTTTAAAACACATTTTAATACTCATTTAAAATATATACATATTTAGCCCATTGAAGGAGCTTACGATCAATCACGTTGTGAGCACCGGTTCTCACTATTTCACCGAAGCTAAGCAGCGATGAGTCTGTTCACAACTCAGATAATTGACCAGTTAAGCAACAGCATATACTGTAAGAAACTGAATATCAAGGACGATTCGGCATAAATGACGCGAAACAGGTTGCTATGCTATAAATCAAACTATCAATCAATAAAAAAAACCAACAAACATTACCCTAGCAGGTACCCCCACTCTAGGTCAGAGTAAGGAGTAAAGGTTATAAAGGGGTACTCCATACTCCCCAAAGATCCATAATTGGAACTTCACCATTAGATGCAGATTAACATAACAACTAGGACACTAAGACCCTCAGCCACCACCTTCTAGCACATATATGATAAATGAGTTCAAATCCTGGATGTGGTAATTGCATTTCACTTAGTGCTAATACCCTTGGGAAAGGTATGAATCCTACTCTCTCTCTCTCTCTCTCTCTCTCTCTCTCGCGCGCTCTCCAGCTATGGGCTGGGCTCTTTAACCTTGGTTATGCAACCAGTCTAGGAGAAGGAAAACTCTGAATTCAAACCTGTTGAACTCCGCTTAAGAAATTGACCTTGTCTCACATCCTGCTCGTGCGGACGGGTTGGTAAATATATATATGATAAAATGGGTAGGGGCTTGCCATAAGAGCTATAGGTTTGGGACAATCATATAGGTCCTAGGCTAGACGTAACCAGCAGAGTCATCGGAGGGGGCCTCTCCGACTGCCCGTCTCGCCTAACTAAGTGTGGACTTTGGATGTCATGGACTGCACAGCTATCCAAGCTCTATCCATAAACATCACAGGCCAACAGAAACCACCAACAGGTAGCCCCATTGTGGGAGGGGGTTTATCGCTTCTGCAGAGGTGCAGTCGATTTATTATAAAGCCCCAGCCGACGGTCCTGAATTTTAAAAGACAACGGAGAAAGGTGGTAGTGCCCGTAATTTTACGAAAACCTGCTGATGACTTTTTGCCAATAAAATCTGGCATTAGAAAATTTATAAGACTCTAGATGAACCATAAAACCATTGCGTTCACGCTGTAACAAGCGATCCATGATGATATTGATGCTTCTATTTCGGAAGGAATTAATAATTCTAGATAGCCTTTCATAGCTAACAGCAGTCCATGATGATATTGATGCTTCTATTTAGGAAGGATTGAAAAATTCTAATCAGAATTTTATAATCAATGATGATATTGAGGTTTCTATTTAGGGAGGAGTGAATGGTTTCTACTTAGCATTTCATAGTTAACAGCGGTCCTTGATGATATTGATGCTTCTATTTAAGAAGGATTGAAAAATTCTAATCAGAATTTCATAATCAATGATGATATTGAGGTTTCTATTTAGGGAGGAGTGAATGGTTTCTACTTAGCATTTCATACTTAACAGCTGTCCATG
>CM042158.1:38555406-38565406 GCA_023376005.1 Doryteuthis pealeii | reverse complement strand
CCCTCATATTCTACAGGCTTTTCAATTTTCTGGTAAAGTACAGGTATCTATCTATATTTTCGTTTTCTTTCACTTTCACAGTGGGATCTGCTGGGACTGCAAAATCTACAATTGAGAAGTTCTATTTTGTCATTAATCAATGATAGTTCCGGTCTTCTGGTTGGGATAAGGTGGTCCGTCTGTATCTCAAAATCCCAGAGAATTTTATGCGTTTCATTCTGAAGAACGGTTTCTAGTTTTTGCATATACAATTTTGTTGAATAGTCAAAATTGCAGAATTCTCAGTGGATCACTTTTTCCAAAGCAGTCATGCCTAGTCTTGTATTCTCATTGTGTTAGTTTGCTGCATTCGGATATTACATTGTTGATGTCTCCACAATCTGCTTTTATTATTATTATTATCATTATTATTTTGAGTTTTCACACCAGTGTTAGCTGATGGTATTTCACTGGAGTCTGAGTGACAGCAAGTCTCCTCAGGTCTCCAGGACTCTTCTGGGTATTCTGTCAGATTGCAGCAGTGCAGTGTTCTGAATGGTTTCAATCCTTCCTTTGATATCCAAACTTTCCAAACCCTTTTCTAATCCTTTTGGGACTGTTCCAAGTGCACCAACCACAATTGGTATCACTTTCACCTTCATGTTCCATAACTTTTTCAGTTCTCTGGCAAGGTCCAGATATTTGTCCTTTTTTTTTCATTTTCCTTTAGCTTCACCCTGTGATCTGCTGGCACTGCAAAATCCACCAGTTAACAAGTTCTTTCTTTTTTGTTTATCAACACTACATCTGGTCTTCTTGCTGGGATAAGGTGATCCGTTTTTATTTCAAAGTCCCAGAGAATTTTATGCGTTTCGTTCTCAAGAACAGATTCTGGTTTATGCATATACCATTTTTTGCATGGTCAAAATTAAATTTTTTGCATAATTCCCAGTGGATCACCTTCCCAACCCAGTCGTGTCTAGTTTTGTATTCTCGTTGTGCTAGTTTGCTACATTCGCAGAGTATATGTTTTACAGTCTCATCTCTATTACCACAAAGTCTACATTTACTATTTTGTTGGGTCTTATCAATTTTCGCTTTGATATAGTTTGTCCTTATGGCATTATTTTGTGCAGCAATTATTAATGATTCTGTTTCTCTTTTGAGGTTTCCTTTTCTTAACCATGTCCAAGTCTTTCCATGTGCAACCTCTTGTATTTGTCGTTTGAAGTGTCCATATAATTGTTTTTCTTCCCATTTTTGTTTTCTAGTCTTTGTTGTTTTTCTGTTTGTCCATCTGTCACATCTACTATTGTTGGCTGCCATAAGTAATTTGTCTTTGCTCTTTCTTGTGTAATCCTCAAGTTGTTGGATAGTGGTTTCTACGCAGTCCTCTATGTTGGCAAGACCTCTTCCACTTCCTTTCTTGTATTATTATTATTATTATTATTATTATTATTATTGGAAGGAAAAGGAACAAATGTTGCTTCAAAATCGCATAAATTGATTTCTTGATAATAAATCAATGGTCGACGTGTACACCTATAAATGGCATAATAGAGAGAGAGAGAGAGAGAGAGAGAGAGAGAGAGAGAGAGAGAGAGAGAGAGAGAGAGAAGAGAGAGAGAGAGACTAAGTAGAGATGGATATAGTGTGTAGAGATAGAGAGAGGGGTCGTTATCAAATATAAATGAAACTCACTATTCATGATTTGTGAGTTCATTTCAGAAAACACTGTTTGAACTCATATTCGAGGTCCCTCTCTCTCTCTCTCTCTCTCTCTCTCTCTCTCTCTCTCTCTCTCTCTCTGTATATATCATCATCATCATCATGTCGCGCTATTAGCACGGATATCCATGACAATCTCTCGCAACCTTTCCTATCATTCATTCTCCCAGGAGGTCCTCTGTGCAGCAACCTGCGTCTTTGCTTAGTTGGTCAATGTAGGTCCTTGCTGGGCCCACACTAGCATGTCCGTGTGTTGCTTCCACAGGAGAACGTCACTTATGAGCTCATCCTTGCTTCTCCAGCAGTGCCCGGCATGTCTTGTCCGTCTCACTCGAATGGTTTGTGAGATGGGGCAAGTGGCCATATAGCTGTTTCGTCGTGGGGTGCTGCTTCCACGATTTGTTCAGGACTGCACGCAGCATTTGTGCAGCTCCCATCCAGCTTATTCTCTAGGCGCCTCGTTAGGGTCCATGTGGTGCATCCGACAGCAACACTGATAAACCACCGCCTGGAAGAATTGTCGCTTTAGCTTGTCAGTGAGATCGGATTTCCATATTACTGATAATTTGTTTGTGGCCGACCACGCTTTTTCCTATTCGTGTATTTACATCGCTTTCTGTGGATAGGATATTACCACCTAGGTATGTAAATTGTTCTACTGGCTTAAGGGGCTTACCGTTGAGTGTGTTATGTCTCCTTTCCTTTTGAAACATATGTACTCTGTTTTATCGGAGTTTACATGAAGGCCAATATTATTTGCAGCCTTCTCTAGGCTATGCAGTAGTGACTCGGCCTGTGGTGGTGTATCTGCAAGGAGTGCAAGGTCATCAGCGTAGTCCGCATCTGTGATTTTCTGTGCGGGATATCGCCTGCTTCTTGCCTTTTTAGTGTGAAGCCTTCTTCTTTTATGGTATCTAATGATGTTCGGAGTACATAGTCTAAGCATATGATAAATATATATGGTGCTAGTGTATCTCCTTTGTAGGACTCCAGTTCCGATGTCGAAGAAATCTGTGTCGCCATCGGTGAGCGTACCATTGCTTGTGTATCTTTGTAGAGCATCATTATAGCAGCAACAGTTTCTTCTGGTAGCCCGTATGCTAGTAGTATTTGTTCCATTTTTCCTCTGTGTATGGAATCAAATGCCTTGGAAAAATCTACGAATAGTAGCGTTGCCTCTAGATTCTTTGCTCGTATCCCTTCTATGATTCGTCGTATAGTCAGGATCTGAGAGGTTGTGGAACGGTTTCTCTACGGAATCCGTTTTTGGTTTTTCCTAAGGATTTTCTATTTCGGGTCGGATGCGATTAAGAAGAAGGGCATTATAGATCTTGGCTGCGATAGCCGTAAGAGTTATGCCTCTGTAGTTTTTAGCTATTCCTAGGTCTCCCTTTTTGGGGAAACGGGAGATGCATCCTTTTGTCCATTTATCTATTCTATTTTGTCTATATACTGCATTGCATAGCCTAAGCAGTATGTCGCTGAACTTGCCCATTTTCCATACCTCCGGGGTATTTCGTCAAGACCCGCCGCCCTTCTACTTTTTAGTTATTTAAGACTACGTGGAGTTCTTCTGTTGTAAAATCCCCCAGTTTTATGTCTAGTTGTCTATCTATGATCTTTTTGAGTGTTATTTACCATGATTTTAGGTGTGTTCCCCAGAAGTTTCTGGAAGTGGTCTTTCCATTTTGGAGTCTTTCTTTTTGGCTGTTTGCCTTTAGTTTTGATCTAGAGGTACTTTTCCTACCACTAATTTCATTTACTGTTTCCATGCTAATCGCGACTGTCTGTCTTCTACCGATGATCTAATATTATTTATTGTGCTTGTATATATTCTGTTTGTTCTTTTTTGTATGTTTTGGTTAATTCTATTTGGGCTTTCCTAAGGTTGTGTAAATTGGTGTTAGTTGGTTTGTTTTTTGAGTTGGCTGCTTTTTATATAGTTTCTTTTTCCCTAACTGCTTCTGTCTCCCAGGGAACAGAGTGTTCGGCTTTTAATTTGGTTGGTATGCACTCGGCTGCCGCTTCTAAGTGAGCACTAACAAAGTTTTCGTATTCCTCGTTTGGTGTGGGAGCTTTCGGATGTCTCCTGGAGATATCGAATTTATTTCTTACTGTAACAGCGTAGCGATTGCAAATATCGCTGTTGGCAAGTGTCGACCAGTCGTATAGAGAGAGAGAGAGAGAGAGAGAGAGAGCAAGAGAGGGATGGTCAGAATGAGACGTGGCGAGAAAATATCAAAGTATTGATTGATAATTTATCGATTCTTGAATCTCTGCTTTACCATCGAATGATTGATTGGAATTTAAAGATGTAACGATGCGATAATCGGAGAGATCGACAGATCGATAAATATTGCACGAACGCCAAATTTTTATTGCTGATCATATCGAAAATTTCTGTTCAAAGTTCCGTTGTAAATCGGTCTTAATTTAATTGATCTGATTTTAAGATCCTTTTTGCTGATAAGAACCGGCTTTTTTTTCTTCTTCTTTTGATTCCGAAATGAGCGACACAAAAGTTAAAGTTAGTTTTGCACAAGGAGTTTGTTTGCTACGGAAGTCAGAAAAGAGCAACAAAAAATAAGTAATAATGCAAAGAAAAAGACAAAAAAGAAAAAAATGGTAGAAAAAGGATTTTTGATTCTCCGTTTAATATTCTCAGTTTGATTTTTATGGCTTAATCATCATCTCTGCATATATGGATTCATACAATTTATTTCATTGCCTCTCATATAAAAGTCGACGGAGTGGCCTATTGTCGGTATCAGCCAGACACTGAGGGAGTCTATCCCGTTTTCACTAGCGCTAGACCAGGGAGATTGTTTTTGCGTCTAAGGCGGGGCGCCACACCTACCACCAGCTCCCCACTTTACCGCAGATATCCCTGTTCTACTCATGGGCAAGACTTCAGCGGCGCTTGGTTACTTATAAGAAGGGGTTTTATTTGGATTCCAAAATGAGCGACACAGAATTTAAGTTAATTTTGTAAAAGAAGTTTTTTTGCTACTACGGAAGCCAGAAAAGTGCAAAAAAAAGTAATTACCCAAAATAAATAAATAGATAAATTTAAAAGTTTTGTGTCAAATTCTTTTTGCTTATACGTCAGAAAAGTTTCAGGACTGGTGTCCAAACTACAAACAACAAGTTACCCCCTTCAAATAATCCCCCTGGAGTATAATGCACTTTCCTATCTTTTCTGACACGCTTGCATGCACTTCTGGAAGGATTCTTCTAAGATTCTCCGTAGCTATGTCGTGACGGCCTTTTTGATGTCGTGCATATCCTCAAAACGGGTTCCCTTGATGACCCCTTTGTGTTTGGGGAAGAGGAAAAAACCCACATGGAGCTAGGTCGGGTGAGTATGGAGGTTGCCCCAGCACAAATATGTTCTTCTGGGCCAGGAACTCTCGAATACTCAGGGCAGTGTGGGCAGGTGCGTTTTCATGGTGAAGCACCCAGGAGTTTTCCTGCCACGTCACTCGCCTCTTCTCGTGCACTGAACGAAGCAAAGGCCGCAGTATGTCGTTGTAGATATGATGGATGATCGTCTGGCCCTGTGGCAAGAACTCACAATGGACGATACCCCTCACATCGAAGAATGCGATCAACCTGGAACTTTTCTGATATACCTCGTACAGCCTCTCTTCTCATTTGACTTCATATAATTTTTCATTTCTAAAATTATCGATTCTAAAACCTCTGCTTTACATCACAACAATCCATATTTCTAATAAGCATTAAACCCAGCAAAGCTCAGTACAAAGTTATCTCTATATTAATACTCATGTTCCTTAATTATACGACCGTCATCGTCTTGCAGCACCCTCTGGTTAAAAATGAGACCGTCCAAATCGTCCAGGATGTAATGTAAAAATGTAAATCCTGACTATTTAAGGGAATCTAGGTTCCCTGGAATAGTCTATAATACTAAAAATCTGTGAGTTTGACAATAAGAGCACACATTGAGCTCTGCAAATTACCACATTTGAAAAACTACTACGTCGTAAGGAAGATTTCCTCTCCTGATCTTTGGAGTATATATATATATATATATATATATATATATATATATATATATATATATGTGTGTGTGTGTGTGTGTTGTGTGTGTATATATATATATATATATATATATATGTGTGTGTGTGTGTGTGTGTGTGTTTGTATGTATGTTATGTATAAATTTTTTTCTTGTGAACATTGTTTTTTGTTGTTTGTTTTTTTGTCTTTTGAAGCATTAAAAAAAGAACAAAAACAGAAAAAAAATCAGAATTTTAATATTCATTTGTTGTTCTGTTCCTGGTTTGATCAATTCCGATATTTCGGGTTAACATTCACCCTTTTTCAAGGTATATAATATGAAACGGTTTGAAGAAGAAAAAAATATATATACTCCAAAGATCAGGTGAAAAAATTTTCCTTATGACGTAGTAGTTTTTCAAATGTCGTAATTTGAAGAGCTCAATGTGTATTTTTATTGTTAGAGTCACAGAGCAAAATTATACCAGGAAGAACAACAGAGAAGATTTAGATTTTTAGCATTATAGACTATTCCTATAATAGGTATATATATATACCCATTGCCACCTTTGCATTTATTTTCTATATTTTCAGAAATAAACAGAAAAGTACCAAATTTATATGAACTTGTTTTATCATCTGCAGTTCTTTATCGATCGAACAATGTTCCTTATCCGCTGACTTCTTATTTCTAATAGGTGTCGTCGCCTCAGCTAAATAATGGACTATTTTTTTAATTTACTATATAGAAAAAATGGAAAGAAAAAGGACTTGCTACACAGAAAAATATAATAAGAAAGAAAGAAGGGTAAAGATATAGAGAGGAGGAGCAGGTGTAAGAATTAATGCAGGTGGAAGCTAATCTGTTTCAATCAAACATGATGAAAAGATGAAAAGAAGGAAAGAAAGAAAAAATAGTGAGAGGAAGTTAAATAAACATGATTATACTTTTTACATATTGAATTATTTTTCAAAGGTTGAAATAATTAAAATATCACATTCGTGTATATCCACACGTCCTGCTAGTCTCTAATAATATATGTTAGTGTGTAACATTTTTCAACTTTACTCCTAGAGAAATATCATACCATTTTGAAATGAGTTCGATTCTTCGAGAAAATTTAAAACCTTCAGGACCGAATCCGGACCCGCAATGCTGAAATTTAGGATTCTCAACTTTTAATTACTGTGATTGTTTTTGGTGATTTTTACGTGCTTTTTCTTTGTACGATAACGTTAGGGCGACTTTTAAGCTATATAGTGTATATACTCACACACACACACACACACACACACACACACACACACACACATATATATATATATATATATATATATATATATATATTCAGAGATTTCCTTCCTCCTAGATTGGTTGCCTAAGAAAGGTTAAAGAGCTCAGTCTGCCGTATTATTTACCCATAAATTAAAAGAGTTTTTATTTAGTATGTTATGTATAGTTTTGGATGCTAGACTGACTTACAACCAAAATTTAGACAAATAGTACAAGCCTGAAACATAAGCAAATATTAACTGGAAATCTATCTTCCCCAACACATTTCCCCATACCCCCCAACACTAAATAAAAAACATCAGCTTGTATATGTGCATGTAAATGTATATTCATCTCTGTGTTTGTGCACATGTGCATATATATATATATATATATATATATATATATATATAGGGTATGCCTTTATATGTATGCGCATGCATGTATGCACTCATGTGTGTGGTTGTGTGTTTACGTATGTGTGTGCATGCCTATATGTCTGTGTGAGTGAGTATGTCTGTCTATGCATGTATATGCATGCCCATAACATGGCATATCATATGATAATAATAGTATATATTACAATGTACATGACACACAATAATAATAATAATAATAATAATAATAATAATAATAATAAACATCCACACATACAATTAAAACAAATCTTTCTATCACCCCATCCTCTCTAACACCTACAACCAAAATTTACACAAATATTCCAAGCAACAAACAGAATGTTAATTGTAAATCCATCTACCCTAAAAAACAAGAAACATACACTCATATACTCATAACCAATCCTTATGCCATCCACCATACATACATATAACCCAAACACCTAACACCGATGGCACTAACAGAACTCACTATGATACACTCCCTATTGGAGAAAAGGAGGGTCCACCTCCAACCTCTTCTGACACCATCAACCGACCACCCTCTCATTTCCTAATTCACTAGAAAGAAAATGTTCATCACTGAAGCAAGAACTCTATTCCTAAAGTCCCGAAGAAGGTCTAACAGACCGAAATGTTGCATCGTCGACATCACTACCTACAATAAACATCCATTTTCTACAACATCCCGTGTTTGTCTACCTTTCTCCACATACTGTCGGATTAATCTCCTCATATTTCTCCCATATATATATATATATATATATATATATATATATATATATATATATATATAGAGAGAGAGAGAGATAGATAGATAGATAGATAGATAGATCAATAGAGATAGATAGATAGATAGAGAGAGGGAGAGAGAGAGGGAGAGAGAGAGAGAGAAGAGAGAGAATGTAAAGAGTCAGTAAGTTTGCACAGAAGAGTGAGAGGTGAGAATGTTAGGAGAGTTTGGAACTATGCGTTGACAGAATGAGACGTGGCTCTCACTCGGCAGTTTGGCTACGGGGGGTAAATAAAAATCTCATGAGAAATATTTCTAAAAACTCTAAATGGCACAAGGCAAGATGTCCTCTAGCACTTCAAGTTGGTTTTCAGACCCCAAACATCAAGGGATTGTCAGCCAACGCAGCATTGGCACAGCAACCGGATTCGAGCCTCTCCACGTAGCCCAGAAAATGAGATAAGTTACGACAATTATTTCTATATGACACATCATCACTCTATTCCGAAATAAGGGGCATAATGTTACACCTAGATTCATACAAACCAGTTAAATTGGCAACATTGGTTGGCTGTTTTTTACGGCATGCCAACCTATTGGGCTATTTTATGCCGAAGACATTTTTGTTTTATTCATTTTTGATGGGTTCTTACTTTTTTAAACTCAATTTTTAAATACATTTTTTAAAGCCCATGTTTTCTATTTTACCCATAGATGGGATTCTAACAGGTACTACCACTCCAGAGTGGACCTGGGCGTAATGGTGATGAAGTTGTGCTCCAGATTCCCGAGAATTCCAGAAGTGGAACATCACCATCCGATAGTTTGACGTCATACCCAAGACATTAAGACCCTTGACTTGATCAGCCGATTCATCGGAGGGGGCCTCTCCAAGTAAGGGCCAAAGTTGAGTGTTGCATATCATAGACGGCTCAGCCACGAGGATTCCATCCTTAAGCATCTCGGGTCGCGACCCACGACTAACAGACGGTTCTATTACGGGAGGGGGGTCTTACCCCTTTTCAGAGGCGAAGTCGTTGTATTCTAAATCCACAGCCAACTGGGCTCCTGCTCGGTTCGAAATATTTCTGGCACGTTCGTACAAATCGGCTAAGGCAAGTCATCATCAAAACCCATTTCTCTTCCATCGTGATCAACTGGCTTTGTATTTTTGAAAATAGAAATAACAACATGTGAAACGGGTGCGGTATGTGCATATGTGTGGGACGGGGAGGTAGTGTGCGATAAAATGGTCGTGTTGTCGTGGGTTAGGTAGAGGTTGTAAAATAAATTAAATCATAAATCATTTTTCTTCATTCCCCGATCATAATCTGAATCAGTTTAAAATAAGAGAAAAATGGACGACACAAAAAAAAAGAACAAACAAAAGTGAAAGTAGAATGTGAAAGTGAAAGTAGAATGTGAGATAAATTAATCACATGAAAGAAAAACATTTCTTTGTTTTTGCATCGAATGAATTAAGAAAAAAAGGAAAATAAAACAGACAAAAACAGCATCAAGGTAGAATGGACCATAAAAAAAATGATTATTAAGAATGCTATTCAATTTTGACGTATTAAATTCACTCTCTACTCTTTCTCTATGTCCCCATCGGTCACTTTCAATCTATCTATCTATCTATCTATCCATATCTATCTATCTATCTATCTATCTATCTATCTCAATTCGTTGATATCTATCTACTTATCTGAATTCGTTTATATCTATCTATCTATCTATCTATCTATCTATTGGGTGTCTATTCAATATCTATCCATCGATCCATCAAAGCATCTACCATTATCTCCTAACATCAATTGCTGACTATTTAATAAACACACAGATATATATATATATATATATATA
>CM042158.1:38532906-38552906 GCA_023376005.1 Doryteuthis pealeii | reverse complement strand
CATTTTGATATATGATTCGTGTTACTGTCCTGAAGAAAATGGCATTACTTTTTGACAAACCCTCATATATACACACACACAATAATTTTGTAAAATTTACTAGCTGTGTTGGTAATTATACCTGTCCAAACAAAATGGCTCTAGTTTTTTACTCATCCTCATATTATCCACCATGGCTCATCTAGAATTGAGATTTAAATAAAAGTAAAATCACGGAGAATGTGATGTAAATAACAAAGGGAATTGTGATTTGAGTAGTTATAGTTTTGTTTACATATAGACGAATACACAATCTCCATTATAATAAGATATAGTTATTTATTTTCCATTTCGATTTTTCTGGCTGCCTGTTTTCTTTTTCACTTCATAAGCATTTTCTAAAGCAAAATATCATATTAAATACCTCCATTAAGAAAGAAATTGCTTTGTTAAGTTATATAGAATATATAGAATATAGAATATATATATAAGTTATATAAATTTGGGGGCGGGGTGTTCGCGAAAAATGGCGACTTTTTGTAATCTATTTTTGTCTGTAAAATGAGTTCTAGAGCTTCCCTACTCTTAGAAATTGATTTTTAAAAGCATTTTTGACGAAGGAATCTAAAAATGCTATCAGAAAAATATAAAATCAACCAATTTTAAGTTATTAATGATATCTAATTTTTTCATAACAAGATCAATATCCTAATGTGGCACTGCATCTATGAAAATTATTTTTCTATTATTATTTCACATATATTGACAGGGAATTACCCATATATATAATTGTGACCATAAGTAATTTGAATTATAATTCTCTGTTGAGGTTAATATTCATTTGTTGTATACACATACACTCACACACATATATATATATATTTATAATTTAGCCACAATTATCTTATTACCCATGTTTTGTTGGATTATTTTTCTATATAAGGTGTGCTGCAATACACCACTTAAATTTATAGACTAAGCGAGTTCACGTGGTTTAAACCTCGGCTACTCATCAGCCCGAAAACACGTCTGATTAATTACATAATCGCTGATAATGAGAGACGTCCATTTGCAATTATTGCACCAAGAAACAACCACATGGTTCTTTACTAAGTATCACACTCTTCTTAACACCAAGGGTCTCCACTGGAAAGCGCTCTTGCTTGAAGCCTAGAGGAAGGCCACAAAAACCATAACATGTTTACAGTCAGTTAATTCTTACCATAGTAACTTCTTAATGTCTTCATTGAGGACAGGGTGGCTTTTTATTTTTTAATTCAGATTTAATATTGGTTTCGCTATTCTAATTTTATTGGGTTACCTCAGCATCAAGCTAGTTTAAACGGGGTTTTATATCCCCTCGTAAATTTGGAGCAATCCTCTCAGGTCGATTGGGAAACGTATCGTGAGAATAACAGACGAATATTTATGCTAGAGAAAGAACACTTAATATTGAATATATATACATGCACAGTAAACGGTTGAGATAAATATGGAATCGGAAAGAAAGAAAAATATATATTCTGAATAAATTTCGAAAATAATCAGAATGAGTAAACTTTTATTATGTTTAGTTTCTCTGTGTTAAAGCCTTCAAAATGAAAAGAAAAACTCGAGGAGGATCTATCTATCTATCTATCTATCTATCTATCTATCTATACATACATACATACATACATGCATACATACATATATAAAGGGTAGTTATGTCTATGTGTGTGTCCGGAGGAAACTTTGAAAATGAAACAATTAACGACAAAGTAAATAGATATACACATTAAATATCACCAGGGCTCGGTTTTAGAGCAAAAATAATGAAGATTTGATTTATATTTTCGAATACATTTAAAAATTAAACAACATTATAGAATAACTAGACAAAACGTGAACCGTTGGGTCACCCATTAAGCTCGCTAGATGATTAGGGAAAAGAGTAGGATCTGCCAAAATATCATCTGCTTTTCATTTTTAAAAATGAACTAAAATTTATTAAATTGATTATTTAAGGTCAAATTTTTGTCTAAGTCGAAAAGTAGTAACATAATGAGCATCAGTAAAAAAGCAAAATAATATTACACACATAATTTATTTTTGATATATTTAAAACGTTTTTTTCGTCCATTTTGATCAAGATGCCTGCCAAGAGGCTACTTAAAATCCGTTTTTACAAAATAAATTGTAACTTTTGCAATTGAAAAAATTCACACTGGATTGTCCAATTGAACACATATCCTAGTGGGTAAAGGAGTTAGATTAAGACAGTTCTAAATGCCAGTTATCTCTAAACTGCAGGTTCAATCCTGGTCAGGGACAGCAGTAACATAGAATAATAATTAACGCAGCTTAACACCTGTACTGCAGCTATGGTTAGTGGAATGAGAACAGGATACCCCCGTGGACCTAATAAAGGGTTGGGTTCAAAGTTCCGTGATGGCTCCCAATTACAAGAAGGTTCCAGAGTCCGACAAGAAATACCTGAAGAAGGCCGGAGGGACATCAGCCGAAACTTTGTACAGATAACAATGAAGACGAGGACAATAGTCTGAATAATACAAATAATTGTAATCTTTGCAGAGTTCCGTCCTGGCTTCCTGCATCCGAAGCGGTATCACTTGAAAAAAAAAAAAAGAACCAACTTAGGGCATTTTCCACTGAAAACCCAACCCTAACCCTAAACCCCCCTAGTTAAATTAACTGTTTTATTACAAAGTTTTGTTTTTTCACCCTGTATACAGGGTGACCCAGAAAAAACAGAGCCCAAATTATTTATTTATTTTCCATTAAACTAAACCTAAACCCCAACCCCAAATCCTAAACCCTAAACCCTAGTTGTTTTGTTTTTCACGCCGCTTCCGCTACGGACTTCAATCGTAGCTGGTGTTTTTCTTTTGTTTTTTTGTTTTTTCAGCAGTTACCGGCAAGCATGTTTTGAGGCAAGAGGCCATGACGGAACTCCGCAAAGATTACAATTATTTGTATTATTCAGACTGTAATATCGGAGTGGTATATATTTGATTGATATTATTTTCTTCATAAATAAAAAGACTAAAGACAGAGTCTATTTTTTTAATGCCATACGTAATTAAAAACAACCTTAATCCCATAAAAACCGTAATCCAATTCGCAAAATGTTAATTCATAGACTGTAGTTAAACTGTCATTGGGTACCAGCAAAAAATTTTCCGTTTTAATTTTCCAACCTAAGTCAGAAGTCAGTCCTACATTCTATGAATTAACATTTTGCGAATTGGGTTATGGTTTTAGGGGATTAAGGTTGTTTTTAATTACGTATTGCTTTAAAAAATAAACAACAAAAACCCCAAATTACTATACATTTAATTAACCATTGAAATTAATTATTGAATCTATTATTGAGACAGTTGTTTATGTTAATATAGCAATGTATAATTTCAATTAAACTTAGTTTAAAAAATATTTTTCAACATAAAATTTATAGTAATTTGTGTTTTTTGTTGTTTATTTTTTTAAGCAATACGTAATTAAAAACAACCTTAATCCCCTAATACCGTAACCAAATTCGCAAAATGTTAATTCATAGACTGCAGTTAAACTGTCATTTGGTACCAGCAAAAAACTTTCCGTTTTAATTTTACCGACCTAAATAAGAAGTCAGTCTAGTTTGTTTTAGTTTTAACTAAAACAATTTTTTAAGCCCGAAGAAAACTTTCACTTAAACAGTCAATGTTTGCTCATTTGAATTCCATAATATTTAAATATATAATTATTTTTTTTACCCAACATGAAATATTTTTTAAAGTAAGTTTAATACTCTATGAATTAATAATTAAAGTAATTTAAAAAATCTATTTTAAAGCATGATTTCAATTTCGTAAAATTTACGCTCAACTAAAATTGAAATCATGCCGTAAAAATATACTTTTGTTTTGTTTTATTAAAACAAACCAAAACGTTTGCTCATTTGAATAAGATTCGCCTGGAGAAAGGGAAGTAGGCGAATCTACGGGGGTTAGGGGTGTGTGCGAGGTGATCTCCTTGGCTGCTGGATTTTTTACTCTTTTTTTTCCCTCTGCTTAACTGACAAATAGAGAGTGGGAGGAGAGTTAACTTAACTGACAAACGGAGATGGAAGAGAGACAGGAGTCTCTAAGACAGGGATTGGTCGGTCGTTGACTTAATTGCTAATTACCCTAATTAAAGCCAATTAAACTGAATTTTTTTCATACACTTTGTAGTGCTAACACCAAGGAATATCTAAGTATAAATATTGTGTCCATAACATAAATAGAAAAAAATCCTTTAGCTGGAGAAGGTTGATAAACTCAGCTTTAGTATAATAATAGATAGATATTAAAATCCTACACAGTCATTGTTGCATTCACTTTTTTGTAAACAAATAGTAAGTAGTAGTATTAATAGCTGTTATCATATTTCACCTTAATTATTATGGTGAAATATAAAATTCTTTCTAAGATTAGTTAAGGTGTTTTTTTTTACATTTGATATTTTAAATAAGAGACTTTAATTTTTCGTAGACGTTTCATGGCTGTGCATTTTTTTTTTAGAAATTAAAATTTACGTAGTTATGTAGTATGTACATACTTTCTTTTATTTTTCAGGTTAACCCTTCGCGTTAATGTATTTATTTTAATATTAGAAATACAAATAAAATCATGATAATAATGCAGAATAGTGCGCAAGAGATAATACCATTAGATTACCTATTATATTTCATTTAGTTTTCTTTTCTTTTCTTAATGTTTTCAAGTCAGTGCACTTTTCGATTTAAAAAACATAATATACTATACTTAATAGGTACCACCAATTTGCCCTGTTATTCCCCCTCCCTATATGAATCCTCTATATGAATCCCTATATGAACAATGAAACTTGCAAAAAAATTTGATATTATCTTGAAAATTGTTTTCCATTCCAAAGAAAAAACATTAAAAAACTCTGATGATTTTAAAAAATCAGCTTACGGAAATAATGAAAATCATGATTTAAAAACAATGTTTTCCTTTTTGCACCGTTAAATTAACTGAAATTTAACGTAGTCAAAAACAACTTACGACAAGAGGACTTTTTAAAAATTCTATGAAATATCAATTCGTGGGCTGATTTTCACGAGAGTTTCCATAACTATTTACCTCTGGATGTAAATATGTCTGAAATAGTTTTTGCTTAAAATATATTAGGGGAAATCTATTTTTACGAGGTCTATTTTATTCTATGAGATATTAAAAACATGAATCCTCAAAAAACAATTTTTAATTTTTTTCTATAGATATTAGAGTCTGAATAACTATATAAAAAAATGTATAATACTCAAGGCAGGAGTTTTTGTAGAAAAAAATCATGAATTCTGAAATAAAAAAGTGCAAAAAAATGTCATAATTATTTGAAACCTTTTTTATTTTGCTTTTTTAATTGATGTACTATATTCTATTAAATTGTCAAGAAATTAATTTTTAAGAGATTTTAAATCTTCTGTGTGCTTAGATAATTTTGTTTTTTCAATGTTTAAAAATCTTTTTTGTGTGTAAATATATATACGCATTACATATCACCAGGGCTTGGTTTTTAAGCAAAAATAATAGATTTGATTTATATTCGTGAAGATGATTAAAAATAAAGTTTAAATGATAACAGTATGTATTTTTTTCATTTAATATTTTAGATAGTAGACATTAACATTTCTTTTCAGAATAGCTGGATCAATGCAAGGTCTATTTTTTTACATAGGACTTAAATGGGACATCCCATGAGCATTCAGTTCCGATTCAGTAATAATAGATCTGCGGGACTAAATAAAAAACCTCTACCCAGGCGATGACGGGTAGCCGCTGCTAGTACATATATAAAGGACAGTTGTGTGTATGTGTATGTCCGGGGGAAACTTCGAGAATAAAACTATTAACGACAAAGTAAATATATATACACATCAGATATCACCAGGGCTTGGTTTTTGAGCATCAATAATGAAGATTTGATCTATATACATGAAGATAATTAAAAACAAAAATTCAATAGAAATTTTTTTGCATTTAATATTTTAAATATTATACATTAATTTTTCATTTCAGAAGGTCTGTGCACTTTTTCATCTGACACCTTACCTAACCGGATCAATGCAAGGTCTTTCTTAAATAGGGATTTTAATGGGGTATTCTGCGATGAGCCAACTATTTATTCAGTAATACTGGATCTGCGAGACTAACGTTTGCCCCCCTCTCTACCCAGGTGACGCTTGGTAGCCGCTTCTAGTACTCACTAAATTAGGAAAGAGACAATCTTGCTGAATATAAATTATCAATTTAAATCACCATTGACCTGATATTTTTGGAGATAAACACGTTAACCATTGGTCTAAAGAATATATATATATATATAATATATATATATATATATATATATATTATATATATACATTGTTTCTCTATCTTGGATCTGAATATTTGTCTTAAATCCATATCCAGTTGCTTTGACTTCTTTCTTTCTTTCTCTCTCTCTTTTCTCTCTCTCTCTCTCTCTCTCTCTCTCTCTCTCTCTCTCTCTCGGTCTTTGTCTGTCTGTCTGTCTGTCTGTATCTCTCTCTCACGATCTGCTGATCAATCTTTATATATCTGCATGTCTCTTTATCTCTCTCACTTTTTCTTTTAATAATCTCTCTGCAGATAATTCTTTATCACTCTGTCTGTCTGTCTGTCTGTGTCTGTCTGTGTCTCAGTCTGTCTCTGTCTCTGTCTCCTCTGTCTCTCTGTCTCTCTGTCTATTATATATATATATATATATATATATGTGTGTGTGTGTGTGTGTGTGTGTGTGTGTGTGTGTGTCTGTCAGTATCTATCTATATCTATATCTATATATCTATCTTTCTGCTTCTCTCTGTCTCTCTCATATATATTTTTTTCTATCATATATATATATAATATATATATATATATATATATATATATATATATATATATATTGTGTGTGTGTGTATTTTACGCAACGTTTGAATGTGTGGATGGGTGGACAGTGGTTTAGTCTTGGTAAGATATCAATGACATTGCAAAACAATTAATATAACATCCAATTCCTACTTGGTTAATTTTTGTTCGTAATATTTTACCCGGCATTCGTCATCACCATAAAGGTGTTAGTAACATCAAATTGCGACAGTCCGGTTTCTAGGCTGATCTGCTGCAACGTCTTCGGTTATATCATAATTTTACAAAGACAGAAGATCTTGCTTGGATTTTTTTTCATTGTTTTTTTTTTTTTTTAAATTTGCTTCTTTTTTTTTTTCGAATGGTGTGGATCGTTTTACAAATCAAAAATTATCGAACGTTTTCTCATTGGAAACGTGTTTTTTTATTTATTTATTTTTTTTTTCTTACACTCGTTTGGAACTGACTTCATTTATTTTTTATTGTTATTTTATGCTATCCTCATTTTATTTTATTCTATTATTTTGTAAATTTCACACTTCAGTTCTAACTTGAAGATTTGCCGTCAGTGATCAGCTTTCATGAGTTTGAATAATTCATCGAACAAATCTGAGAATCGATCAAAAATTGAGAAATTATAAAATGTATGATTGATCGTCCGGACGGAATCTATTCGGAATTATGAGAATCACAATCCGTTGGAAAGACAGGTGAGAATGAAAAAAATAAATTTCTAAAAATAAAGAAAGAAAAAACAACAAAACCAAAAAACCCTCTAAGAATTCTAGAAAAGCGAAAGAACACTTGAGGATATCCAAAGATTGAAATATTAGAATCATATTCTGCATGAAAAACAAGGAATAATTTGATTATTTCATTTTTTTGGCTTCTGGTGACTGAAGGCAGGGGATGGGTGAACATTTTAAATAAAATAAAAAAAGTTAAAATATAGAAAAATATTAGTGATACAAATAAAAACAAAATCAACCTCTCTATTATTGCAAACGATTTCCATGTCACACGACTAGAATTAAAATATTTCATATTCTAACTTAACACAACCCTTTTTTCCCTCTTCAAATACCCTATTCTTTATTTACAGAAGAACAACAGGATGTTGTTACATAATTGTTAGTACCCTAACACTTATTTACAGTAGTGTAGAAACCGAAATGGCTGTTATAAGTTGCAGCCGGCGGCCTTGAAGGATTGAGTGACAAGGCTTGACCTCATCCTGATCCTCCTTCCGGGGATGCCGTGAGACCCTCTTCCGGTTTAGATTAGAAAGAAAGTTTAGTCAGTATCGGCCAAACCACGAAAGTGGTAAGTCGTGTTAAGCGCACGGCCGACTCAATCTGCGCAGGTAGTCTGGTGGGGATTTCGGAATAAAATATGATCTAAAGCAAATAGAAGTGTTGGGTTATTATCTAAAAACTACCAATGACACAGGGCTTCTGATAAAGAGAAATCCCCAATGGAAGACCAGACACTAAATCCCCAAGACGAAGTCCAGACGCTAGAAGAAGAACGTAAGATACCAAAGATGAGCAGAATAATAATAGAAGTAAAGAGAGTATACAACAGATGTGACAAATAAATAAATCTCCTATTGTATCTATCTATCTATCTATCTATCTATCTATCTATCTATCTCTATATATATATATATTATATATATATCAATCGAGCCACACTGATGACACGTAAACGTCGAAACACGTATCTGTAGATGACTGGTATATTTATACTCCCAATTTCCTGGTAGAGCACTGTAGGGGAGACATTAGTTGAACTTTCACTGTTTAGCCTAAGGCATTTACCCGCCTGTTGTTTACAGACTTGAGTTCTCTGGTGATTGTAAAAACATACATACTGTAAGTATGTATCAATTAATTGTTTGCCACTGACTGACAGTCCCCAACAGCCATGAGGTAAGAAGCTTGTCAGACGAAAATTCTGTCAGATTTCGCTCCCGGCTAGAGGTGGATGTTAAAAAAAATTCGAGCCACACTGATGAGACGTAAACGTCGAAACGTGTCTGTGGATGACTGGCATATATATATATATATATATATATATATATATATATATATATATATGTGTGTGTGTGTGTGTGTGTGTGTGTGTGTTGTGTGTGGAATTAAACAAAAGGCAGGTCTCCTGCTTAACGATTTTATTGGTGATCTTTTCAAGGTTTCTGGCCAACTTTTTTATATTTGGATGGAATTTGTGGATTAGTCCACCGAAGTTCATATCCTGAGTACTTTCGGCACTTCGAAGTGCCATCATCAGGCGTGATGTGTTCCAGTTTTTTCAAAGTATATTAATGGATGTGGAGGCTGGAAGTAGGAGAATAGATAGGAAAAGTGTTATAGGCATTTTAAAATGTGAGATCTGCATTCAAAATTAATTTTATTTCCTTATGGTTTGTATTGTTTGATGTATAAAGCCTCTAGTATTTGGAGTTTTTGTTTATTTTTTTCTTTGTGCAGAATGTGCGAACTTTTCGTTAGGATATTTCGGTAATTAGAGTGGGGGCATGCATGTAATTTTAGATGTTGTGAAATAGAGCTATTATCTGTCATATGAAGAGTCAAACGGCGTGACAAAGTCCTTGAGGTAAAACCGATGTAGGTATTTTCATTTTTTGGGAGACAGCAATCTCCTGAGGGACATTTAAATTTGTATACTACATTGGTCTCATTAAGCCGATTTGTCAAGGGAGAGGAGTTGTTGTGGGTAACGAGGTTAATTGCTTTAAATTTTGTGTAATAAATAATCAATTTTACCTTATTTTCGGGTGTGGTTGCAGTAACGTTGTTCCGAATTAATCTTTTTTAGTGCTATTTCATCAAGTTTGTAGTTCCTGTGCTTATATATATATATATATATATATATATATATATATATATATATATATATATATATAGCACAGGAACTACAAACTTGATGAAATAACACTTCATTTGATTATTTAAAAATAATAATAGTTTGAATAATGTATACATGGATAAACTCCTGACCGAAACACGTGTAAGTAATATTGATTAAAATATCCTATATTATCCATTCTATACTTTCTTTCCTTAATTCATTTTTTCAACATACCGTCGGATTCACTTCCAGTTTCATTTTATATATATATATATATATATATATATATATATATGTGTGTGTGTGTGTGTGTGTGTGTGTTTTGTGTAGAAAAGTTAAAAGAAAAACAATAGTACAGATTGTAATGTTAATACAGTGTAATCAAAATTAAATTACTTTAAAAATAAAATAAAACAATAGAAGAAAGCCTTGTATAAACCATTCGTTTTATTCAGAGTACAGTTATATGAACGAAGAACGGAAAATCACATTTAGATTACATTGTATTCACATTATATTGTCGAAACATTCGAGTGCCAGCACAATCTTACCGCACAGATCAAATTCCCCAATCTGTGCTACTCATGTACTGAGTCGACGGTGACCGCTATCGAACAGGGAGCCTTGCGATTCATAGGCTAGTGTTCTACCGACTGTGTATAACCGGCCTACTTAACCAATAAGCTTTTGGTTCCAGCTTTCTCTTTCGTAGAAAGACACGAAGAGAAATATGAAAATGATTTACAAGCTAAGGTTTAGGCTGGCAATGACACAGGTCAAATGAAATAACTATTTTTAAATTTCTTAACAGTGGGACATATCATTTGTTTGTCTTTTTTTGTTTTTTGTTTTACACCTATTGCCCCGTAACTTCTTAAGTGAGTGGAAAGAAAATGCGTACCGCGAAGATCAAGGCTCAAGTTATAAGTGTTCTTCCTTTAATGGAATCTTAATTATTCGCACAGCTATTAACTCGGTGGGTGTTGTAATGGATTTAAAAGCAAAAGGATCAGTTGGCTCGAATACAGCAGTATACATAATAACTTGGATTCACCGCTAGGTTAAAACAATAATATCTCATTCAACGTTTCTACAGTATATAAAAAAAACCAATAGGTTTGCAATTATTCAACCTAAAACCTACTGGCTAGAATAGGAATTAATGTATTTAACTGTTGTAGGGGGACAAAAAGGCCCTCTCTAATTAATTGGCTGGTCACATGAAACCCTAGCACCTATATAATTGTCCCAACCTTATTGCCCTTATGACAAGCCCCGACCTTTTTTATCATATATATATATATATATATTTACCAACCCCTCCGCACGAGCGGGATGTGACACAAGGTCAATTTCTTAAGCGGAGTTCAACAGGTTTGAATTCAGAGTTTTCCTTCTCCTAGACCGGTTGCCTAACCAAGGTTAAAGATCCCAGTCTGCCCTAATATTTATCCATAGCTGGAGGGAGATTAGGATTCATACCTTTCCCAAGGGTATTAGCGCTAAGGGAAATGAAATTACCACATCCAGGATTTGAACCCGGGGCGACGAGTCCATTTCCCATGAGTTTAACCATTACACCACGCGCTTCCCAGTATATGTGCTACAAAGCGGTGGCTGAGGGTCTTGGTGTCCTGGGTATGATGTTAAACTCTCTCTCTCTCTCTCTGATGGTGAAGTTCCAATTTTGGAGCTCTTGAGAATGTGGAGTACCCCTTCATCACCATTACTCCCAGATACACTCTTATGGAAAAATAAGAAATATTGGGCACAAACAGGTTATGAAATATCAATCAGAATTTTTCTTTATGTTTAAGCCTTGTTGTTGTGCATTTCTATCCTTTTCATATCTGTGTGTATCCCTTATTATTATTATTATTATTATTATTATTATTATTATTATTATTATTATTATGAATTAGAATTATTTTCTCTTTTCTTTTTAAAAGGTAAGAGAGAAAATAATCATATATATATACATTTAATTTCTATAGACATAGTAATTTTTTTTGTTTTTGGTTGTAGAATAATGGACTTACCCGAAGGGTATATTTAGCAGTTGCTCAAGTAGGAAGTAGCAAGTGCATGTCTTCGTGTACGTTGTACCAATGAAACCCTCCTCATTTTGTACTTGATATGTGTTGAATACATCTGGGTTTTTTTAACTTCTATCTCTGTGGTGAGTATTTATTTATTGCCCCCTAAACGGGTCATAACATTAACCAAACCCACAGCGGGCACAAGGTTAAGTCATGATGAAAACACTAATTCCCGCTGGATCACGGAAGTTAAGCAGCGATGAGCCTGATCAATGCTTAGATGGGTGACCATTTAAGCAACATAAGGTAATGTAAGCGACCTGATATGAACATGATTTGATTTGGCATTAAATGACCCGAAAAGAGATATTATGCCCTAAAACAACCAACCAGGCAAAGTTAAGCAGCGATGAGCCTTTTCAATACGTAGATGGGTGACCATTTAAGCAACATCAGATTATGTTAGTGATGTGATATTAAAATGACTTGATTTCGCATTAAATGACCCGAAAGGGGTTGATAAGCCGTAAAACAAAAACAAGCAGCCAGGCAACCCACTCCGATGGAGTGTCCGTGATGTAGTGCCTAACGTGCTGGACTGCGACATCTTCGTAAGTGAGTTCGATCTCCGGCGGTCACGCTATTACGTTTACTGTCGAACTTACACCCTTGGGAAAGGTTGATATTGTCTGACTTCGCACCAAAAAGAGCCACACACAAAACCAAAGCTCATGCAGTGGCAAGTGTAAAAATTACATAAACCGCTTTTGGTTTGATTTGTCTTGTTTTACGGAATATCAACGTCACTGGGTCATTTAATGCCGACAAAGATTTGAAATAAATTCATTCTTAATGGATAATCAATTTTTGTTTATAAACTCATGTTTTTCTATTTAACCCATAGATGGGACCCTGGCAGCTACTACCACTCCGGGTCAGAGTAGACCAGGGAACAATCGTGATGAAGGGGTGCTCCACATTCCCCAAACCTCCAAAACTGGAACCTAACCATCGGATAGAGTTTAACGTCATTCCCAGGACATGTTGACCCGCAGCCACCGCCTTATAGCACTCATATGATAAAAAGGGTTTGGACTTGCCATAAGGGAAATAGGGTTGGGAAAATCATATAGGTGCTAGGGCTTGGCGTAACCAGCCGATTGTTTGGAGGGGGCGTCTCCGACCGCCCGTTTAGTCCAAGTAAGAACTAAAGTGGAATATTGCATGTCATTGACTGCTCAAACACTTGGGTTCTATCTTTAAGCATCGCGGGTCGCCACCCACGGCCAACAGGTGGCTCAATTTGCGGAGTCCCCCCCCCTCTGCAGAGGCGCAGTCGGTGTATTCTAATGTCCCACCGACAAGGCGTGTTTAATGAAGCATAAAATTAACGAATGCACAAGACCCGAAGTATTCCCATGGAACAAAATAAATCAAGTGGAGTTAAGCAAAAAATGATGATTTACAATGTTATCTATACTAGCAAATATATGCACCCCCCGTAGGGTGCAAGTAATTAAGTTTTAATATAATAAAATATTATATTAAAATTGAAAGGCTAATGAAACTAAATAAGAAGGCAGATAAAAAGATTTGAAACAGAGGGGGTAGATAGTAAAAAACAGAACAACTAAAACTTACTCTTCTATCACTTCCGTCTTTCATTGCTAAATTTTCCTAATTTAACTATTTAGTTAAAATAGGAAGAAAAGAATAAAATTACAGTTATCTAATCTTTTTAATGACTCTTGCTCATATTCATTAAGATAAAACCAAACAATTAGAAATCAATAATACCAAGCATTTATTATTAAAATCAATTTTTTAATATCAATATGCAAATTAGCCTTCCCGTTTTCACTGTAAACTGCTATTTTGTTGTATATATAAATATAATTCCATGTTATTATGTAGATAGGACCAACAGTATTAATAAGGAAATTGTTTTTGATTGATAATTGAGGTTTGAATAAAAAAAAATATTATGGAGAATGTGTCGTAAATAACTCATGGAATTGTGACTTTAAGTAGTGATATAGTTTCCGCTACAGACATACAAACACACAATTTCCATTATAATAAGATAGTAATACTCTTGTTCCTTAATTGTACGACAGTTATCATCTGGCAACATCCCCTGTTTAAAAATGAGACAGACATCCAAGATGAAATGCAAAAATGCAAATCCTTATTATCTGGTCTAGTTTATTCGCCGAATTCTTATTTCTTATGAGTGTTGTCACCTCAGCTAGATAATGGACCATTACGTTTTTATCATAAAGAAAGCGAATAAAAAGGACATGCTACACAGAAAATATCATAAGAAAGAATTAATGAAAAAAGGGAAAGGTAAATGCTAATCTTTTCTCCATCAAACATAATGAAATGGTGAAAAGAAGAAAAGAAAGAAAAAAAAGTGTGAGTTAAATCAAGATTATTATACTTTTTACAAATTGAAGTATTTTAATTCTTAAGTGAACATATGAAACGTAATAATCAGAATATTATAGTGTGGTATATCTGCAGGTCCTGCTAATAAAAAAATATTCCAATAAAATGTTGTTGTTGGCATCCGTCCGTCTACTAAAGACAATGGCGTGGTGTCCACTTTTTTATTATCTGAACAGACCAATTTTTGAATGGCTATCTCTGGTGCAGTGACTGCAAACAATCAGTGATGCTTGCTGGAGTTGCTGTTGTCTCTCCTCCCTTTGGGGTCTCTTTTCTGAGGCGGCTACTTTCCCCTCTTTTTCACTCCTTTTTGTTCCTTGTTTGGCGAGGAGGCGCCAGGTCGCACGGACTTTTGCACAAGCCTCCCATGTCTGGTTTTGATGTGGCATGTCTTCATATCCCTCTTGCAGACATCTTTAAAGCGCAGTTGCATAACACTACAAAAATAATGTGATCAGAGAGTAACATGTAAATTCACAAAAACAAAAAAAAAAAAAAAAAAACAACAACAACAAAAAAGACAAAAATAAAAATAAAAACAGAAATGTTATCTCGCATCCACTGTAATGCTATCTCGCACCTTTCTTTGAGGAAACTCTGCATTTAACGAAGCATAAAATTAACGCACCCCCACGACCCGTAATATTTCCATTGAACGAAACAAATTATTAGGAGTTAAGCAAAAAAAGGATGAATAGCAAATTTATGCATATAAATCCTCCTGTCGCCTTTGCAATTATTAATACAAAATATACAATAACAATCTATATGATACTTAATACACATATCATTTATTAGTATTTAATACTACTGAACTACAAGATCAATATACAGTTGCATATTCTATTTTGTGGATAACAGTATTGTTGGTACCGAGATAACTTCAGGGCCCTTTTTCTTTTTTCATTTCAGGAGGACGTTGTTGGATCTTATTAGGACTTCAGGGATCATCAGATCCTCGCGGCTCATCAGATTCTTGGCAAACCAATATACAGTAATTTATATTTACTATGCTATTTTGTGAGGTTAGATGAAGTTAGCACAGGGCAATTCCATTAAACAGAGTGTTTGATCTAAAGAAACAGCATTTATTTTGAAGAATATTCCAATTGATTGAAGATGAGGGTGAAAGAATACATCATCTGGATGCTTAAATGACAGAGAGAGAGAGAGAGAGAGAGAGAGAGAGAGAGAGAGAGAGAGAGAGAGAGGGGGTATATCTTAGCATTTGTGTCCGTATACGTGTGTGTGTATGTATACGTATGTGTGCACCCAAACATAGTGTTTAACGAAATGTGGTCTATGTGTGTATATATATAAGGTGTCTCAAAAAGTATCAAGAGTTTTTGTAGTTTTTGACATACCTTGTGTTCTGAAAAAAAAAAAACGTTCCATTCATTATTTTTTTCAGAATACAAGGTATGTCAAAAAGTACAAAAATTCTCGATACTTTTTGAGACACCTTGTATATATATGTCTGTGTGTGTGTGTGTGTGATTGTTCGTTTGCTTATATATATATATATATATATATATATATATATATATATATATATATATAAACTGATTTTAGTGTACATATAAATTTGCTATGTGTTCGTACACACACACACACACACACACACACACACATATATATATATATATATATATATATATATATATAAAGTGACTGGAACCAACTCAGTAGACGCGTCTGGAATTTAAAAAAAATAGGAGCAAACTCAGAGATATGAATTACAGACACCACGACTCTGACTTCAACCAAGGTTTCATACAAGAAATAATCGCTGCTTCACACAATCACCGAACCGACGAACATATATTACCGAGAAGACACGTCCAATTCCTAAAAACTCTTGCCTCCACCCTTAACATCGTCGTGTCACCTTCCACCAAGGACGACAGGCTGTTGCCATGGATACTACAGCCTACAACCAGAAAATAATGGAACTACTCCTTGACAACGACACATAAGAAACAATCACCCTGCAAACCATCACAAAAAAACATTGAAGAATTTAACAAATCCTATAAGAAACGAATCGTCAAACAGAACAGAATATGGTCCTCTTTAAGTAATTACCACTCCACCGTCCCCAAAATCTATGGTCTCCTCAAAACACACAAACCCGAGATACATCTAAGATCCATCATCTCCGGAATAGGATCTGTCGCCCATAATATCAGAAAATTTCTGGCAAAAACACTATCCCCCCTACAAGGCACAATTAGTGAGGCCCATATAAAATCTCAGGTTCACTTCTTAACAGAACAATTAACATCAATATGGGGAATAAATCCCTATCTAGCCTCGACATAAGATCCCTTTACACACGAGATTTTTTTGTACTTTTTGACACACCGTCCATTCACTAATTTTTTTCAGAATACAAAGTGTGTCAAAAAATACCAAAGTTTCTGCTTCTTTTTCATTCTTGGCAAATATCTTATTAACATTCATAAACATGAGATGAATTACTTTTTCCTGCAACTTTGTAAACTTGTAGCCTCCTATGCATTTTCTAAGTATATAATTGTGTAGTATCGTTACTAATGAAAATAGCAGTTGCGGGAATGAGTCTATCTATTTCTACAGCGCTGTTGAATGCGTTTGTTTATGTAAAAAAGAAAAACGAAAGCCTTTTTATCAATATTTTTACGAAAACTTTAATATTTCTTAGAATAAAATATATTCATTTTTAATCAGCGAATCAAATTTGAATTAATATGCGAATTAACAATTACAAAAACTGTATTTAAAATAGTCTTACACACGAAAAAGTTTTTGAAAAAAATCGTTCAAGCGATTAAAAAAAGGGGGATTCTTAGAATAATATGATTAAATATATCCAGTGAAACTCAAAACGTTTTTGAAAGAAGAATAACGGTCAATCTTTTTTCTCGCCTATTTACGGTTCAATCTTCTTTAAGATATCTATATGGTTCGAAAGAGAATGAAATAATCTCTCTAAATATGTTATTTGATTGAGTTTTTATCTATGGAATTATCTTTTACAGCGAGTTAAAAAATTATGTTTTGCTCCAGTCAGTCGAGAATTCGTAGTATAGTTTTTTCATACTAAAATTTTAACATAAAATCAAATCTTATTTATCGCATATTTCTGTTTCTATCTTAAAAATATCTATTTGGTTAGAAAAAAAATATTTCTAAATATGTAATTAATACTTCTTTGGACTTTAACTACTCCTAGGATTTGTCTTTCTGCTTTTAATGGCTCTCCACTTTTCAATGTATTTTTAACACAATTTGGCGATTTTTATTTCGAAATATTTCATAAAATCTGTTGCTAATTATTCTCTTGGTATTTTTTAAAGATTTACAAATGCTACATTATAGAAGAATTTAAGTTGGAGAAATGTTGCTTCACCTCAAGAATAAGAACAAGCATATACAATTGACATCAACATATTTTATTGTCTGAGCAAACCTCATAAAAAATACAAAAACGTGTGAATGGAAATGTGTATGGACAAAAGTCCTTATCTTACGTGCGTCTATGTAAAGTTCAAAGAGAAATGAAAGATTGTGAGAGACTAACATATGTGAGAAGAGTTCTTTAGCTTAGGGAACTGTATGCTGTGTACTATTCTGTAATGTCATGTTCAGTTCTACAAGAGGTTAGAAGGAGAAGAAAATGTCCCTCTGTGGGGAACGAAACACTTCTTATTTCTGTAGCGTTCTGCTTTGGCAGCAATGTTAAAGAACGATATACGGTATAAATCTATACTGAACAACTTCCCGACGAAATTGATAACAAATAGACTTTATTGTCTGAACAATCTCAACAGAAATAATACAAAACAGAATTTTACGGAAAAAGCTTGGTAAAAAGTTATTGCAAATTGTTGGAGTTTTTGAGTATATAAGGCGTGCGTCAATGGGTCACTTCTAAATATAGACTCGTTGACTACCACGTGACCGCCGAAGATTCCTATTATCCAATCACTGGAAGTGCTGCTGTTGGTGTATTTATAGAGGCCTGATTCTAATCTTAGCTCACTGCTATTTGGATCATCTTGGACGTCGGACCTAAGGGCACTATCCCACGAGGACTTATTGATTTACTTACTTGTTTACTTTAGGTTCTTTTACAACTGGAACCAAGGATGGCGGCCAGTTACTCAACACAAATAATTAGTCTTCTCCAAGATATTCGCAGATTTTAACTCCAGGAAAATCTGTTCGGTTCTGTCCAGGCATTCATCAACCCCACCAGCATTTCCCTGACAATCCATTCGTGCCTATTGGCCATTGTCCCTGGCACTTCCTAAATACGGCATCCAGTGTCTGTAAGTAGCTTTCGTATGTACGTTTTTGCTAATCGGCTAATACTGGTGTATCGATGAGTATGATTAACAGAAGAATGTTGCTTATTAGTTTGTTCTTCCTTCTCCAGCCATGCCCAGTATGTATTGTTCGTATTACGCGGATGCTTTGTAAGTAATTGTCGGGTTACGTTATTTTAATGGGGTTCTGAAACCAGGGTACAAAACAGCACGTAAAGTCCTTGTATAGTTCCCATCTAGCTTTTTTTCTGCAAGCTTTTCGTTAAATTCTAAGTGCTGTCATAGAGTAGCACTAACACAGCTACAGCTTTTTCTCCTCGCACAGATCGATAATCTATGAATAGCAGTCTTTTCTATGCCTATATTGATGTAGAAAGCGCGTGGTGAAATGGTTAGTCATGGGAAATTAACTTGTCGCCCCATACGTGGTAATTGCATTTCACATAGCGCTAATACCCTTGCAAAAGGTATGAATCCTACTCTCCCTCCAGCTATGGATAAATAGTAGGACAGACAGGGTTATTTAACCTTGGTTAGGCAACCAGTCTAGGAGAAGAAAAACTCTGAATTCAAACCTGTTGAACTCTGCTTAAGAAATTGACCTTGTGTCACATCCTGCTCGTGCGGAGGGGTTGGTAAATATATATTGACTTGGCTTTCTGTAGATGAGATGGGATAAATTCTAACACACACACACACACACACGCGTGCGCGAACACAAACACACGAACGCACGCACACACACGCACACGCGCGCACGCACACACATACACACACACACACACATATATATATATATATATATATATATATGTACCAACCCATCCGCACAAGCAGGATGTGACACAAGGTCAATTTTGAAGTTTAACAGATTTTCCTTCTCCTTGACATGTTGCATATTAAGGTTAAAGATCTCAGTCTACCCTACTATCTACCCATAGCAGCAGGGAAAGAAGATGGATGCCTGTCTCCCCTAAGAGTATTAGCACTATATGAAATGCAAACAGCCCCTTCCAGGATTTGAACTCGGGTCTACTAGTCCGTTTCCTACGAACCTACGAACCTCCAACCTAACATATAGTCATTTTTTGAATATTCATCCACCAAAATATAGATTATTTCAACATTTTATGTAGCCAGATGCATTTTAAATAAAAAATGTAATAGACTATGGAAATTCACCCCAAAAATTTATAAAACTTATTTTTATTGGAATAATTTTGAGGGCTTTATTTAAAAAGGGAACAATAGCTAGAGTCGTAGGAAATGGACTCGTCGACCCGAGTTCAAATCCTGGACGGGGCTGTTTGCATTTCACATAGCGCTATGTGAAATGTACATCAAGGATTAATACAATAATAATAATATTAACAATAATAATAATAATGGAAATAATGATAATAATAACAATGATAATAATAACACTAATA
>CM042158.1:38515406-38517906 GCA_023376005.1 Doryteuthis pealeii | reverse complement strand
TGGCAGAATTGATGTTAAAAGATTTGAGATCATTCTCGCTGATATTCTTAAATCATTGCTGGGAAGGACCAATCTTTTAAATAACCTGCAAATAAATAAAGGGTTATTTCCTAGTTCCAAAAAGTGCAGATGGTCCAACACCAGCCTTCACCACTATAAACAAAAGACTGTGTAGGTTGTTCATTGGATGGACCCTCATGCGTTGAAATTGACGAGAGAGTCCGTTTTTAATAATAAATATATAAACACTTGCATAAGATTGGTTTTCACATTTTATCTCTCTTGCATTCTGTCGAATATTTTATTTATATATTTATCTATTCAATCAACATGCAAATAATAACCTGAAAAATGATACTGAAATAAAACGTCCTCATATCACACTACTTTCACAATAAACCAACAAAAATAATATTGCATTGGGGAAAACGTGACCCTTAAAAGCACATATTAAATATTAAAAACATTCAACCATATTTTCCCTATCGGATAACTTGAGACCCTTTGCTAACGAGATGAGACATTGATTTTTTAAAGTCACAGTAATACGAGAATCTTAATGCAACAAACAATATTCCCTCAATTCATATGAAGTTAAACTCTATCTGATGGTGAGGTTCCAATTCTGGAACACTAGCGATTGTGAATACCCCTTCATCATCATTACTTCCAGGCCCACTCTGACCGGGTATGGTAGTTGTTACGATTTTTGCGGCCATTTCTAGGCTTCAAGTTAGATGACTTTACAGTGGAGATCCCTTGTGTTAAGCTGAGGCTGATCCTTAGAGACGAACCCTTAGTGTTGGGTAGAATCCTTTGTTTGAGCAAAGTCCTTGGTTGCAGATCCGTTCGGCCCTGTCGTATACGTGCAAATAAACAGCTTACAAGAGCTGATGAAATAGTTAACTAACCCCGTATTCGAGCTGTTGATTAGCTGGCTTTAATCCCGCGCCCATGCAGAGTCAATAAGTATAAGTGGTGGACTTCAGCACACCTTATATTCCTAAAATAATCCAACAGTAATATAGGGTTGGGTCCCATCTATTGGTTAGATATTAAAAAAAATGAGTATAAAAAAGGTGTTTTAAAAATGAGTTTAAAAAAATTGTGTACCCATCAAGAATGAATAAAACAAAACGTCTTCGGTATAAAATAACCCCACACGGGTTGACATGCCGTAAACGCCAAACAAACAAAAGACCAAATCAAATATATGGCAAATATATTGAGCCGAGAAATTAGTTGAATTAATTTAATGAATTTAATCGAAAATTAATATCGTTAATTTGGAGGAGCATTTGGAAATTCATTGGGCACACAGTCCTCAGAATCACCAAACTTGGTGCTACATAATTATAAGATAGATAGATAAATAGATATGAACCAGATTGTGATAATACTAAAAGCGTACGAATATATTTGGTGTTGGAAACTACTCTAAGCTGAGCATTTCTAACAATCAAATATTAAAATTGGTATAGTCCAAATTTCGATACTGGCTGGAGGCAGGTTGCAAAATCTATCTGCACTGAAAAGACATGATACGCCGGATCAGGACTATATATATATTATATATATATATATATATATATATATATATATAATGGCTGTCAACTCGTGTTCGAGTAAGACCATTTCCTGTTTGACACTCTATCCTTGTGTTTTCTCATATGACACACCAGGCCAGACCTGGAGAGATATACTCTTCCACATGAACTACTTTGAATGTTGCTGGGCTGAAAATTACCATATCTAATAGCCCGCTTCAATTTTTGGTGTTTAATTCGTTTGGACCTAATTAATTCTTCCACAGACAGGTAGATGAATATATAAACAAACGGAGAATGATGCATAAATAGATAGGTATGAACATATATAAAAAGATAGATGTGGATAGATATAGGAAGATTGGTATGAATTGATAGATAAGAATAAAGATGGATAGAGAGGGTGTAGAGAGAGTTGATGTGAATTGATAGATATGAATAGATATATAGAAAGAGAAAAATTGGGAGAGAGAAAGTGAAGTATGAAAAGACTGTGATTAATATAATCAAATTGAGATAAATATGAGATAGATGAATGAGATAGATAGATACATACATAAATAGATGTTCCATTGTTTGAACGTGTCTTAAATCATACAGGCATGAATTGAACGCCTGTTAAAATGTGGTGAGTTAGGACTTTTGTTTGTTATAACACCAGGGCTTTATTTACGTCATGATTTTATTTTTATTTAAACCTCACGTATTAATACAATTGTTTTACCTTATAAATACTGTTGACCATATCAACATATTCATAACATACAATTGTTTTTATACATACAACAAAATAGCGGTTTACATTGTGAAAGGGAAGGCTAATTTGCAATAAATATGTGTTCAGTATAATTGATTTCTAATTGTTTGTTTTCATCTTAATGAATATGAGCAAACATCCGGATAATAAATTTTAAAAGAAATGCAAAATCGAGAGGAAATAACAGTAATTTTAT
>CM042158.1:38513414-38515206 GCA_023376005.1 Doryteuthis pealeii | reverse complement strand
GCAACTTTGTAAACTTGTAGCCTCCTATGCATTTTCTAAGTATATAATTGTGTAGTATCGTTACTAATGAAAATAGCAGTTGCGGGAATGAGTCTACCTATTTCTACAGCGTTGTTGAATGCGTTTGTTTATGTAAAAAAGAAAAATGAAAGCCTTTTTATCAATATTTTTACGAATACTTTAATATTTCTTAGAATAAAATATATCCATTTTTAATCAGCGAATCAAATTTAAATTAATATGCGAATTAGCAATTACAAAAACTGTATTTGAAATAGTCTTACACGCGAAAAAGTTTTTGAAAAAAATATTTCAAGCGATTAAAAAAAGGAGATTCTTAGAATAATATGATTAAATATATCCAGTGAAATTGAAAACGTTTTTGAAAGAACAATAACGGTCCATCTTTTTTCTCGCCTATTTACGGTTCAATCTTCTTTAAGATATATATATATATGGTTCGAAAGAGAATGAAATAATCTCTCTAAATATGTAATTTGATTGAGTTTTTATCTATGGAATTATCTTTTACAGTGAGTTAAAAAAAAATTATGTTTTGCTCCAGTCAGCCGAGAATTCGTAGTATAGTTTTTTTCATACTAACATTTTAACATAAAATCAAATCTTATTTATCGCATATTTCTGTTTCTATCTTTAAAATATCTATTTGGTTAGAAAAAAGAATCTTTCTAAATATGTAATTAATACTTCTTTGGACTTTAACAACCGCTTAGGATTTATCTTTCTGCTTTTAGTTGCTCTCCATTTTACAATGTATTTTTTACACAATGTGGCGATTTTTATTTCGAAAAATTTCATAAAATCTGTTGCTAATTATTCTCTGGGCATTTTTAAAGATTTTCACATGCTACATTATAGAAGAATTTAAGTTGGAGAAATGTTGCTTCACCTCAAGAATAAGAACAAGCATATACAATTGACATCAACATATTTTATTGTCCGAGCAAACCTCATAAAAATACAAAAATGTGTGAATGGAAATGTGTATGGACAAAAGTCCTTATCTTATGTGCGTCTATGTAATGTTCAAAGAGAAATGAAAGCTTGTGAGAGACTAACATGTGTGAGAAGAGTTCTTTAGCTTAGGGAACTGTATGCTGTGTACTATTCTGTAATGTCATGTTCAGTTCTACATGAGGTTAGAAGGAGAAGAAAATGTCCCTCTGTGGGGAAGGAAACACTTCTTATTTCTGTAGCGTTCTGCTTTGGCAGCAATGTTAAAGAACGATATACGGTATAAATCTATACTGAACAATTTCCCGACGAAATTGATAACAAATAGACTTTATTGTCTGAACAATCTCAACAGAAATAATACAAAACAGGATTTTATGGAAAAAGCTTGGTAAAAAGTTATTGCAAATTGTTGGAGTTTTTGAGTATATAAGGCGTGCGTCAATGGGTCACTTCTAAATATAGACTCGTTGACTTCCACGTGACCACCGAAGATTCCTATTAACCAATCACTGGCAGTGCTGCTGCTGCTGTTGGTGTATTTTTAGAGGCCTGATTCTAATCTTAGCTCACTGCTATTTGGATCATCTTGGACGTCGGATCTAAAGGACACTATCCCACAAGGACTTATTAATTTATTTACTTGTTTACTTTAAGTTCTTTTACAACTGGAACCAAGGATGGCGGCCAGTTACTCAACACAAATAATTAGTCTTCTCCAAGATATTCGCAGATTTTAACTCCAGGAAAATCTGTTCGGTTCTGTCCAGGCATTCATCAACCCCACCAGCATTTCCCTGACAATCCATTCGTGCCT
>CM042158.1:38500914-38508414 GCA_023376005.1 Doryteuthis pealeii | reverse complement strand
ATTTTTACGTTTTTTAATAAGAAAAATATCACTGTATTGTACAAAAATATAATAAAATACTATGTAATGAATTATTTTTCAATGTTGTTTTTCAGTGAATGATATATTTCCTTGGCGTAATTCGTAAACTGAAATGTTTTTAGTAAAACTATTAACACATGCGTATTTGAAGCTCACTCGATCCTCAAATTTTAGCTCTCAACAAAAAACGCAAAAAATCAACTGAGTGACAACACGCAACTCATATATATATTATATATATATATATATATATATATATATATATATATATAAATCACAAGGTTCAAGGTTCGATACTGGGCCGCCATCTCAGTGCATGAATAACACAGCTGGGAAAATCTGATCTGATATATATATATATATATATATATATATATATATATATATATATATATATATATATATGAAGAGATAGTGTTACAAGGCAGTTATGTTTAAGCGTATGTATTTCTCTCTCTCTCTCTCTCTCTCTCTCTCTCTCTCTGTGTGTGTGTGTGTGTGCGTGTGTGTAGTTTTCAAACCCGTATTATGCAATATATACGTTAATCTGCGTATCCCTTTAATGGTCCCGTCCTATCCAAGAGTGTGTTCGTGAATATAAAGTCATATTTATCTCATCACAGATTCATGTGTGTGCGGTTTTATTGTTCTTCTCGCTGTACGTGTGGTTAATTACCAAGACGGGGAGTGGATAAGCCACGAAAAGAATTTATTTATGCCAAGATGATATTTATGACCATCGGCTTCTGAATATGTTTTTTTTTTGTTTTTTGTTTTTTGTTTTTGTTTTTGTTTTTCACTGGAATATGCCGGTTATCTCCCTTGAGTGTGATGGATTGCGTGGAAATTTATCCGAAGCGAAAGTATTGGGTGTTTGGCAGAGATAACCGAAGCCTCTTAAAAATGATCTGAGCCTGAAAGGATTGAGTAACGTAAAACAAAATGGCGACTTCATTTCTATGCTGTGGAAGACAATGAGTCGAACGGGCGTTTCTTTATGGGCAGAATCACGCATGGCGCACTGATCGGAGAGGTCAAAGGAGACGGGAATGATTCCGAAATGGAATAAAAGATAATGAAAGAGAGACTAGAATACAAAAAAACAAAAAAAAATCAAAAAAAACAAAAAAAAAACAAAAAAAAAGAAAAAACATTCGAAAAAAAGACTAACAAAACGAAAGGTAAGGAAAGAGAAGAAAAGAAAGAAAAATATACAGAAGAGTGAAAATAATTCATAAAATAATAACTAAAAAGAAAAAAGTTTGAGAAGAGAGAGAGAGAGCGAGAGGAGAGAGACAGACAGAAGAGGAGAGAGAGAGAGAGAGAGAGAGAGGGGTGAGAGAGAGAGAGAGAAGGGGGAGTATGTGTGAATGAGAAAAAAGAAGAGAGTGAGTGAGTTTGTGTTTCTGTGAGTGAGTGAGTGAGAGAGAGAGTGAGAGAGACAGAGAGTAAGAGACAGAGAGAGAGAGAGAGAGAGAGAGAGAGAGAGAGAGACAGAGAGAGAGAGAGAGAGACAGAGACAGAGACAGAGAGAGCGTATGTTATATATGTATGAGATAGATAGATAGAGAGGAAATGTCTTTGTATGAGAGAGAGAGTGAGAGAGAGAGAGAAAAAAGGACCCCATTTGTATTAGAGAGAGAGAGAGAGAGAGTTAAAGAGAGAGAGAGGGGGAGAAGGAGAGAAGGAGAGAGAGAGAGGGGGCAGAGACACAGAGACTTCGTGTGCGCTTCAAAGAGTGTGTTTGTGTGAGACTGAGAGATAATATTTCATGCGTCTGTGTGAGAGAGAGGGGGAGAAAGAGGTAGGAAAGTGTGTGTGAAAGAGAAAGAGAGAAAGAGAGAAAGACAGTGAGAGAGAAAGAGAGAGAGAAAGAGAGAGGGTCAGGTGAAAGAGAGAGAAAGGACTAAAAAGAACATGTTTTAAAGATAGACAGTGTGTGCGTGAATGAGAGAGAGAGAGAGAGGGGGTGAGAGAGAGAGAGGAGGAGTATGTGTGTATGAGAAAAGAAAGAGAGTGAGTGAGTGTGTTTCTGTGAGTGAGAGAGAGAGAGAGGAGAGAGAGAGAGAGAGAGAGAGAGAGCGTATGTTATATATGTATGAGATAGATAGATAGAGAGAAAATGTCTTTGTATGAGAGAGAGAGTGAGAGAGAGGGAGAGAAAAAAAGAGCCCACTTTGTATTAGAGAGAGAGAGAGACTTAGAGGAGAGAGAGGGAGAGAGAGAGGGAGAGAGAGGGGAGAAGAAGAAGGAGAGAGAGAGAGAGAGGGGCAGAGACACAGAGACATTGCATGTGCTTCAAAGAGTGTGTTTGTGTGAGACTGAGAGATAAATATTTTGTGCGTCTGTGAGAGAGAGAGGGGGATAAAGAGGTAGGAAAGTGTGTGTGAAAGAGAAAGAGAGAAATCAAGAAAGAGAGAGGCGGAGAGAGAGAGAGAGAGAGAGAGAGAGAGAGAGAGAGAGAGAGAGAGAAGAGAGAGAGAGAGAGAGTCAGGTGAAAAGAGAGAAATAACTAAAAGGAACATGTTTAAAGATAGACATTGTGTGCGTGAATGAGAGAGAGAGAGAGAGAGAGTGACAGAGAGAAAGAGACAGAGACAGAGACAGAGAGACAGAGACAGAGACAGACAGACAGCAGACAGAGAGAGACAGAGACAGAGACAGATAGAGAAAATATTTGTTAGAGAGAGAGAGAGAGACAGAGACAGAGACAGACAGACAGCCAGACAGAGAGAGACAGAGACAGAGACAGAGACAGATAGAGAAATATGTGTTAGAGAGAGAGAGAAAGAGAGAGAGAGTGACAGAGAGAGAGAGAAGAGAGAGAGAGAGAGAGAGGAGAGAGAGATACAGAGACAGATAGAGAATATTTGTGAGAGAGAGAGAGAGAGAGAGGTGAAGGGGATATAGTATGAAAAACATAACAAGAATGAAAGAAAAAGAAAAAATGGTCGAATTGATCAATCTCTGAACGGAAGAGAAATAGAGAGAACCCACGCACATAAAAAGCAAATATAGAATCAACAGTTATCTATAGTTTTATTGATATAAGCTTTGAAAATGAATGCATATTCTGTCCTGGGGGCGGGGTGAAATAGCCACCTAGATATTTACCCGACCCATGGCCAACATAGATATAAAGACGTGCTGAAAGTTTCTCAAACCTACCAATTGTTTTGAAAAGCGAATGCTATTCCACATATTCAAACGATTTACCAACACTCACATACACACACACACGCACACACACACACACACACGCACACACACACACACACACGCGCACACACACACTCACACATATATATATATACGCACACACGCATAGATATATATACACACGCACATACACATATATATATATACACATACATACACATATATATACAGAGGTACATACATATATACACAGACACATATATGTACACACACACGTACACACACACACACACACACCACACATATATAATATATATTATATATATATATATATATATATACATATAATGCTCTTCCTGATGATGACCTTTTGTTTACTTGGTTAATTTTGTGTTTTACTTTTATTGCCTTTTATCTTTATTTTATATTTAGAATAATTTTAAATAGAATGCTGTACTTGTAAGAAAATTTGGTTGAAACACGTGTCGACGTATAACAATAATACATTTCATCTATACCAATATATATTTTTTTCTTCGATTTATATTTTCAACATATATGGAGGTGCGTGGAGTAATGGTTAGAGTCGTAGGAAATTGACTGGTTGACCCGAGTTCAAATCCTAGACGAGACTGTTTGCATTCCACATAGCGTCAATACCCTTAGTAAAGCTATGAGTACATATATTCTCCCACCAGTTATGGGTAAATAGTAGGGCAGACATGCTCTTTAACCTTGGCTAGGTAACCAGTCTAGGAAAAGGGAAACTCCGCTTAAGAAATTGACCTCATGTGGCATATATATATATATATATATATATATATATATATATATATATATATATATATATATATATATATTATGTCGCATCTAACAGCTCAGCAGCAGTGGCATGTGACACAAATTCAATTTTGTAAGCAGAGTTCAACAAGTTTGAATTCAGAGTTTTCCTTCTCCAAGACTGGTTCCCTAATTACGGTTAAGGAGCCCAGTCTGCCTTACTATTTACCCATAGTTGGAAGAAAATAGTCGGAAGCACGCCTTCTCAGGAGTATTAGCACTATATAAAATGCAAACAGACTCGTTCAGGATTTGAACCCTTGTCACAGAGTCCATCTTCTCCGATGATAATCATTTCAAGCCTTCCTATCCAATACCATCAATTTTGAAACATATTAGATTAAACGACCATATAGATATCTGATCGTGTTGATAACATAATTGTTCATATTTGTAGCCGCTTCAGTACTACTGTTTAGTCCCACCATGGACTTGTTCAAGACCGCACGTAGCATTCTTGTGTAGCTCCCATCTATCTTATTCTCAAGGCGCCTCGTTAGGGTCCAAGTGATGCAGCTATACAACAGCACTGATACAACCTTAAAGGATAAATTCCGTAATTCCTCTGACAATGGGTTGAATAGAACTACTACTGTTTTTCTTGTAATTAAATAACCCACTAAGGGTGATATGCCATTAAACAAAGAAACGAAACCAAACTACGATAACAACCAAGATAAGGACACTTGTTTAAAAACATCAGTGAATAAAAACAACAATGTTTCATCACGTAACTTCCAATATTAATAGATGGATGTACATCTTATTGTCGAATCTTTCAATTAATAGGTAAAATATGTTATAACTATCAGGACCTGTGAGTATACCACGGTATGATAATTTAATTATTACAACGTTTGATATGTTTACATAAGAGCAATTAAAAACTACTTCAATACGTAAAAAGTATAATAATCTTGATTTAACTCTCTCTTCTTATCATCTTTTCATTATGTTCGATTAAAACAAATTAGCGTTATCGCTTCCGCACGCCCAACCCCTTCGCTTTAGGTTTCCCTTACTTTCATTCTTTCTTTCTTATTATATTTTTTGTAGCATGTCATTTTTATTCCCTTTTTTCTTTATACTAAAAAGAGAACGGTGCAGTATTTAGCTGAGATGACGACACTCGTAAAAAATAAGAATTCGGTGGATAAGCAACATTAGACAATAATGATCTACATTTTTTCATTTCATCATGGACGAGTTGGACGATTTTATTTTTAACCTGAGGATAACGGCTGTATAATTAAGGAACACAAGTATTAATATATACATACTTAACGCAATACAGTAAAAAGAATTATCCCCTCCTCGACCTCCACATTCTTCTTCTTCTCCTTCATCCTCTTTTCTTCTTCTTTGTCTTCTATCTTTCTCATTCTTTCTTTCCTGGCAACGGGTTAAATTGTACCATGACTATTCTCCTACAAGGATAGATTTCTCTGATTTTTTAAGATGAGGCTTGATAATTAGTATTATTTGGATTATTGAAACTATTGTTCTCATCTTTATTGTTATCTGTACAACGTTTCGGCCGATGTGCTCTCATACCTTCTTCAGGTATTTCTTGTCGGACTCGAGAGCCTTCTCGAACTCGGGAACCTTCTTGTTGTAATCGGGAGCCATCCCGGAACTTTGAAGCTAACCCTTTATTCAATCCACGGGGGTATCCTGTTCTCATTCCGCTAACCATAGCTGGGGTACAGATGTTAAGTTGTGTTAATTATTCTTCTATGTTATCTGAATAAGGCCGAAGCGCACATCGGACGAAACGTTGCACATATAACAATGAAGATGAAGACAATAGTCCGAATAATCCAAATAATACTTAGGATATATTTATCATTAAATAACCAACGTAGGTTGATATGCCATTGAATAAAGAAACCAAAACAATATATCTAGAGCATTAGATTATTCAAGGAATTTATTCACAATGAAATACAGTGGTGTATGAAAATGTATATTAATTTTATTGAAAATCATCATTTGAATGGACGTAATATTATATCTATCGACAGACTAATGATATATTTTTAAAAAGTAAGCAACAAGAAAACAATGGTAGCAAACTTGTTCCAATGTAAATAAATATAAACTAAAATATTTATTTATTTATCTATTAACGCTCTATCACAGATATTAAGCACTCATTCTTCTAATAATACTGTACGTTGGATTACTACCGCTTCTTCAAGTATGATACTGCCCACCATACACCGCGAATATATATATATATATATATATATATATATATATATATATATATTATATATTGCTCTGTATATAATCTAAAACGTTTATTATATATTGAGCTCTCTTTAGTGATTTAAAGATTTACTGTATTTATACATACTGGATCATACAATAATAATACAATGTATCTTAGAAATCACATATAGAATCATCCCTTATTACCAAGTTTTGGATACCTCACACACACAAACACACACAAACACACACACACACACACACACACACCACACACACACACATATATATATATATATATATATATATATATATATATATATATATATATATATACGTTCAATTGTCTGTATTTGACCGCTTTAACTTCAAACATTTAAGTCTAATAAGGGTCGTTATTCTTTGTATGCTTAGATATTTCATAATTTTCTATTATTATTATTTTATTTTATATTTAAATAATAATAAATAGAATACATGTGTATATAAACAAATTCCTGGCCGAAACACGTGTTAGTAAATCTGTAAATTATACATCGACCTAAATGTTTCAAGACGCATTTTGTATTAGACGCGTGATAGAATTAAAGGGTCTTACGACTTTTGTGGCCATTTTTAGGCTTCAAGAGAGCACTTTACAGTGGAGATCCCTTCTGTTAAGTAGAGGCTGATCTTTATTGAAGAAACCTTTAGTTGTTCCTTGGTGTCCCTTAGTGTTGGGTATGATCTGTTGGGTCAGTAAAGTGTTGATTCCTGTATATAGAGTGGGTGAGGGAGAGGCTATCTGTGATTGGATATACCAATCACATGATGAGCCCAGAAGTTTAGGCGCAATATCCAAAAATCGCGGCAGATAGATTCCACCAGCGGTTCCACGAGGCAGCAATTTGAAGGGCTCCAAGAAATCACCCTAAGATACCAGATATATTCTCCAACGCGCCGGTAAGTCCCTTAAACTCAGCTTTATATACAGGAAGGACTTTATATTGTTATTTGTTGTTTCATGTGCTGGCCAATAAATTGTTTGAATTAAAGGAAATATTAATTCCTTTCTTCTTGTTGTTAGCCTTAGAATTGAATGCTATACTAACACCATAGATCCTTTGGTTGATCCATGGTGTCCCTTAGTGTTGGGTATGATCCTTTGGTTGTTCCTTGGTTTCCATTAGTGTTGGGTACGATCCTTTGGTTGTTCCTTGGTTTCCATTAGTGTTGGGTATGATCCTTTGGTTGTTCCTTGGTGTCCCTTAGTGTTTGGTATGATCC
>CM042158.1:38485914-38495914 GCA_023376005.1 Doryteuthis pealeii | reverse complement strand
AACATGCAAATAATAACCTGAAAAATGATACTGAAATATAACATCCTCATATCACACTACTTTCACATAAACAACAAAAAATAATATTGCATTGGGGAAAACGTGACCCATAAAAGCACATATTAAATATTAAAAATTTCAACCATATTTTCCCTATCGGATAACTTGAGACCCTTTGCTAACGAGATGAGACATTGATTTTTTAAAGTCACAGTAATACGAGAATCTTAATGCAACAACAATATTCCCTCAATTCATATGAAGTTAAACTCTATCTGATGGTGAGGTTCCAATTCTGGAGCACTAGGGATTGTGAATACCCCTTCATCATCATTACTTCCAGGCCCACTCTGACCGGGTATGGTAGTTGTTACGATTTTTGTGGCCATTTCTAGGCTTCAAGTTAGATGACTTTACAGTGGAGATCCCTTGTGTTAAGCTGAGGCTGATCCTTAGAGACGAACCCTTAGTGTTGGGTAGAATCCTTTGGTTGAGCAAAGTCCTTGGTTGCAGATCCGTTCGGCCCTGTCGTATACGTGCAAATAAACAGCTTACAAGAGCTGATGAAATAGGTAACTAACCCCGTATTCGAGCTGTTGATTAGCTGGCTTTAATCCCGCGCCCATGCAGAGTCAATAAGTATAAGTGGTGGACTTCAGCACACCTTATATTCCTAAAATAATCCAACAGTAGTATAGGGTTGGGTCCCATCTATTGGTTAGATATTTAAAAAAAATGAGTATAAAAAAGGTGTTTTAAAAATGAGTTTTAAAAAATTGTGTACCCATCAAGAATGAATAAAACAAAACGTCTTCGGCATAAAATAACCCCACACGGGTTGACATGCCGTAAACGCCAAACAAACAAAAGACCAAATCAAATATATGGCAAATATATTGAGCCGAGAAATTAGTTGAATTAATTTAATGAATTTAATCGAAAATTAACATCGTTAATTTGGAAGAGCATTTGGAAATTCATTGGCCACACAGTCCTCAGAATCACCAAACTTGGTGCTACATAATTATAAGATAGATAGATAAATAGATATGAACCAGATTGTGATAATACTAAAAGCGTACGAATATATTTGGTGTTGGAAACTACTCTAAGCTGAGCATTTCTAACAATCAAATATTAAAATTGGTATAGTCCAAGTTTCGATACTAGCTGGAGGCAGGCTGCAAAAAGACGTGATACGCCGGATCAGGACTGTATGTGGATTACTATATATATATATATATATATATATATATATATATTTGTTTTTTTAGGGGTCTCCGTATGCTTCTTTCGGTATATATTTTTATGTTTTTTAAAGTTGGGCGTTATTACGAAGCATCTAAAATAAATGAATGAACTCGATGTTATGGAGTATTGGATTCACTTCTCTAACGAACCCGAAAATTTATGATAAAAATAGTAATAATAATAAAAATAAGTGAATCCAATACTCCATAACATCGAGATCATTCATTTATTTTTAGATGCTTCGTAATAACGCCCAACTTTTAAAATCATATATATATATATATATATATATATATATATATATATATATATATATATATATATATATAATGGCTGTCAACTCGTGTTCGAGTAAGACCATTTCCTATTTTTTAATCATTGTTGGGTGCCAGTAGCATTTGACACTCTATCCTTGTGTTTTATCAGATGACTCACCAGGCCAGACATACTCTTCCACATGAACTACTTGGAATGTTGCTGGGCTGAAAATTACCTTTTCAAATAACCCGCTTCAATTTTTGGTGTTTAATTCGGTTGGACTTAATTAATTCACAGACAGGTAGATGAATATATGAATAAATGGAGAATGATGCATAAATAGATAGGTATGAACATATATAGAAAGATAGATGTGGATAGATATAGGAAGATGGTTATAAATTGATAGATAAGAATAATGATGGATAGAGGGGATGTAGAGAGAGTTGGTGTGAATTGATAGATATGAGTAGATATATAGAAAGAGAAGAATAGGAAGAGAGCAAGTGAAGTATGAAAAGACGGTGATTAATATCATCAAACTGAGATAAATATTAGATAGATGAATGAGATAGATACATACATACATAAATAGATGTTCCATCGTTGTGTCATGGTTAGCAAGATCCATTACTACTGGATTGCGGGTCCGATCCTTGTGTCACATCCGACCTGTTGTGAACTGTTTGTGTAAACATATATGGGGTGGACCAAAATGATCTGACACATCCTTTTGGTCCACCCTGTCCAAATGTGTCAGATGATTTTGGTCCACCACATATTATATATTATTATTATTTATTCCTTTTGAGTTTTCACATCAGCGTTAGCTGATGGTCTTTTACTGGGGGCTGAGTGACAGCAAGTCTCCTCAGCTCTACAGGTCTCTTCTGAGTATTCTGGCAAATTACAACAGTGCAGTGTTCTGGATAGCATCAATCCTTCCTCTGATTTCCAGACTTTCCAAACCCTTTTCCAATCTTTTGTGGGACCGTTCCAAGTGCACCAACTGCAATTGGTATCACTTTGACTTTCATATTCCATAACTTTTTCCGTTATCTGGCAAGGTCCAGGTATTTGTCCATGTTTTCATTTTTCTTTAGCTTCACCCTGTGATCTGCTGGAACTGCAAAATCCACCAGTTGACAAGTTCTTTCTTTTTTGTTTATCAACACTAGGTCTGGTCTTCTTGCTGGGATAAGGCGATCCATTTTTATTTCTAAGTTCCAGAGAATTTTATGCGTTGCTTTCTTAAGAACAGATTCTGGTTTATGCATATACCATTTTGTTGTATGGTCAAAATTTAATCTTTTGCAGAATTCCCAGTGGATCACCTTCCCAAACCTAGTCGTGCCTAGTTTTGTACTCCCGTTGTGCTAGTTTGCTATATTCGCAGAGTGCGTGGTTTACAGTCTCATCTCTATAACCGCATAGTCTACATTTACTATTTTGTTGGGTCTTATCAATTTTCGCTTTGATATAGTTTGTCCTTATGGCATTATTTTGTGCAGCAATTATTATTATTATTATTATTATTATTATTATTATTATTATTACAGGGTAGACTAAAATGATCTGACACATTTGTCAGATCATTTTGGTCCACCCTGTACATACATAAAATTTAGTTTGAACGTGTATTAAATCATACAGGCATGAACTGAACGCCTGTTAAAATGTAGTGAGTTACGATTATTGTTTGTTATAACACCAGAGCTTGGTTTTCGAGTAAAAATAATATAGGGGGTCCCTAATAGGTAGGCCTTCCCCTTTTTGTTTTGCAAGTGGTACAAACTCTCCAACCACCGTATATATCTCTTATTATAATGGAGATTGTGTGTTTGTTTGTCTGTAACCGAAACTATATCACTACTTAAGTCACAATTCACTTTGTTATTTACGTCATGATTTTATTTTTATTTAAACCTCAAGTATTAATACAATTGTTTTACCTTCTTAATACTGTTGACCATATCTACATATTCATAACATACAATTGTCTTTATATATACAACAAAATAGCGGTTTACAGTGTGAAAGGGAAGGTTAATTTACAATAAATATGTGTTTAGTATAATTGATTTCTAATTGTTTGGTTTCATCTTAATGAATATGAACAAAAATCCCGATAATAAATTTTAAAAGAAATCCGTTAACCAGAGGAAATAACTGTAATTTTATTCTTTACTTAATATTTCAATTAAATTATTAAATTATGAAAATTTAGCAATGAAAGAGAGGACTGAAGGAAGAGTAAGTTTCACTTTTCGATTATACCCCTCTCTCTTTCAAATCTTTTATCTTATTTAGTTTCATTTATTATTAGTTATTTCTAATCTAATCTAATATTTTATTACATTAAAACCTAAATATTTGCAACAGGAGGGTGCATATATTTGCTAGTAGTGCTAATACCCCGAGGAAAGGTTTGAATCCAACTATTCTTTCTCCAGTTATGGGTAAGTTGTAAGGCAGACTGGGCTATTTAACTTTGGTTATGCCGCCAGTCTAGGAGAATGAAAACTTAGGCAATTATTTCCTAATTTCAGTATAATACTTAAACTGGTATACTTTTAAGAATACTACTTGAACTAAGATAATTCTATTCAAATATTTCGGATAAATTGATTTTTTTATTTATTTCTCCACCTTCCTCCTCGTTCTTATTTCAGCCATTTAGTTATTCATTTCTTAGTTAATTTATAATTAACTAGCAGTGGCTATCCGGCGTCGTCTCGGTAGAGGGAGATTTTTTTAAAGTTAATCCCACAGATCCATTATTACTGGATCATGAGTTGAATCCTCATGGGATGCCCCATTTAAATCCCTATGTAAAAAACATAGACCTTGCATTGGTCCAGCTACTTTGAAAAGAAATGTCAATGACTACTATATAAAATATTAAATGAAAAAAAAATCCATGCTGTTATCATTTAAACTTTATTTTTTAATCATTTTCACGAATAAAAATCAAACCTCTATTATTTTTGCCCTGGTGATATGTAATGTGTAAATATATTTACTTTGTCGTTAATTGTTTTATTTTCGAAGTTTCCTCTGGACATACATATTCACACAACAGCCCTTTATATATGTATAGATAGATTTGATTGTCCATTTACCCCAAATATTCACCTGATGATTGCATATTAGTAAATACACGAGACTTCTAGAAATGAGACTTTAAGAGATGAGATTTATTTTAGTTAATATATATATATATATATATATGCACATATATGTGTGAGTGTGTGTGAGTATATATATAAATGTGTGTGTTTGTGTGACTGAGTATTCATACTTGAGTGTGTTTGTGTGTATGAGTATATACACATGTTTGTATTTGTGTGTGTGTGTGTGTGTGTGTGCGTAATTATATACACATGTGTGCATCTGTTTGTGTGTATGCGTGTGTGCGCGCCCGCAACTGTATGGGTTATGGATTATATTATATATATATATATATATATATATATATATATATATACATTACCCCTCCACATAATACCACTATTGTTTAATTTACAATTGACGAACAAACCTTTTAATATTTGATACCGCCTTTCAAATGAAGCGAACTCGTTTTCTTTCACTAAAGAGTTTAAATTTTAAACACAAGTAATTCATCTCTCGTTTCTTTCTTTTCTACGTGCCTTTAACCCCAAACATTTTCTAAATTCGCATGGAATTCTATTCCTTGTTTACCAAAATATCCACGGAATCTCTGTAACATATTTTCTGAAAAGAACTTATTCGTTCGACCCATTTTTGTATTCTGGCAAACTGAAAAATTCATAAGTTCTTTATTATGTTTTCTTTCTTTTTTGTTGATTTTACGGCATGTCGACACTAGTTGGGTTATTTTATGCCGAAGACATTTTGTTTTATTCTTTCTTGATGGGTATAGAAAATTCTTTTTTTTTAACTCATTTTTTTTTTGGTTAACTCATTTTATTCTATTTGGTCCATCGATGGGACCCTAACAGGTACTACTACTCTGGGTCAGTTTGGACCTGGAAATAATGGTGATGAAGGGGTAGTCCACACTCCCCAGAGATCCAGAATTGGCTGATTGTCTTGGGTATGACGGCAAACTGCATCTAATCGTAAAGTTCCAATTCTGGAACTCTGGGGAATGCGGAGCACTCCCTCATCGACATTACTCCCAGATCATCTGACCCGGATTGGTAGAACCTGTTATGGGTTAAATAGAAAAAATGAGTTGAAAATGTGTTAAAAACTGAATTTTGAAAAAAATTGAATACCATCAAGAATGGATAAAACAAAACATTTTCAGCATAAAATGACCCAAGTGTTGACGTACCTTTAAATCCAACCAACCAACCTACCAATCAACCCTTTTCTATAAGATATTTGCTTGTCAGTAATGCATAGTGGTAGTGCCTAAGGCGGATATTCAACACTACAGGAAGTTTCAATTTTACGCCATAGGCCGGTTAAGCTCAGTCGGTAGAGCGTTCGACTAGAAACCACAAGGTTCCGGGTTTGATACCGACCCTCGCCAACTCAGCGTATGAATAGCACAGGGATTTGTGCGGTAAAGTAAAGAGCCGATGTGTGGCGCTCCACCTCGGATGCCAAAAACTATCTCCTTGGTCTAGCGCTATTGAAAAAGAAGATTAAACTCCCACGCTGACTGGTTGATACTGACTAGGCCATCCCGAGGCCTTTTTAATACTGAATACATTGTTTTATTCATTATTTTGGGGTATTCATTTTTTATTCAAACTCAATTTTTTAAAACACGATTTTAATATTCATTTTCTGGTCTATCTAACCCATAGACAGGAACCAAACTGGTACTACTACCCGGATCAGAGTGGACCTGGGAGTAATGGTGATAAAGAGGTACTCCACGTTCCTCACACTTCTAAAATTGGAGCTTCACCATTAGATGCAGTTTAACGTCATAGTTAAGACAATCAAATTTCAGGAACGTCATTTTTTTTTCAGTAACATTTAAAATGTATGTTATTTGGTTGTTGCTTTTTTATCTCATTTTAAGCAAATGATTTGGCTCAGTAGGTACAAATTCGCGTGCGAATTGTAAGGTTCCGGGTTTGATACTCTCCCCATCAGCTATAGGAAAATAGTAAACCAGACTGAGCTCCTTAACCTTGGTTAGGCAACCAGTCTAGAAGAAAATGTCAAATTCAATCCTTTTAAATCCAGTTTAAAAAATGACCATGTGTCACACCCGTTTGTGCGGAGAGGTTAGTAAATATATATACAGTTATACGCAATAGAAAAAGGTAAGTACGCGTCGATTTTAAGATGATATACAACTGTTGGTGATTGACCCTAAATAGCGGTTAACACCAGATCGGTTTATTTCCCATGACCCCTCACCCAGAAACTGAGCATCTCAGGTGGACAGATGCAACATATATATCTTACTATATTTTCACTTGGTAAGTAGGTTGTCTGTTGCTCTTGCTATTGTTCTACGTGCATTCCAGTCAATATTTTAGGAATATATGTAGATACCGACTTCCTTAGGATAAAACACAATAAAGCAGTCATTTCTTTTTTCAAATTTAAATGTGAAAAAAATCAATACAGGTCGTGGGAGGTAAAGTTGGGCTCGTTGTATTTCAAAATGGAAGACAACTGAAACCTAATTTTCCCATCGAGAGCGTTAGTTAAAAGCTTCTTTTAGAAATAGATGCAATGCCAATTTTGACTGTCTACTTGAATTATCTAGATCTTTCGTTCTATTGCCCTCATCTTTATTGTTATATACACAAGGTTTTGGCCGATCTGCTTTCCGACCTTTATTATGTATATCTTGTGGAAGCGCGTGGTGTAATGGTTAAAGTCATGGGAAATGGACTCGTCACCCCGAGTTCAAATCCTTGATGTGGTAATTGCATTTCACTTAGCGCTAATACCCTTGGGAAATGTATGAATCCTACTCTCCCTCCAGCTATGGGTAAATAGTAGGATAGACTGGGCTCTTTAACCTTGGTTAGGCAACAGGTTTAGGAGAAGGAAAATTATGAATTAAAACCCGTTGAACTCCGCTTAAGAAATTGACCTTGTGTCGCATCCTGCTCGTGCGGAGGGGTTGGTAAATATATATGTATATCTTGTGGAACTCGGCAAGTTTCTTGTCGAACTCGGTAGTCTTATTATTCAAGAATTAATTAAAAAAAAAAAAAAACTTCTTCGGTATAAAATAACCCATCAAGAGTTAACATGCCGTAAAAACCAGCCAACCAGTCAACCAACCATTTACAACGACAATAACCGTTATGCCAAACAAGCCTCTATTACATCTATGTTTTCTGTCGTTAGTTTTCAACAAAGAGCGCTGACAACTTTTGCACATGCCTAATATCTCTGTCAAAAGCCAGAAGTTTGGGTGTCCATTGTTTGCTAAAAAAATACCCCCTATCTCTCTCTCTCTCTCTCTCACGCTCCTCCCCCTCTTTCTCTCACTCCTCGTCCTCTTTCTCACTCTCACTCTCTCTCAATCCTTCCCCTCTTTCTCTCTCCCCTCCCCATCTTTCTCTCTCTCACTCTCTATCTCTCATTCCTATCCTCTTTATCTCTAACTCTCTCTCCTCCCCATCTTTCTCTCTCTCACTCTCTCTCTCTCACTCCTCCCACTCACTCACTCACTCTCTCTCTCTCTCTCTCTCTCTCTCTCTCTCTCTCTCTTCGATTTTTTCTTTCTCTTTCTCTCTTTTGAATTATAAAAAAAGAGAATAAATGAATTTGTTTTTCTATGACGTTTTGCTTTGTTCTTTTTTCTTAACATAAACCAGTCGTGACACGTGGTAAGCCGGCTGGGCCGGGCCGAGCAGAAAACGCCAACCCCTCAACCGCCGCCGCTCGATTTTTTCCCGCCCTGACCAAACCGCCATTTTCACCATAAACCGTCACTCTTTTTTCGAAGCCTCTTCCTGCTTTCGGGTAGAAAGGGGGGCAGGTGTTAGCGTTGGGGGTGTGAGATAGGGATAGGGAGAGTGAGCGTCGATACGTGAGGCGAGGGATGAGGCGAGGGTGTGGTGTGCTGACGCTGATGTCGGTCGGGCCGAATCACCTACAGTAACACGAAACGGCAAGATTCCTATCGGTCAACCGCAGATCCCTTCGGTGCGGATCCATTTCAAAAGAACACGCGTCCACCGATATTTGGGTTGCAGAACAACGAACGGTTGCTAAATTATTAGACATGAAAGGGAAGAGGGGGAGGTTGAAGTGATGGGAGAGAGGGCGTCAGCTTCCGTGTGGTAAATAATATCTTACCATGTGTTAGCACAATACACACACACACACACAAAACACCCCATACATACACACACACACACATATATATATATATATACATACAAACACATACACACACACACACACACACATATATATATATATATATATATATATATGTGTGTGTGTGTGTGTGTGTGTGTGTATAACCTGTTTTAACAGTGTGTTAGTCTTTATATACATAAATGCACTTATACATAGTAGGGCGCGCTGACAATATTAGGGGCCCAAACTAGAAAGGAGTCAGCTCTGTTTCCTTTTCGAAGGGTTACAGCATCTCAAAATACGATGTATTAAATGCGTAAATAGCAGTATATATATATATATATATATATATATATATATATATATATATATATATATATATATTATATATATATATATATATGTATGTATGTATGTATGTATATACACACATGGTATGGAGGCGCATGAGCTAGTGGTTAGAGACGTGGAAAATGGATTCGTCGATTCGCGTTCAATTCCGAGACGAAGCTGTTGGCATTTCACATAGCGCTAATACCCTTGGGAAAGGTATGAATCCATATATTCTCCCTCCAGCTATGGGTTAAATAGTAGGGCAGACTGGGCACTTCAGCCTTGTGTAGGTAACCAGTCTAGGAGGGGGATAACTCTGAATTCAAAATTCCTGAGGTCGGTCGTTGATTGGGTTTGTGGCAACCCTTGATGCACCAATTCTTTCCTATCGACTGTGCCAAAAAGTGTGGATGGTCCAACACAAGCCACAATAATCAAATCCCTGTGTGGATGTTCATTGTGTGTATGAACCCTCATACGTCGAAAATCGACGGGTGAGTCCATTACACACACACACACTCACACACACACACACACACACACACACACACACACATATATATAATATATATATATATATATATATATATATATATATATATATATATTAAATGACATTTTGGTACAGGTAAATTAATATAATATATTGAGGTTTATCATAGTGATCACCACGATATCAATGGATGGAAGACTAATGAGGAATGAAAGGAATGGAAAACAATTGTTTATTGATAAAACAAGGACCATTTCGCCCGGTGCTTTTCAAGTTTTACACCTGGAATCGATTAAAAGGTAAGTTGTAAATTAATTACGACATGAATGGATATGGAATAAAGAATGGGTTTGACAAGAGGTGGGGAGGGGGGCGAAAACAAAA
>CM042158.1:38478414-38483414 GCA_023376005.1 Doryteuthis pealeii | reverse complement strand
CAATAGATGTATATATAATACATATATATAATACATATATGTAATACATATATATATATATGATATATATATAAAACATATACATATATGTATATAATACATATAATATATATGTATATATATATAAATATATATATATATATATATATAATATATAACGCACACACACACACACACACACACACATATATATATATATGTGTGTGTGTGTGTGTGTGTGTGTGAATTGTAGTTTCCAGAGAATATTCAGCATTTAACAATTCTTTTCTACGTCCATTTACTTGTAAGTTTCATTACTTAATTCTATCTTCAATACACCTTTTGAGATTTTCCGTTGAGAAGACTTTTCCTAAGATTTATCTATTCTGGCGCACTCTTCTCGGTAGCCTTTACATATGTATGTATTTATCAGTAAAAATAAACTTCACCCGGTGGGTGTGCTGATAGGCCAGTGAATAGAGACTGACTAATGAAAAGTCTGTCGACTTTCAATCCCGTCTTTGGGTAGACAGCCAAGTCTAACTGCACTGAAGAGATGATGGCTATATACATGTGTGTGTGTGTATGTGTTTGGATAGCTGCATATATATATATATATATATATATATATATATATATATATATATATATACATATATATATATATATATATAATATATAAATATATAAAAAAAAAGCAAATAAACACTAATAATTGTACAACCAACAATCCCCCGATGACAACCAGCGAAATGGTTGGAAGAAGTATGGGACAATTTCTCCACCATCGGAATATCTACTACTACTTGAACGTTTACAACTGAAGATCTTAAAAATAAGAAATATTCTGGGGACTTTAACAATACCAGCCATATATATATATATATATATATATATATATATATATATATATGATTAAAATCAATGGTTTAAAATATACCGACTCAAGTTTCTCGCAATAGCGTGAATTTTTTGTTGTTGTGAGGAACTTGAGTCGGTATATTTTAAACCAATCTATTGTAATCGTCTATTTAGCTCTTTATATTGAGCACTTTTTAATCGATTTTAGTGAAAAAAATACCTAAGTAATAAGATTGTATACTTATTTGCTTGGTGGATTTAATGGTAACTGCGCTATATATATATATATATATATATATATATATATATATATATATATATATATATATATATATATATCATCCATATACGTTCTGTTTCACTGTTTCACGGCTAATCAGTGCCGCTCGAATCTATATATCTATCTATTTATCTCTCTCTCTATTTCTCTCTATTTTCTCTCTCTCTCTCTGTATATATATATATATATATATAATATATATTGTGTGTGTGTGTGTGTGTGTGTGTTTGTGTGTGTGTGTGTGTGTGTGTGTGTGTGTAATTTTCACTGTGTATAATGTTCAATGGAAATGTAGTGTTGTAAAATAAAAACCAGCCGTATGAAATATCAGCTATTTCCCTAATTGTGGTACTAATTTGGTTATGTACAAAGAGACATACCCCAACCCCAATAACAATTAATTAGAACGGTTTCATTGGAAAGAGTCACGTACCTGCGGGCAACGAGATGATATACAAAGAATAATGCTCCGAAATTCTAGTAGCAAATATTTGTACTACATTCTGTTTGTACACATTCCTTAAATTCCTCAAATTATTTGGTAGCACTATATATATAGATAGCCCGATATATATATATATAATATATATATATATATATATATATTGTTTTTTTGGTTGGTTTTGAAGGCTATCACAATGCAAGTGTAAAGAAAAAAGAAGGTAAATGTGATGTTGTTTGATAACCTAGAATAAATCACAGGTTAACAAACAACACCAGAGTTACCTTATTTTTTCTTTACACTTGCATTGTGATAGCCTTCAAAACCAACCAACAAACCAATATAAACCCAATGCTTCAAGCAAATTACAAAACCCTTATAAATATATATATATATATATATATATATATATATATATATATCACAATATATATATATATGTATATAGCACTATATATACAGAGAAGAGAGAGAGAGAGAGAGAAGAGAGAGAGAGAGAGAGAGAGAGAGAGAGAGAGAGAGAGGGGAGGGGGAGACAGACAGATAGATAGACAGACAAGGAATTAGCTTTATAAAACAAAATAAGATAAATTTACGTTGGTAAATTGTGCAGCTCCAATCATCATACAAATGATTTCCTTACTGTATTAACAAATACCACAATCTGTCCCCTTCTTTCTATTTCTATCTCTCTCTCTCTCTCTCCCTCTCTCTCTCTCTCTCCCTCTCTCTCTCTCTCTCTCTCTCTGTATATATATATATATATATATATATATATATATATATATATTCTAGGCATGTGCTATTGAACAACACGGAGTATTCTTTCTTCATGTTTTTTGGATTTCGATTTTTTCCAGTCTTCTTGCGATCTTTCTTGAGTCTGGATCCAATTGGCATATAATATTTCCCATACTTATATCCCGAGCGCTTTCGACTGTTTCGTCAGTCGTCATCATGGGGTACATAATTTGGTTTTTAGTTCATTTTTTTTTAGTTCTATATATATATATTTTTTTCTTTTTTCATTTTAAAATACATATTTGTATGAATAAAATATGCATCAATCACGACTTGACTTTCGTCTTGTGTGTACCAACCACATCTTGCAAAAAATACGACTGAGAGCCTCTTCTCTAAATCCATTTTCTAACTCCCGTCATTTTAAAAACGACCACATGTTCAGACAATATTTTTTTTTTTTTGTATTGTCTTGACGAAGGTTTAATATAAATCGAAACGTTTAAATGCCGACTTTACCGTGGAAAATAAATTTATCTTTCTTGAAACATTTGTTTTTCTATATTTTACGCATATAGATATAGATAAATATAGATATACACACAAACATACACACACACACACACACATATATATATATATATATAATATATATATTATAGATAGAGATAGATATACATGCATACATATAGATATAGATATAGATACACACACACACACACACACAATATATATATATATGTATATATACATATATATATATATATATATATATATATATATATATATATATATTGAAGAAAAATATGGATATAGATTCAAGAGTATAAATGTATAAATTTTTTGTGAAAAACATGAAAATACGTCAAAAATTTACATTTTTTAAAGCCGAAACTATAGCTTTTCGGTTTTATTTAAAACATCAACTGGGCTAATAATCATTTATCCTATGCAAGGAAAACAGTGTGCAAGCAAAAGCTTTTGAGCCTTTGTTATAGTGTCGGCTTCAAAATTATCAATTTTGACTTATTTTCCCGTTTTGCACAAATTTATATATATATATAATATATATATATATATATATATATATATATATATATATATATATATATATATATATATATAGACACACACATGCACACACTCACACATATATATATATATATACACTCATATATATACATATACACACACATATATATATTCACGCACATGTATATATATATATATATATATAATATATAATATATATATAATATATATATATTATAGATAGATAGATAGATAGATAGATAGAGAGATAGAGAGATATATAATCCGTACAATATATATGAAATAAAGAGTAATTGAAGGCAAGAGAAAAAGGAAGCCTTTGTTAGTTAGGGCTCAATTGTTTAACAAGCAGGCCTTCCCATGAATCAATGTCCTGTTGTTTGAAGTATACTTAATAAATTAACTGATTCGTGGAAACATCAGATTTTTATCAGTGAAAAATGAGACAAACTCACTCACAGACACACACACACACACACACACACACAAACACACACACACACACATACACCCACACACGCACACTTTGCGTACAATCTTGTCTTCCTAACATTATAAATGAAAAAAGAATACGAGTATGATAACTGTACGTGCTTACATAAGAGGTAATTTAATATGTAGTCGAAGGAAAGTTAAATGAGGTAGAAAGCAGGTTGAAAAAGGTTAAAAATCTTGTTTAATTCATGTAATAATCGTACGAAATGACATAGACTCATTTCACCTCGCTCACGCAGCATTTTTTGAATTGAGACGAGTTTTACTGACAGATGAAACTACCTTAGCCTCTTATTTCATTTCAATTTAGTCACTATTCTCTAATTGAAAAGAAGACACGACGGTGAAGGTAAAACACCAGTGCAATGAAATATATATATATATATTATATATATATATGGTTGGTGTGTGTGTGTATGTGTGTGTGTGTGTGTGTGTGTGTGTTGGAGGAGATAGAGAGAGAAGAAGAAGCATAAAACGTGACACCACATGATCCTTATAATCGAGAGAGACATAGAGATAGAGAGAGATAGAGAAAGAGCGAAGTAATAATAATAATAATAATAATAATAATAATAATAATAATAATAATAATAATAATAATAATAATAATAATAATTAGAAGAAGAAGAAGAAGAAGAAGACACACTCACATACACAGATAAGGATACATAGAGACGGAGAAGTAGAGTGAGAAGATGGATGAAATTGAAAACAAGATAGTATTGTGAATAGAACGATCATCAATATCAAGAGTGCGATATATATATATATATATATATATATATATATATATAGAGAAGAGAAGAGAGAGAGAGAGAGAGAAAGAGAGTGAGAGAAAGAATGGAAAGGGGGATAGAGGGTAATATATATATGTATATATATATATATATATATATATATATATATATAAAAGCAATTGGTAATTTGCTTGAAGCATTGTTAAGTATGTTATAATATGTTATAATATTATAATATATATATGTTATAATATTGTAATATATATAATATGTTATAATATTACATATAATGTGTTATAATATTATAATATATTTGTTATAATATCATAAATATATATATATATATATATATATATAATATTATATATATTATATAATATTATATAGAGAGAGAGAGACAGACAGACAG
>CM042158.1:38470914-38475914 GCA_023376005.1 Doryteuthis pealeii | reverse complement strand
AAAGATTTTTTTTGAGTTCTAGCCTCGTCAGTCGAATTTTATAAAACACAGGGATCCTCAAAAATAAGAAATTATATCACCAGAAAATTTTTTATTATTCACAAAAAAAAAAAAAATATGACGGACAACAATGACAAATTAAAAAAATCTAGTGCATATAACAAAATATACAATGTATATCTTAACTTCATGTTTTAAAGACGAATAGATAAAAAATAAATACGAATAAATAATTTTTTTATGTCTCATACTCATCATCATCATCATGTTACGCAATTAGCACGGATATCTATGACAATCTCCCGCCAAACTTCTCTATCATTCATTGCCCCAGGGAGGTCCTCTGCGCAGCATCCAGTATCCTTGCAGAGTTTGTCAATGTAGGTCATGCTAGTTGACTCACATTAACATGTACATATGCTGGCTTCCACAGTAGGACGTTGCTTATGAGTTTGTCCTTGCTCCTTCAGCAGTTGTCCAGCATGTCTTGTCAATCTCACTCGGATGCTTTGTGAGATAGGGGGCAGATGGCCGTACAGATGCTTCCTGGTGATGTGCTGTAAATACAAACGTATAATGAAAACAATTCGCAGGCAATCTCTAACATGAGCTACATAAATTAAGAGACAGGGAATCTCTAACACGAGCTATATAAATTAAGACACGGGCAATCTCCAACATGAGCTACATAAATTAGGTGACAGGCAATCTCCAGCATGAGCTACATGAATTAGGATACAGACAATCTCCAACATGAGCTACATAAATTAGGATAGAGGCAATCTCCATCATGAGATACATAAATTAGAAAACAGGTAATCTCCAAGATGAGCTACATAAATTAGGAGACAGATAATCTCCAAAGATGAGCTACATAAATTAGGACACAGGCAATCTCCAAGATGGGATAATCTGTGTCTTATGTATATAGGTGTTAGTGACGCCCACATTAGATTGCCTATCTCTTAATTTATGTAGTTCATATTGGTGATTGCCTGTATCCTAATTTATGTAGCTCATCTTGGAGATTGCCTGTCCCCTAATTTATTTAGCTTATCTTGGAGATTACCTGTCTCTTAATTTATGTATCACATGGAGATTACCTGTCTCTTAATTTATGTAGCTCCAGATGGAGATTGCCCGTCTCTTAATTTATGTAGCTCATCTTGGAGATTGCCTGTTTCTTAATTCATGTAGCTCATGTTGGAGATTGCATGTCTCTTAATTTATGTAGCTTATCTTGGTATTTGCCTGTCTCCTAATTTATGTAGCTCATCTTGGAGATTGCCTGTCTCTTAATTTATGTAGCTCATGTTAGAGATTGCCTGTCTCCTAATTTATGTAGCTGATCTTGGAGATTGCCTATCTCTTGATTTATGTAGTTCATGTTGGAGATTGCCTGCCTCCTAATTTATGTAGCTCATCTTGGTGATTGCCTGTCCGAGAATTTATGTAGCTCATGCTGGAGATTACCTGTCTCTTAATTTATGTAGCTCATGCTGTAGATTGCCTGTCTCCTAATTTATGTAGCTCATCTTGGAGATTGCCTGTCTCCGAATTTATGTAGCTCATGTTGGAGATTGCCTGTCACTTAATTTATGTAGCTCATGTTGGAGATTACCTGTATCTTAATTTATGTAGCTCATGTTGGAGATTGCCTGTATCCTAAATTTTGTAGCTCATGTTAGAGATTGTCTGTCTCCTAATTCATGAAATTCACCTTGGAGATAACCTGTCTCTTAATTCATGTAGCACATGGAGATTACCTGTCTCTTAATTTATGTAGCTCCAGATGTAGACTGTCCGTCTCTTAATTTATGTAGCTCATCTTGGAGATTGCCTGTTTCTTAATTCATGTAGCTCTGTTTGGAATTGCCTGTCTCTTAATTTATGTAGCTCATCTTGGAGATTGCCTGTCTGAGAATTTATTAGCTCATGCTGCTGGAGATTACTTGCTCTTAATTTATGTAGCTTATCTTGGTATTTGCCGGTCTCATAATTATGGAGCTCATCTTGGAGATTGCCCGTCTCTTAATTTATGTAGCTCATTTAGAGTTTGCCTGTCTCCTAATTTATGTAGCTCATGCTGGACATTGCCCGTCTCATAATTTATGTAGCTCATCTTGGAGATTGCCTGTTACTTAATTTATGTAGCTCATGTTGGAGACTGCCTTTTCACCTATTTATGTAGCTCTCTGGAGATTGCTTGTCTCTTAATTCATGTAGCACATGGAGATTACCAGTCTCTTAAATTTATGTAGCTCATGTTGGAGATTTGCCCTTTCTCTGATCCTTATGTAGCTCATGTTGGAGAGGCCTGTCTCTTAATTTATGTAGCTCATGTGTGTAGATTGCCTGTCTCCTAATTTATATAAGCTCATCTTGGAGATTGCTGTCACTTAATTTATGTAGCTCATGTGTGAGAGATTACCTGTCTCTTAATTTATGTAGCTCATGTTGGAGGAGATTGCCTGTATCCTAATTTTTGTAGCTCATATTAGAGATTTGCCTGTCTCCTAATTCATGAGCTTACCTTGGAGATTACCTGTCCCTTAATTCATGTAGCAACATGGAGATTACCTGTCTCTTAATTTATGTAGCTCCTGATGGAGATTGCCCGTCTCTTAATTTATGTAGCTTATCTTGGAGATTGCCTGTTTCTTAATTCATGTAGCTCATGTTGGAGATTGCCTGTCTCTTAATTTATATATCTTATCTTGGTATTTGCCTGTCTCATAATTTATGTAGCTCATCTTGGAGATTGCCTGTTACTTAATTTATGTAGCTCATGTTAGAGATTGCCTGTCTCTTAATTTATGTAGCTCATGTTGGAGATGCCTGTCACCTAATTTATGTAGTCATGTTGGACATTGCCGTCTCTTAATTTTATGTAGCTCAGAGATTCCCTGTCTCTTATTTATGTAGCTCATGTGGGATTACCTGCCTCTTAATTTTTGTAGCTCATGTTTACTCCTCTATTAATTTATGTAGCCATGTTGGAGATTGCCTTTATCCTAATTTTGTTTACCTCATGTTAGAATTGCCTGTCTCCCTAATTTATGAAGCTCACCTTGGAGATTACCTGTCTCTTAATTCATGTAGCACATGGAGATTACCTCTCTTAATTTATGTAGCTTGGAGATTGCCTTTCTCTTGATTTATATAGCTCATCTTGGAGATTGCCTGTCTCTTAAATTTATGTAGCTCATGTTGGAGATTGCCCGTCTCTTAATTATGTAGCTCATGTTGGAGATTGCCTGTCTCTTATTTATGTAGCTCATGTTGGAGATTGCCTGTATCCTAATTTATGTAGCTCATGTTAGAGATTGCCTGTCTCATAATTATGTAGCTCATTTTTGAGTTTGCCTGTCTCCTAATTTATGCCTCATGTGGGACATTGCCCGTCTCATAATTATGTAGCTCATCTTGAGATTGCCTGTTACTTAATTTATGTAGCTCCTGTTGGAGACTGCCTGTCTCTTAATTATGTAGCTCATGTTGGAGAATTGCCTGTCACCTAATTTATGTAGCTCATCTTGGAGATTGCCTCTCTCTTAATATGTAGCTCATGTGGAGATACCTTTCACTTAATTTGTAGTCATGTTAGATTACCTGTCTCTTAATTTATGTAGCTCAGTTTGGAGATTACCTTCTATTAATTATGTTAGCTCATGTTGGAGATTGCCAGTATCCAATTTTTGTAGCTCATCTTAAAAGAGATTGCCTGTCTCCTAATTATTGAAGCTCACCTTGGAGATACCTGTCTCTAATTCATGTAGCACATGAAGATTACCTGTTCTCTTAATTTATGTAGCTCAGTTGGAGATGCCTTTCTCTTGATTATATAGCTCATCTTGGAGATTGCCTGTCTCTTAATTTATGTAGCTCATGTTTGGAGATTACCTGTCTCCTAAATTAGCTCATCTTGGAGATTGCCCGTCTCCTAATTTTATGTAGCTCATGTTGAGAGATTGCCTGTCACTTAATTTATGTAGCTCATGTTGGAGATTGCCTGTATCCTAATTTTGTAGCTCATATTAGAGATTGCCTGTCTCCTAATTCATGAAAGCTCACACTTGGAGAATTACCTGTCTCTTAATTTCAATATTATGTAGCACCATGGAGATTACCTCCTGTCTCTTAATTTATGTAGCTCCTGAATGAAAGAGATGCCTTGTCCTGTTACTCTTGTCTATTTAGTGTCTCATTACTATAGAGAAAAATAACCTGTCTCTTTATAATTAATGTATAGCTTAGCTTGTACATTGCTCTGTCTCATAATTATTATGTAGCTCTTCGTATGAAATGATTTATACTAATTATTGGTAGCTATGTTGGAGTTTGCCCGTCTCTTATTAATATTAGTATTTGAGATATGAATCGTCTCATAATCTTGTGTAAGCCTCAATAATTGGAGATAATGCCATGTCTACTTCAATTTTTTAATTAGATCCATTTGGAGATTGCCTGTCTCCTAATATTAATGGATGAACTTCATTTGGAGATTACCATAGTCATCTAATTTAGTAGCTCATGTAGAGTATGCCTGTACTCCTATTTATGTACGATCTTGGAGATTGCCTAATCTCCTTAATAATATGTATTATGTGGAGACTTGCCCAGAAATCCTATAATATGTAAGAAACCAATGTTCTGAGATTCCTGTCTCTTAATCTATGTCAGCCCTCTCATTGCCACGATATGCCATGTCACTCTCAATGATATGATAGGCAAATGTATGCGAGATCTAACTGTCTCTTAATTATGATAAATAGCAATGTATAAGGAGATTGCCCGTTAGTGTTATCCTAAAGAAATTTTTAATTAGCCCCATGATTCCAACAGCCAATAAGAATTCCAAAGTCATACACTAATCGCATAAGCACTCACCTTTGGATACACGAATTACCTGTCTCTAAATTCACCTAACATAAGAACAACATTGGAAATTTACCCTGTCTCACTTATTATGTAGATCCGTTGGAGATCATCTCTCTCTT
>CM042158.1:38410388-38470814 GCA_023376005.1 Doryteuthis pealeii | reverse complement strand
CGTGACAAATAAAAATTTTTAAAAAATATCAAAACACAAAAATTTCCGCGGTCATTTCTCTCTTTCGTCCGAGAAAGAAAACAAAAAAAAAAAAAAAAAAAAATAGGAAAAAAAAAAAAACAATAAAATCACTTGACCATATCCAAAGTAGACATTTTTTTTATTGTTTTGCCCCCTTAAGCACCCCCCCCCCCCCCCCCCCCCGCCCCTCCCCCCCCATACCGTATTTTTCGCCCTCCACATTTTCTTGTCTCCTGAGTCCAATGTTTTTCATCACTGTTGCTGATTTATTATGCCCTCCTCCAGCCATTCTTTTAGGTGACTGGACCCAATTTCATAGTAGCGCATTTTAAGACCCTTAACCTTAATATCATTTTACGATCAATTTTCGACTAGGATACTATCTTTGGTTTTTTTTTTTTATAAAATTACTGTGTGTTGTATTACTGGCAAACATAAACAAGCAACGGAAACTGTTAGGTGGAAATAACTCTCTCTAACGAACGGACACTAGTGTGATGCGCAGCGCCGCAATCAGATACGAAGTGAGGAACATGACTGCCTGATGAACACATAAACATGGCAATAGCTGAACTGGGTTATCCAACTCATCCACTGTATTCTCGGCGGTGAGGAAAAAAAATAAAAACCAAATATTGTATATGGTTTAAACATATTTAACTGATTTGTTAATCTTTTGTTATTCCTACATTCTATGGAATATAACACTATAGGATAAAGTAACAATCACACTTAAAAATAACGAGAGGGAAAACGTGGTTTCACACCAAAACAAACTTTACACAGCATATTTTTTGTAGCAGACCGTTCCTGTTTGCCGCGGAATTGATTCTTCATGTGGAGAGGTAGGGGATGTGATCACAGAGACAACTTCATTTATCAATGTACTGTGAGACATTGGTTCTTTTGTTGGGGTAATTATACCACCCAAAACAAAATGTATTTTACTTTTTTACTCACCTTCGAATTTGGCGAAAATGAATGCTAAGAATTGCAAGTTAAAACACTAATTATTATTTTAAATTTAGGCGGGCTTGCATTTTAATAAGTTAATACGGTTTGCAAAACTGTTAGGGAGATAACTCTCCCTAATGAAGTTGTCACAGATATTGCACAGGTCGGCAAATCAGAGATAGGAAGTGTGAAAGAACATGGCTGCCTGATGAAACACGAATCCACATGGCAAATAGCTGAACTGGTTTATCCACTCATCCTACTATATTCCCCGAGCGACTGAGAAAAAAATAAAACCCAATATTGTTATATTGTTAAATATATTAACAATGTTTGTTTGTTATTATTTTTATTCCTACATCTTGTATATAACACAAAGGAATACCATTGTTGAGGTCAGACAAAATAACGATTAGGTTTAAGGCTATTAAAAAGGTCACTGAAGTCCCACTGGACAATGAGTGAGGGTGATTACAAGCGTTGAGTTGAATAGTTTAAAATATTACGAGGTATGATTACATACGTAATTGCTAGGCATCAGTTTTTATGTTCGTAATATCAGGTGTTAGTCGAAATTTCAGGAATTTAACAGCACACCACGAACCATATGTAGTTACAAATAAGGCCAGAAGAAAAGAAAGAAAGAAGGAAAGAAAGAAGGAAAAGAAGAAGAAAGAAGAAGGAAAAAAAGATACGACCGTTAAAAGGGGGAAAATAAATACAACTGAATAAAAAAGAAAAGAAAGAAAAAAGGAGGGAAAAAGAAAGAAAGAAAAAGAAAAGAAAAGAAAGAGAAAAGAGAAGAGAAGAAAAATGGGGGAGAAGAAAAGAGGGAAAGAAAAGGATAGAAGGGGGAAAAAGAGAACAAAGAAAAAAAGGGAGAAAGGAGGGAAGGGAAGAAGAGGAACGGGAAAAAAGAAAAAAGAGAAAAGGAGAGAGAAGGGAAGAAGAAGAGAGAAAAAAAGAGAGAGAGAAGGAGAAAGAAGGAAAAAAGAGAGAAGAAGAAAAGAAGAGATAAAAGGGAAAAAAGAAAAAAAAGAGAGAGAGAAGGAAGAAGGGAAGGAGAGGGAAAAGAGGAAAAGAAAGGGAGAAAGAAAGGAAAAGGAAAGAAAAAGAGAAGGAAGAGGAAAGAAAGAAAGAGAAAAAGGAAAACGAAGATAAAGATACGACCACCGTAAAAGGGAAAATAAATACACTGAAATAAAAAGGGAAGAGAAAAAAAAAAAGAAAAAGAAAAAAGAAAGGAAAGATACGACCGTAAAAAGTGAAAATAAATACACTTGCAATAAAAAAGAAAGAAAGAAAAGAAAGAAAAAAACACGTTGTTTAAAAAAGAAAAAACCAACATAGGAAAAAGAAAGAAAGAAAGAGAAGAAGAAAGAAAGAAAGAAAGACACATGCTGTTTAAAAAAGAAAGAAACCATACATAGGAAGAAAGAAAGAAAGAAAAGAAAGAAAGAAAACACGTTGTTAAAAAAGAAAGAAACATACATAGGAAGAAAAAGAAAGAAGAAAGAAAAGAAAGAAAGAAAGAAAAAACGGAGAAGGAGAGAGGAAAAAAAAGAAAATGAATAGGAATAAAATATAAATGAATAAACTCTGTTGAAAAAAGAAATAAATAAAAAATTACATAGCTAAAAGAGGAGAAAGAAAGAAAGAAAGAAAGAAACGTCTCGGAAGGAGAGAGGGAAATAAATATAATAAATATGAATAAAGGAATAGATATTTATGTAAATAAAGACACTTGAAAAAAAAAAGAGAAAGAAATGAAGAATTGCATAGAAAGAAAGAAAGAAAGAAAGAAAGAAAGAAAAACAAATAATATAAATAAACAAATGAATAGATAAATAAAGACATATTGTTGAAAAAAGAAAGAAAGAAAATTGCTTAGAAAAGGAATAAATAAAGATACATTGTTGAAAAAATTAGATAGAAAGAAGGAATGAAAGAAAGAATGAAAGATACGGCTTAGAAGGAGAGATGGAAAGAGAGAAAATTAATAGAAATAAAGCAATGAATAAAGAAATAGCATAGAGGAAAAGAAAAAAGAAAGAAAGAAAGAAAGAAAGAAAGAAAGAAAGAATTATACAACATAGGAAATAAAAAAATATACTGGATAAAAAAAGCAAGAACTAAAAAAAAAAACAGCAAGAGCATGGATAAGAAAGAATAATTATACAAGATAGGAATAAAAAATATACTGGAAAAAAAAAGCAAGAACTAAAAAGAAATATATAGCAAAAAGAAAGATTGAAGAATGACAGAAGAAAGAATGAAATAAGAAATAGCATAGAGGAAAGAAAAAAGAAAGAAAGAAAGAAATAATTATACAAGATAGGAAATAAAAAAATATACTGGATAAAAAAAAGCAAGAACTAAAAAGAAATATATAGCAAAAGAAAGATTGAAGAATGACAGAAGAAAGAATGAATAAAGAAATAGCATAGAGGAAAAGAAAAAGAAAGAAAGAAAGAAATAAATTATACAAGATAGGAAATAAAAAAATATACTGGATAAAAAAAAAGCAAGAACTAAAAAAGAAAGATATAGCACAAAGAAAGATTGAAGAATGACAGAAGAAAGAATGAAAAAAAATAGCATAGAGGAAAAGAAAGAAAGAAAGAAAGAAAGAAAGAAAGAAAGAAGAATTATACAACATAGGAAATTAAAAATATACTGGATAAAAAAAAGCAAGAACTAAAAGAAATATATAGCAAAAAGAAAGATTGAAGAATGACAGAAGAAAGAATGAATAAAGAAATAGCATAGAGGAAAAGAAAAAAGAAAGAAAGAAAGAAATAATTATACAAGATAGGAAAAAAAAATATACTGGATAAAAAAAAAGCAAGAACTAAAAAGAAAAATATAGCACAAAGAAAGATTGAAGAATGACAGAAGAAAGAATGAAAAAAAAAGAAAGAAATAAAGTAAGACAAATTATATGATCAAGAAATAAAAAAAATTGCATAGGAAGAAAGAAAGAAAAGAAAGAAAGAAATAATGAAATAAATAGATAAAGGCGCAACATAGAAATAATGTAGAAGGATAGAAAAAAAAGAAAGAAAGAAAGAAAGAAAGAAAGAATGTCTGATGGAGCATAGAAAGAAAGAAAGGGAAAAAACACTGAACTGAAATAAAACAAGAGTGAAACGAAGACACATTGTACAAAGCCCTTCTCGTAGAAGAACAGTAGTGGTAGTATTTAACTCATAGCTAGAGGCCGCCCTGTCGACTGGGGCGTTAGAATGCACCGACTGCACCTCTGCAGAGGGGTAAGACTCCCCCAATGGGGCAACCTGTTTGCCGTGGGTGGCGACCCGTGATGCTTAAGGATAGAGCCCAGGTGGATGGGCAGTTTATGACATGCAATACTCCACTTTGGCCCAATCTTGGGCTAGACGGGCGGTCGGAGAGGCCCCTTTTATCATATGGGTGCTAGAAGGCTGTGGCTGCGGAGTCTACATGTCCTGGGAATGACGTTAAACTCTATCTGATGGTGAGGTTCCTGTTATGGAGGTTTGGGGAATGTGGAGCACCCCTTCATCACCATTGCTTCCTGGTCCACTCTGGCCCGGAGTGGTAGTACCTGTTAGGGTCCCATCTATGGGTTAAATAGAAAAATGTATTTATAAAAAAATTGTATTATCCATTAAGAATTGATTTATTTCAAAACTTTATCGGCATTAAATGACCCACTGAGGTTGATATGCCGTAAAACAAAACAAAACAAACAATCATTTTCCACAAATCCCACCTCTGTTCAGTCTTCAAAACACAACTGATACTTTAGGGTTGTGTTAATATACACAGGAGAATTCTCATACTACACACAGGGATCTAGTTTAACACACCTAGATTCATGTTTTGTTGTCATATAAACACATCTGCATATCAAAACAAAAACAAAAAAGACACATTGGAGACTGCGATTAGATGAGGTAAGTAATGAAAATTTACTTATGTAAGTATTTATCCAACACCTTCGCCACGGGTAGGATGTGGCACAAAGTCGCAAGTATGAGACATCCAGTCTGGATCAGATTCTCTATTGAGTAGTAATGTGTCTTCGAGACTAGTGTACCAACCATTACACCACGATAGGAGATCCTTTCTTTGCTCAACAATGGTAAGACGTGACACAAGGTCGCAAGAATGAGGCATACTGTTGTAATATTTTGATATATAAGGTGTGCTACAATACAGCACTTAGATTTATAGACTAGGCCAGGTCACGCGATTTAAACCTCAGCCAATCAACAGCCCGAAAACGTGACTGGTTAAATACTTAATCGATGATACTGAGAGACGTCCATTTACACTCAATGACGAAGGACCTGCAAGACTGCAAACCAAACCAATCATAGCTAGAGGGATGAGGAGCTTCCTACCTTTCCCAAGGGTATTAATCTGAACATGATCATAATAGCGTGACTGAAGTTCGAACTTGCTAACTACGATGTTGCAGGCTAGCATATTAGCCAATACGCCACCGGTAACCCTAACCTTTAACTGGAGGTGATGTCCGGGATATGGCATTTGACCGTATATGATGGTAATACTCCAGTTCTGGTCAAGCTTCTTTGATTAATGGCGTATCAACTTTCGTGGAACTGGTGTATGAATTTTGATGTCCTGTAGGAGACTGTCTCTCCAAAGCTGAAAGCACGTATATTGGTCACACGACAACCACATTGTCACACCCGTTAACACTACACCTAACCAATACAAGCTCCATAATGCAACACTTAAAATCACATCTATGCCCCCCCCCTTTACTTACCGGAAAATTTTAACTGAAAATACACTTATAATGCACTCTTGTAGAAGTGTAGTTGTACTATTCAACCCATAGCTAGAGGGATAAGGAGGTTCCTACCTTTCCCAGAGGTATTAGTCCGAAATTGATCGCAATAGCGTGACTGGATTTCGAACTCACTTACTACAATGTCTCAGTCCAGCCCGTTAACCACTACATCACTGGACCCCTATCTTTTGTCCTGGGTAAGAAATTTAACTAGATCTGATGGTGGTGCTCCAGTTTTGGTTTGTGTTGGTTTCTTTGTTTAATGGCATATCAACCTACGTGGGTTATTTCATTCCAAAACCATCCTCGTAGTAGAAAAGTAGCAGTACTATTTAACCCATATCTGAGGTGATGACGTGGTTCATACTTTCCTGGTATCTAATTGCTAGATGCCCCATACTTGCGACCTTGTGTCACATCCTACCCATCGCAAACGAGTTGGGTAAATACTACTGAATAGCGAGTTCGATTCTTGCTAGATGTCCTATACTTGCGACCTTGAGTCAATTCCTCTCCATAGCAAACGAGTTGGGTAAATAGTTCTGAATAGTGATCTTAGCCGAATGCTCCATTCGCGCGACCTTGTGTCACACCTTACCCGTGGCGAACGGATGCGATAAATACCGATACAATTCTATTTAGAATTCCCTACCGGCATAAGTGGAAAATAATAGTCTTAATTTTATTAATCATTCGTTATATTATTTGTTTTTGTGTTAGTGGTTAGTGTGGTTGAGTTAGTGATGACAGTCATAGTATTTGCTGGTATCTCTTCGTACTGTTAGTGCACTTAGTATGCGATCTTATTCACTAAACAGCTGTCCCGAATTATTAAATAAATAAAGTTGCTCTCTGGTCTCATAAATTAATTAAGACTCCCCGTCATGCGAGCCTGTGTATGATCGGCGCGATTATCTCCCCTTACCTTCTCCCATTCGATCTGATCAAATTTCCGTTACTTTATCTTTCTTTTACGTTGAAGACTTTTTCTTCTTTCTTCTCTCTGTTTTTTTTCTTTTTTTTTTTTTTTTTTCTTCTTTTTTTTTTGACATTTTATTTATTTTTTTACCATCATTTTTTTTTCATACCTCTGACACATTTTTTTTTTTTGGCTTTTGAGCAGATGTCCGGGTTGTTGAACCCAGTGCCCTGATATCGTTTTACGGTCATTAGTGCATCTTCTCAAACGGAATACGAAATAGATGAGTTTTGGATGCGTGTGTGGAGAGAGAGAGAGAGAGAGAGAGAGAGAGAGAGAGAGAGAGAGAGAGAGAGAGAGAGAGAGGGGGGTGATGAGAACGAGGAGTGTAACAGGGGTGAGGGAGGAGTGAAAGATAGAAAGGCTAAAAAGAAAGTGAGAAAGAATGTAAGAAAAAGACTATAAAATAAAACTCAAAAATATACTAAAATCTTAAAATATGAAAAAACCCTAAATGTAAAGAAGATAATATATATATATATATATATATATATATATATATATATATAGAGAGAGAGAGAGAGAGAGAAAGAGAGAGAGGGGAAAGAGAGAGAAATAAACAGATTGGCAGACAGACAGACAGACAGACAGATAAACGAAGAGAAAGAGAAAGAGAGAGAAATACAGAGATTCGATAAGAACTGATAGATAGATAGATAGATAGATAGATAGATAGGGTTAGTTGTTTTGTTTTCCGGCATGTCAAGACTTTTCAGTTCATTTAATGCTGATTCAAGTCATTTTGATAAACAAAGGACCCAGATTGCTTACATCAGCTGCTGTTGCTAAAGTGATCACGTGATTAAGTATTAGTACATCTTCTTAAACAGAATAGAACATAGATGATCTTTGGATATGTGTGTGAGAGAGAGAGAGAGAGAGAGAGAGAGAGAGAGAGAGAGAGAGAGAGAGAGAGAGAGAGAGTGTGAGAGAGTAGCGGGGAGGGGTGCTGAGGGAGAAGGATGGAAGATAGAAAGGCTAAAAGAACGTGAGTAACAATGTGAGAGAAAGACAATAAGAAACTCAAAACTAAAATGAAAAATCCTAAATTTAAAGAATATATATATATATATATATATATATATATATATATATATATATATATATATATATATACGTGTGTGTGTGCAGAGAGTGTGAGAGAAAGGGATGAGAGATGTATATATGAACTGGTAGATAGTTAGATAGGGTTTGTTGGTTGTTTTGTTTCAAAGCATATCAACCCTTTCCGAGTATATATATATATATATATATATATATATATATATATATATATATAGAGAGAGAGAGAGAGAGAGAGAGAGAAAGGAGAGAAAGAGAGAGAGAGAGATTAATAGATAGATAGGTAGTTGGTTAGTTTTTTTATTTTACGACATGCTAACCGTTTTCAGGTCAATTGATGGCAAATCATGTAATTTAGATAAACAAAAGTCCTAATTTACTTACAGTACCTGCTGTTGATGTTGTGGTCCCTCAATTAAGTATTGAACAGGCTCAAGGATGCTTAAATTAATTCATCTTTTGGGAATCGGTGCTTTCTGAGTGACTTGATCATCATTGATTGATAGGTGATAGAGTCCTAAAAGTAAATATTAAATATTAAATAGAGGAGGAAAGGGAAACCCCTAGAAGAAAATTAAACTAACTAGCAAAAATATGCACCCTCCGCGCGCAAGTATTAAAGTTTTAATGTAATGAAATATATTAAATTAGAAAGACTAATGAAAAGGAATAAGAATGCAGATTAAATGATTTAAAACAGAGGGAGTATAATAAAAAAATAGAACAACTTTGAAACTAACTCTTCCATCATTTTACATTACTCCCGTCTTTCATTGCTAAATTTTCCTAATTTAACTAATAATCTCCATTATAATAAGATATAGGATGTATAGAAAGAGTGTGTGACAGAAACAAAAAGTTTACCGATAGACAAAGAGAAACAATATATATATATATAATATATATATATATAATATATATATATATATATATATATATATAACACTAAAAGTGGAGGAATCATATGTAATTTGGGAGAATATTTTATTAATGAATAAAATATAAAATAAATGGGGGGGGGTACACGAAGGCCTTTCAACCGGTACTTTTCAATTGATACACCGGTGACGAATAAAAGTCAGATTGTACAAGAATTTTGTAAGAAACGAATGGGGGTGAGCCAGAGGGGACAAATTAAAAAAAAGAAAAGGGGAAAAGAGGGGGTATTTATGAACCCTAGGTTGAAACAGGGTTCATACATACCCCCCCACTTTCCCCCTTTTTGTTTATTTGTCCCCCTTGTCACCGGTGTATCACTTGAAAAGTACCGGTTGAAAAAGCCTTCGTGTACCCCCTATTTATTTTATATTTTATTCCTTAATAAAATATTCTCCCAAATTACATATGATTCCTCCACTTTTAGTGTTATACAAATTCTCGTGTACCAAAAACCTATTCGTATATATATATATATATATATATATAATATATATATATATATATATATATATATTGTTTCATATACAGACACCGTGTTCCGACGTATCAGGTCTCCTCAGTGTGGCTAGATTTAGCAGGCTACCTCTTGTAGAAACCCAACTGATTTTTCATCGGTTCAGGCGTCTTAATCCCTAGGCCAACAGCCACCTGCAGGCAAGGGGTAGATTTTAACTGATAAATCCATTTATAGGTGTCCATGTTACAGCTGCTAGAGAGCTCACATCCGTTTCACCGGAGAGCTTTGCCACTTAAGCTTAATTCGCGACCGAAAATAAAATGTTACCCCAGAGGGCTCAAGTGCCGATTCCACATGTGCTTCTTACTGTTGAACTTTGCTAAAAATTGACCTTGTATCTCATCTTGTTCGTACGGATGTTGGAATATTTTCCTATATAAGGTGTGCTGAAGACCACAACTTATCGACTCTCCTAGACGATCTGCTCAGAATCGGCTAATCAAAACACTCGAATATGTGGTTGGTTAACTATTTAAAGACGTTGGTGGATTGGCGTTCAGTTACTCGTACCACGAACGCGAAAGACGGACCAACGGAAAAGGATTATTCTTAACAGGGACGAAAACAAGGATTATAGGATTCTGGATACACGGAAGAACGGACAAGCTTTATAGGATTCTACTTAACACGGACCAAAGGAGCAACGGACAATGATTCTCTAACATGGTTTGGTTTGGTTTGGTTTGTTTTGTTTTACGGCATGTCAACCTCAGTGGGTCATTTAATGCCGATAAAGTTTTGAAATAAATCAATTCTTAATGGATAATACAATTTTTTTATAAATAATTTTTCTATTTAACCCATAGATGGGACCCTAACAGGTACTACCACTCCGGGTCAGTGGACAGGGAGCAATGGTGATGAAGGGGTTCTCCACATTCCCCAAACCTCCAAAACTGGAACCTCACCATCAGATAGAGTTTAACGTCATTCCCAGGACATGTAGACCCGCAGCCATCGCCTTCTAGCACCCATATGATAAAAAGGGGTTGGGGCTTGCCATAAGGGCAATAGGGTTGGGAAATCATATAGGTGCTAGGGCTTGACGTGACCAGCTGATTGATCGGAGGGGGCCTCTCCGATCGCCCGTCTCTCTAACATGGATGAAAACTAAATGCCACTGGGGATCTCCACTGTAAAACTGCTCTCGCCTACAGTCTAAAAATGGCCACTCGAATCGTAACAACGGAAGGGTTGGTAAATACATATGGAAGTATGGGGCACTCAGTGAGAATTGAACTCACTATTTAATTCTCTACTAGCTTAGATCGATAATCATTACACCAATCGAGACGTCCACCATTTAGTATTTAGTGAGTTCCCGCCAATTTTTGACGCGCGAAACTTTCTTGAATCTCTTTAACTCTCAATTGAGTTACTCAAGAAAAAAATAGAAAACAAAAAAAAAAAAAGCAAATTTAAATAAGTTAAAGAATAAATTGAATTTCCTCGTCTCAGATAACGTGGCGTAAATGTAATATATTTGTTAGTGTTGTCGATTGACAAAAGTCAATGTTCGTTCAAGTGGCGACCAACGACACTAATAATGAGCCTCGTTTTTTACACTGCAGCAAATCACGGCGTTTAAACAGATATTAAATTAGTAGAACAGTTAATAGAAGTGAGATTCATCGCCGAGGAAATCATTCTAAAATGTAATGAGTAGAAAGATAATAAGACTGAGAAACTGTTAAGTTAGGTTTTAATACTAAAACAGACGCACCAGTTATGGTAGTTAAATCTCAAAACAAAAGGCCGCGTTCATATATATATATATATATATATATATATATATATATATATATATATATATATATATATACTTGGTATACCTAATTTGTCGAAAAATCCGCGTTTTAACAAAACAAATTTAACCAACCCTTTCCAAAAAGAATTATCAAAAAATTTACCTAGAAAGTTTTGAAATAAAATAACTGTTGCATTATAAAATTCATTCATTGCTAAATCAACACTGAAAAGTTCATTAAACTCGGATAATTCATTCTAATTATTTTAATAACATTTTTTTTTACCAGTGACACCTAGTGTTAGTTAGTACACTAGAAACGTTTTATGCACTCGATTGTTGCATTATAAAATTCATTCATTGATAAATCAACACTGAAAAGTTTATTAAAATCGGATAATTCATTTTAATTATTTTAATATCATTTTTTTTTACCAGTGACACCTAGTGGTTAGTTAGTACACTAGAAACATTTTATGCACTTGATTGTTTATATTTATCGTAGACAGATCGTAGAAATTCTCAAGTTATCAGCCAAGTTCGATGACGAATATTTGCAACCAATTCCCAAGAGTCTTTGCAACGAAGACATCTAAACCCATTGACGGTGTTACATGGCACCGAGAGGTTTAGAGACGGACATGGTTATCCCCAATGGAATTCACATTACCTTCAAGACTGTTATCAAAACGATGATCAATGGAAAGTAACCTGAGAAGCGATCTACTATCTCAAGAGACCTTTTCGTCACTACCGTTATTACTTTTGTATAATGTGAGGAATTAAGTATAACAACCAAGAAACACAATTTGAGTAGTCTTATCTTCAAGTGTGACAAATAAAATAACATTTTTGGACCATATGACCTTAAGGCACCCGTTTTTGATCTCGATTAAGATAGGACATGTTTTTCATTTACACCGTCAATATCCGGTTGTTTTAACAGACGATTTTTAGATTTTTATTTTTTCATATTTGAAAACTGTCCTAATGAAACGAAATCGAAAAGGGGTGCCTTAAGGTAATATGGTCCACATTTTGCAGTTTTATGACAAAAAACAAGATCCACACATTTTTTGAGTGGCCAACGCACTTGTTTCCTTTTCTGTGTCGTTTAGCACGTCAAAAAGACCATGTGTCACATCATGTAAACACAAAATCTTACGAGATCTTACGAGAACCGTCTATGTATTGTAAAGTAGCTAACCCCCCTTCAGCAGTCTATCAGATGGACTGACTCATAACCATAATTAACCTACGATTAAAGTGGATTATCTAGCTGAATAATATTCAGACTGACTTTGCTGCGTTGGCTATACCGAACTGAACCTCCTCTATTTAGTGTAAGTTTTGTCTTGTTAACTGTTTGTACTGTTTTTGTTTTTGTTTTTTTTTTTTTTTAAGATGAAAGTTGTTTTCCAACAATTGTTGATTGGTTAAATTTTATGGCATGTCAACATTTATTGGGTTATTTTATGCCGAAAATATTTTGTTTTTTTCATTCTTGATGGTTACTCAATCTTTTTTAAAACGCAATTTTTAAACACATTCTTAAAATCATTTTTTTTCTAATTAACCCATATATGGGATCGTAACAGGCCCTACCACTCCGGGTCAGAGTGGACCTGGGAGTAAGTTGATGACACCAGAGCTCCATAACTAGAAATTCACCGACAGTTTAACATCCTACACAGGACATTAAGATTCACTGCCACCACCTTATAGCATATATATGGCTGGAGCTTGCTATAAGTCCAATAAGGTTGGGATAATCATATAGGTGTAGGGCTTGACCTGACCAGCCGATTGGATTGGAAGGTGGCTTCCAATTAGCCTGGATAGCCTAAGTAAGTGCCAAAATGGTGTGTTGCATGGCGTGGACTGCTCAGCCACCAGGATTCCATCCTTAGGCGTTGCGTGTCACCACCAACGGCCAACATGTTGTCCCATTGGGGATCTTACTCCTCTGTAGAAATGCAGTCGGTGCATTCTTCTCCCACAAGCCAACATATATATATATATATATATATATATATATATATATATATATATATATAAATTAGCTTATATAGATACATAGATATATATATGATACATAGATGTTCAAATTGATATATATATACATACACACACACACACACACACACACACACACAATATATATATATATATATATATATATATATATAGATGTTCAAATTATATATATATATATATATATATATATATATATATATATAAACATAGATACATATAAACATAGATACATATAAACAATCTGAGCTTGATAGATAGATAGATAGATAGATAGATAGATATATAGATAGATATTAATACATTTACATAGATACATTTATACAAATCTAGATAGATTACTGTGATAGATAACGATGGTTTTGTAGGATTAAAATTTACATTATATTTTTACCTCTGAAGTGTAAAATATTGTAACACCACTTTTCTTTACAGTTATTATCGAAAGTGGAACACAGAATCTTCAATCGCCGGAAGGCTCGAGCCCGAGATAGACGAGAATAAAACGAGATCGATTTTAGCGTGTCAAAAATTGGTTTAGTTCACTAGAAAAAGAACTGTTATCTCTGTAGCATGCTTAACGCCTTTTCCAAATTCAATATTCTTTGATTTTTTTATGGATTTTTCATTAATAGTCACCAATGGCAATGAAGCAGCAGGTCTTTTTCTACACTTTTTTTACGTACATCATTAAAAAATCATGTCCATATGTCTGTAGAAAATACAGTAAAAAGCATTGAACAAACTTCACTGATTATTGTATGATTATTGTATCTGAAGCGAGCGTTTTCTACCTACGGAAGCACGTATGGAAATAATTTCTATTTACTTAGTGAATTGGTTTACGTATTAATATTAGGTTATACCTCACGAAATATACGATTTTGACAGAGAAGAATAGAACTCTGTATTTAACCAAAAGCATTCATTAGATAATGAATAAATAAAGACGATCGAAAGGTGTTAATAATTTTGAGTGCATTCTTCAGAAATAGATTACGCTTAGCACTGTACCTGAAGATATTAGGAAAACATAAGAGGATTTTCGAGATTACCTCCCTTGACTTCAGAGAACCTGTTACGTCGTTGGCTAGGAAGCGACACATTTTAGATGTATTCTTTATAATATATTACCGTAATAGGTAATACTAAAAGCGTTGGTATGCAAGGTAACTCTTCTATATTGGCAACACTGTTGTGTTTGTTGTGCATGGGCCTGCCCTCTCGCGCGCTTCGCAGCCACGCCCAGTATTGCCTTAGTGTTGTTTCTGTAGAAGCTCACGATTGACGCTAACACCAAGTGAGGCTCGCGAAGTTATTCGGTTTTAGAACACAAACGACATTAAATAGATTTTTGGAGGATATGTGCTTAATTGAAGCTATACCTAATTTTGAAAATTTATTAGTTAATAATTAATGAATTTAGGCGGGCATATAATGTTCAAATGTAAGGCTAAACAAATCGAGAAAATGTCAATCTCTGAATGTACATTTCGACCTATTAGGTCTCAGCAGCAAGGTTATAGACTTGGGAGACTGCTCCGTGTGTGACTCGAAACCTCGACTGTCAAGCTGACAGGCGAAGTCTCTAACCGTTACACTATCTTGCCATCACCACATTCTTCGTTTGTTTTGAAACTTATTTATATTCCACTTTTTATTGACTTGCTACACGACAGTATGAGGTTAAGTAAACAAACAAATGTATTTATTTTTATATGGCTTTAAGCCGACAATTTTTGGAGGATATGTGCTTAATTGAAGCTATACCTAATTTTGAAAATTGATTAGTTAATAATTAATGAATTTAGGCGGGCATATATGTTCAAATGTAAGGCCAAACAAATCGAGAAAATGTCAATCCCTGAATGTACATTTGACATATTAGGTCTCATCAGCAAGGTTATAGACATGGGAGACTGCTCCGTGTGTGACTCAAAACCTCGACTGTCAAGTTGGCAGGCGAAGTCTCTAACCGTTACACTAGCTTGATGTGTAATTCATCGATTCGTTGTAATTCAACGACATGGCGACGATGGGAATACAAAAGCTGACATAATCTTACGAAAATGCATCGACCGAAATTGTGATTATGTAGAAAAAATATATCTTTGAACTTTGAAATGAACATTCGACAATAAATAATAAACGTTTCTGTGATTTCTAAATATTTTGGAGACCTTACCTTTGGGATTTCCTTCGTTCTTATGTTTTGATTAAAAGAATTCTTGAATAGTCAATTCTATATTTTATATAGTTGTTGCATTTTGCGTTTGAAGCTACACGTCTCTTAGAGGCTCGCCGATGGCTGCTGAGGCCAATACAAGACAAGAATTTATCACTACAGCAACTGCAAGAGAAATTTGTGAAAAACCTTTAGGCCTACACAATGAATATCAAGGTGGAATGCGGCATGCGTGTTACTCTTTCCACCCTTTGACTCCCAGAGCCAAGCATGATTGCTCGGCAAGCTGGAATGATGACAGCCAAGCCCGGGGGTTCGTAGGTTATGTTTTAGAGTTTATTTCTCCAAGGCAGATGGCTGTTCAAAGAGCTCTGCCTCCCTTAATTTGGAAATAATGTGTAAGATTATAGATCATATATAAGGGTCAGAGTTCTTACTGGTAATAAATGAAATAGATTAAATCCTATTCTTAATCAGTTCTTAAATGCAGAATTCATTAATATCAAGAATCAAAAAACTAATCATTATTGACAATTAGTATATGTAGTCATAAAAGTTCTAAATTAAAAACATGGGATCTCATTATTGGTTGTTCTCGTGTTCGGGTAATATCCGCCAATTTTCCCGGATGTTTGGTCCCTTGATGGATGAAGAGGCCAAGATGTTCAATGGAATTTCCTTGGGAAGGGAATACTCAAAAGTTGATGGTTCGTGCCCCTTTGGCAATTCTTTCCAAGCATCCTTTCCGAGATTTCCATTCGGGTTCATATCGGTATCGTCCGGATTCTGATGTCTCAACAGCCTGGAACGTGAGTGGTCGCCAGGGATGGGGGGGGGGTGCAGTTTTGATCAACGATTCGTTCTACCAAATATTTGGAGTTCATAATCACCGACTTTAAACTACCCTTTTGGGTGCGTTAAAAAGTTTTGTCAACACAATAAGAACGAAAGCATACGAAGGCGTGAAAAGTAAATATATATATATATATATATATATATATATATATGTATGTATGTGTGTGTGTGTGTGTGTGTGTGTATTTGGGCAGCATTCTTTCATTTATACATGTGGAATTAAACAGGTCTCCTGTTTAACAATTATATTGGTGATCTTTTCAAGCTTTCTGGCCAACTTTTTTAGATATGGATGGAGTTCGTGGATTAGTCCGCCGAAGTTCATATCCCGAGTACTTTCGGCACTTCGAAGCGCCATCATCAGGGGTGATGTGTTCCAGTTTTTTTCAAAGTATATTAATATATATGATTATAATATATATATAAAAGTTGGCCAGAAAGCTTGAAAAGATCACCAATAAAATCGTTAAACAGGAGACCTGTCTTTTGTTTAATTCCACATGTATATATATATATATATATATATAATATATATATATATGTGTGTGTGTGTGTGTGTGTGTGTGTGTGTGTGTGTGTGTGTATGTGTTTGTGTGGGAAGAAAAAGAATAAGTAAATCCGACAATATGTAATTTTATGAAAAAAATGAAAAAACACAAATTTCATTATTTTAATCATTTTAAACAACATTCATGAATGAAACGTGTATTTTTCCTTATATATATATATATATATATTATATATATATATATATATATATATATATATATATAAAACTATCGAGATTTTTGTACTTCGTGGAATGAATGTACTTTTTCTGAAAAAAAAGTTCCATTCATGAATTTTTTCAGAATACAAAGTGTGTCAAAAAGTACCAAATCTAAAGCTGTATTTGCCAAGATAGAAATGAAGAAATGAATCGAACATTATTTTTTTTCAGAATACAAGGTGCGTTAAAAAGTACAAAAATCTCGATACTTTTTGACATACTATATATATATATATATATATATATATATATTTATATATATATATATCAAGGAGCGTAGACGTTGTTTGTCAGCTCCCGTGTCGATCTCCCTCCGCGGCGGAATCATGGGCTAAGAAATAAAACTTGATCAAGAAACAAAGAAGTTGTTGTGTTTGTTAATTAAATTATTAAACAAGCAATGACCAGTCCATCCTGGTAGAAGTCAGCCCAGATAAAATAGCTGCCGACGAGTTAGATGACCTAGACGAAGAATCAGAGTAATAATACCACTTTTTTTACCCCCTTTGCTGCTGCCTTAATTCAAATCTCTCTCCAAGAAAAGCTACCCACTCCTCCACTAACAATATCTCTCACTATTCATTTTTCTACCTACCTCCCCCAACTCTCTTCCATTCTGATTTCCTTCTCATCCTTCCCAATGATTACCTATACCAATCAAATCTCCTCCTTACCACAAAACGCACCTACCTACCCACTTCCCCTTCTATAAAACACTTGTATGATCCTGGTAATTCAAGTATCTTCTGGCGAAACTGAGTTCCAACTCCAGCGAAATATAGTTCACATTTTTGTCTGAGTTTTGCTCTTTCATTCGTCATATTTCTACACCACACACACACACACACACACACACACACACACACACACACACACCACACACATACCATCAAATATATATGGTATATATATATATATATATATATATATATATATATGAAGGTAGGAGGGTGGGAGAAATTTTCCTTTACCTCACTCATATATATATATATATATATATATATATATATATATATATATGAGAACTCTCCACTGATTATATACCCCCGAGTAAAGGGGTATATAACAGACCTAGTGTTGGTTATATACCGATACGCACATTTCTTATAAAAAAACATAACAAATTACTTTATTGAAATAACTATTCATATTTTATTCATTATCCTCGTAATCAATTAGCACAGTCAGCATGGATTCTCGTGACTCTTTCTCGCTAACCACCCCTATCGGGTCATTACCCTGACAGGTCTTCCGGACGATATCCACACTCAGCACAAAGCTGTCGTAGGTTTTTGTAAACCGATGTCTGTTATATGCCGGCATCTATAGGAGAACGTCACTTATGATTTCGTTAACAACGGAATTACCAACAAAATTCGTATTTCTCAGTTGCTAGAGCACACCCCTCGGAATCGCAATATCCCATGTTCGATACTAGTCCCCGCCAACTCAGTGCATGAGTAGCACAAATTGGGTAATTTGATTTGTCCAGTATAATGGGGGACTTCAATTTAACGAAATATAAAGTTTTGCGTATAAATCAGTGGTTCCCAACCATTTTTGTACCATGCCCCACTTTTTTTTATCACAAATTTCTTCATGTCCCCACCCATTAATTGTTTAGTATGATATAACAATATCAGTTTTGAAGAAGTATGGCATAAAAAATTGTATCTTTCAAATAAAACTAAAGGGTTTAACTTCATATTTAATCAAATAAAATCCATTTTATAGTGTGTATAATTGCGGGGAGGGCAACAGATGAAGAAATGCAATGTTAAACAAGTCAGAAGCCATGTATATAGCTGGTGCCAGATGCACGATAACATAAGTGGGTGAACACTTGATTAGATTGCACAAGCTGTTGTGCTCAGCTAGGTTGTAATTACAATTTTACCCTATAAATTATATATTTTAGCCATATAGGGTAAAATAAAAATAAAAATGTTGATATTACTATAGTTTTTCATATTGCCCCCTATTATTATTGAATTGCCCCACCCCCAGTTGGGAATCACTGGTGTAAAATTGTCAGCTCTAACGTATTGCTGATGAAAATAGAATACTTATTTGATTAAATAAACTTGAATTCAAATTGTGATAATTAACTTCGTAGTGGATAAATGAGGCATTGCAAATGGATAATATTAGTTGGTTGGTTGGTTGGTTGGCTGGTTTTTACGGCATGTAAATCCTTGTTAAAGGTTCAGTAATCAGTAGCCGTTGACTTCCTGTCCACGTTACCTTAACTTAAATATAAATGCTCTATCAATGATATTGATCACTGCTTACTTACGAATACAGCTGCCATATTATCTATCTATCTATCTATCTATCTAGTACTATAATGTACACACTATAATATTAAATCTGCTCTACTTACGTATTGAGCACTTTATATTTGTTATAACGCAGACTTATCCGAGTAAAATTATACCAACCAAATATTGAGACCAACCCAATATTTTTACCGGTAAGTCATTCCCTTTACACATATATATATATATATATATATGTATGTGTGTGTGTGTGTGTGTAAATATATATAACAAGTATTTAAATAGCATTGAACATATTTGGAAGGGAATTTAACTGACGTTCACCGTATTCGCGTAAGCAAAAATCTCTGTTATTTTCAGGAAATAAGTGACCGTAACATATATACTTATGTATGTATTTATCAGTAAAAATTCTGCTTCTTACTGGTAGCTGCTGACGGTCGTGTGGTTAGAGAATCGAATTAAAAAATCAGTCGGGTTTCGCTGAGTCTAGCCGATGCATTGCAAAGGGATTATACTGGTTCATTGGTCGGTCGGATTTTACAAGCATATCCACCCTTGTTTGATTATTTTATGCCGATGATATTTTGATTTATGCATTCTTCATGGCTACTCAATCTTTAACACATTTTTAAAACTCTTTTTTTCTATTTAACCCATACATGAGACTCTAATTAGTACTACCACTCCGGGTCAGAGTGAACTTGGAAGCAATGATAATGCGTATTATTTGGATTATTCGGACTATTGTCCTCATCTTCATTGATATCTGTACAACGTTTCGGCCGATGTGTCCTCCGGTCTTCTTCAGGTATTTCTTGTCGCACTAGGGAACAGTCTCGGACTCGGGAACCTTTTTTCAGACTCGGGAACCTTCTTGTCGTAATCGGGAGCCTTCTTGTAATCGGGTGTCACCACGGAAGTTTGAACCTAACCCTTTATTTAGTCCACGGGGGTATCCTGTTCTCATTCCGATAACCATAGCCGGGTAGGTGTTAAGCTGTGTTAATCATTATTCTATGTTACTGCACCCCTGAAGATGAGGACAATAGTCCGAATAATCCAAATAATCCAAATTAGGAATCCTCATCTAAAAAATTCCGGGAAATAAGGATTATGTGTTCTCCACATTCACCAGAGATCCAGAATCAGTTGGTTGGTTGGTTGGCTTTTACAGCATGTAATAATAATAATAAAAATATCCTTTTCTCTATAATTCATACCAATATCTTTTATTTCTCGACTTAAATTACATTTAGAAATTCAAAATCATTATGTTTTTTAAGAGATGCGTGTATCAGAAAATAATTTAACATTTTTGTATTCTCTTGATGACAAACAACACCTTTATGTCTCGATTTGATAATGAACAGAGATTGACCGGAAGCGCTCAAACGGAACAAAGACAAACAAAATGAAAAATAAAAATAAGAACAAAAAATACAGCAAAAAACTGTGAATGGTTTTCACACCTGAAAAAAAAGAAGTGAAATTGAATAAAATTTTGATAAATCATTTTATGCCAGTATATATGAATACTTGTAAAAAAAGGCTATTCCGATACATGTATTTATTAATATAATATAATATAATATAAAAGTAAAGTGATCTCGTCGGGGTGGCCCAAAGTCGGCATTACCCAGACAGCGAGGGCGTCTATCCCCCTTTCACTAGCGCTATACTAAGAAGATTATTTGTCTCCTACTTTCAGCTCCTTACTTTACCGCAAAGATCCCTGTGCTATGTTGAAATATAAAAGGAAATAATCTGTTGTATGGATAAGAATTTTATATTGGAATGCCGATACGTGTTTTGACCAATAGTATGTCCTTGTATACATATATGTTGTATAAATTTTATGTTTTCTCAATTATTATTATTTTTATTATTTTGTATTTAAAATAATAATAAATAGAATCAATGCGTACAAGTACAGACTCTTGGTCAAACACGTGTCAGCATTCCAATAAATAATTTTTCTCCATACAACATATCCATTCCTTCTATCTTTCAACTTACACATACACATATAAAAACACACACACACACATATATGTGTGTGTGTGTGTGTGTAATATTATATTATGTAGCCTAGCAAAATAAAAAACGCCCTCCAGGCGATGTAAAAGTAATTTTTTGAAAGATATTGCTTGAGGAGGTGGAAGTTCAAAATTAAATGTCGGAGAGTTTGAACCATGAATCATGAAATAATCAAATTTATTAAAGGAGTAAAAAAAATAAAACAATTTGAAATCGAAACTAAATTCTATTAACTTTGAATATCTATTAAAATAAAACAAACTATATATAAATATATGATACTGGGGATGTATCTATTAAAACTTGTTTGAAAAAAAAACAATGAGGACTGTCTAATGTTGCTTGCTCAAATTTTGAGTGTATTTATTATATGTTATGACGATTTCGGGTATAGTGACGTAAGCAGTGACGTAGTTTTTGTTACAGACAAATACCGGAAGCGAATCTCTGAAGATCCTCATGGTGAAAATCGAGTAGGTTATTCCTGTATATGCCATTATAATAAATTTTCTCTACTCATGTATTGAGCACTATATATTTGTTATATAGCTGTCTTATTGTGAAACTTGCATCAACTAACCATTGTGACCAATTTCACCGGTAAGTCACCTTTTTCATATAAAATCATAATATATATATATATATATATATGTGTGTGTGTGTGTATGTGTGTGTGTGTGTGTGTGTGTGAGTGTTTTTGTGATGGTATGCAAGCTTGTTTTGCTCATAATTTCCGTTTTGTAGTGTGTTTGAACTTGAGGCTCTCTCCCTTTTACATCCGGGCCTTTTGCCAGCGTAAGTAAGCCAAGGCGAATAAATAAGCGAAGCACAATAAGTAAACAGCTAATAGGGGGGTGAGGTTGCCCCTAGTCGTGGTTGGGGGGAGACGGGTGGTTTCATGTACAAGACAATAGACAATGATCTGTTCCTGTCAAGAGAAATGAGTGCCAGTCAAATTACATGAAATACAATAGCATCAAATCTCGTCTTGGCCGAGAACAGAGAAACTTCGAGAACTGAGGAAAAGCGGAAGGCGCGGGGGGGGGGGGGGCGCGAAGATGTGGATTGACAATACAACCTCTGCTCGACGCGCCCTATTCTCTCAGGACCGAACCGGGGAAAGTCTACGCGTCACTATTCATTCGCCTCTTTTCCAAGTTCCATTGTATTAACTGACCAAGGGTGCATCTGACCCGCCATTGCCACTGACCTGGGCCGTTTTTGCCGCGTAATAGGCGAATGGCATTTCTTATCAGTCGTTTCGTGAAACATTTCTGACAGCCGAGTGCCGACATGTTCATTCTACGGCCATCTTTGATATTATTTTTCCAATGCAACGTTGCCTTTCTTGACTCCACGTTCATTTGACGAAATCAATTTCTTTGTGTTTTCTTTCTTCATGTTATTTCACGATCCATTTGATATATATATATATATATATATATATATATATATATATATATATATGATGAGTCTATGTGCATGTGTGTAATATATATATATATATATATATATATATATATATATATATATGTCTATATATATAATACATACCTATATTATATGTACACAATACATAGCATCTTCAGATATACCGACAAACAGGCATACATGGACTCCATAAAAACATCATATATATATCATCATCATCATCATCATCATCATGTCGCGCTGTCAGCGCGGATATCTATGACAATCTCTCTCCATCCGTCCCTATCGCTCACCATTCTCGGGAGGTCCTCTATGCAGCATCCTGTATCCGCACAGAGCTGATCAATGTACGTCTTTGCTGGTCGGCCCACATTGGCGTGTTCATGTGCTGGCTTCCACAGGAGGACGTCGCTTATGAGTTCATCCTTGCTTCTCCAGCAGTATCCCGCGTGTCTTGTCCGTCTCACTCGGATGGTTTGGGTGATATGTGGCAGGTTGCCGTACAGCTGCTTTCTCGTGGGGTGTTGTTTCCACGTCTTGTTCAGGATCATCCGCAGCATTCTTGTGCAGCTCCCATCTAGTTTATTCTCTCTCTCTCTCTCTCTCTATATATATATATATATATATATCTATAATCGAGATTGTGTGTTTTTCTGTCTGAAGCCGAACTAAATCACTACTCAAGTCACAATTCCCTTAGTTGACGTCACATTTACCATGATTTTATTTTTATTTATACCTCAATTATTAATAAAATTGTCTTATATTACTTATACTGTTAACCATATTTACATACTAATAACATGCAATTGTATTATATATACAACAAAATAGCGGTTTACAGTATGAATGGGAAGCCTAATTTGCATATTGATATTAAAAATTTGATTTAATAAATATATGCTTAGTATTATTAATTTCTAATTGTTTGCTTTCATCAATGAATATGAGCAAAAATCTCTTAATAAATCTAAAGAAATCCCTTAACAAGAAGAAATAACTAAATATTATTCTTTACTTCCTATTTTAACTAAACAGTTAAATTAGGAAAATTTAACAATGAAAGACGGGAGTAGGGAAAATGATGGAATAGTTTCAAAGTTGTTCTATTTTTCAATCATACCCCTCTGTTCCAAATCTTTTTATCTACATTCTTATTCAGTTTCATGGCATTTCTAATTTAATATGATATTTTATTATATTAAAACTTAAATACATGCACCCGGAGGGTGCATATATTTGCTAGTATATATATATATATATATATATATATATATATATATGTGTGTGTGTGTGTGTGTGTGTGTGTGTGTGTGTGTGTGTGTCTATATTTATGCTTATTCCTTCATTTATAATGTACTTATTTGCAATTTGGGATAATTATATTTTATTACACGCTTTCTTTCTTTCTCTTTCTTCTTTCTTTTTTTTTTTTTTTACTAATCTCAGTCGGTAGAGCGTTCAGATAGAAACCACAAGGTTCCTGGTTCGATACCAGCCCTCGCCAACTCAGCGCATGAGTAGCACAGGATCTGTGCGGTAAAGTAAGAAGCTGATGGTAGGTGTGGCGCTCCACCTCAGATGCAAAAACAATCTCCTTGGTCTAGCGCAAGTGAAAATGGGATAGACTCCCTCGCTGATTGGCTGATACCAACATTAGGCCGCCCGACAACTTTACTTTTTACTATATATATATATATATATATATATATATATATATATATATATATATATATCCTTTTGTTTATTCGTACAATGATCATGTGCTTATGTGTGATTAAAGGTAATTACTTTTTATTTAATTTTTTCTTCTTTCTTTTTTTCACTGTTCTCTTGCCTTCTTTTTTTCCTTCATATTTTTGATATTTTCTTATTTTTCTTTCCTTCAATTTCTTACTTTTTGGTATTGTCTTTATTTCTTTCTTCTTTTTTCTTTTTCTTTCTTTTTGGTATTGTCTTTATTTTCTTTCCTTCAAACTTTTTCTTTCTTCTTTCTTTCACATTTTTTGGTATTGTTTTTTTTCTTTCCTTCAAACTTTTTCTTTCTTTTTCTTTCATATTTTTTGGTATTTCTTTTTTCTTTTCAAACTTTTTCTTTCTTCTTTCTTTCATATTTTTTGTATTGTCTTTATTTTTCTTTCCTTCAAACTTTTTCTTTCTCTTCTTTTCATATTTTTTGGTATTGTCTTTATTTTTCATTCCTTCAAACTTTTTCTTTCTTTCATATTTTTTGATATTGTCTTTATTTTTCTCTTTTTTCTTTCTTTTCTTTATTGTCTTTATTTTTCTTTCTTTTTTTTTCTTTCTTTTTGGTATTGTCTTTATTCTTTTTCTCATCAAACTCATTCTTCTCTCTTTCATTTTTTTCCATTTTGTACTTACATTATTTTCCTTCTATAAATTTCCCCCATTATTTTTCCTTTTCTTTCTTTTTCCTTTTCTTTCCTTTTCCATTCTCAACGTTTCTTGCTTTCTCTTTTGTTTTTATTTTGTTTTGAGTTTTTCTTTCTTTTTACTTTCTTATTTCTTTTCTTTTCTTTTTTTTTTTGTATTATGTTTCTTGATTTTCTTTTCTATAATTTCCTTTTGATTTTCTTTTCCCTTTCCTTCAAAATATTTCTTTTCATTTCCCTTTCTTTATTCATACTAGTACAAAATTAAAAAAAACCCCAGGCGATATAAAAATAGATTTTTGAAACATTGCCTGAGGGGTGGGAGTAAAAAATTCAATGTCAGCGAGTTTGTACACTAAGTAAGTAAAATCATCAAATTCATTAAAGGATTAAAAAATAAAACAATTTGAAATGTAAACTTTAAATATGTATTAAAATAAAACAAACTATTTATAGATATATAATACCAGTCATGTATTTATTAAAACTTGTTTAAAAAAAACAATGAGGACTGTCTAATGTTGCATGTTCGAATTTTGAGTGTATTTATTCTATCTTATGACGATTTTGGGTAATGTGACGTAAGCAGTGACGTAATTTTTGTGACAGACAAAAACCGGAAGCGAATCTCCATTATTAAAAGAAATTTCTTGCATTCGTTTTCTCTTTCAGGCCTATTCTTTTTCTGTCCGTTTTGTTTTTCTCTTTCTTTCTTTCTTTCTTTCTTTCATTATTCATTAATTTTTTTATTCATTTATTTATCTATTTCTAGCATTTCTTTTCTCCTTTCCTTCTAATTCTTTTCTTTCTTTCATTTTTTTCATTGTCTTTTTGTTCTTTCTTTTTTTTTTTCTTTCTATTTTTGTTTATTTTTCTATCGTATAGTTTTTTTTGTATGTTTTTCTTTTTCTTTCATTCTTTTTGTTTTCTTTTTTTCTTCTCTCTTCCTTTGTTTATTTGTTTGTTTGTTGTTTTTTTTTTGTTTCATAATATATTTCTTTTTCTCCTGGAATAACATATTGTTTTCTTTTTTTCATTCTTCTTTTTCTTCTTTGTGTCGCCATTATTTTTCTTTGCTTCTATGTATTTCATTCTTTCTATCTATATTGTCTTTATTTTCTTTCTTTTTTCGTCTTTGCTCTAATTTAGCAGTTCTTTCTTTTTCTTCCCTTCAATACATTTTTTCTTTCTTTCTTTTTGTTTTCTTTGATTCTTTCTCTCTTTTTCTTTCTTTCTTTTAGTATTGTCTTTCTTTTTCTGTTTCATTTTTTACTTTCTTTATCTATTTCTCTTTCTCTATTTTTTTATTTTGCTTTCTTTCTTTATTCTTTGTTTCAATTCATTTATTGTTTTTTCTTTCTTTTTTCTTTTCTTTTCTTTTTCCTTCCTTTAGTGTATTGGATTCCTTCTTTTTTTCTTTCGTATTTTCTTTCTTTTCTTAACTTTTCTTTTCTTTTTCCGTCCTGCAATTATATTCTTCTTTATTTATTCATTGTCTTTCTTTATTGTCTTTCTTTTTCTTTTTTTTCTTTATTTCTTTCTTCTTGTATTTCTTGTATTTCTTTTTCTTTTTTCTTTCTTTCTTTCTTCTTGTATTTATTGTATTTCTTTTCCTTTTTTCTTTATTTATTTCTTCTTGTATTTTATTGTATTTCTTTTTCTTTTTTCTTTATTTTTTTCTTTTTTTCTTTTTTTCTTTATTTATTTCTTGTATTTTATTGTATTTCTTTTCTTTTTTTTTCTTTATTTATTTCTTCTTGTATTTTATTGTATTTCTTTTTCTTTTTTTCTTATTTATTTCTTCTTGTATTTTATTGTATTTCTTTTCTTTTTTCTTTATTTATTTCTTCTTGTATTTTATGTATTTCTTTTTTCTTTTTTTTTTTTTTTATTTCTTCTGTATTTATTGTATTCTTTTTTCTTTTTTTCTTTATTTATTCTTCTTGTATTTATTGTATTTCTTTTCTTTTTTCTTTCTTATTCTTCTTGTATTTTATTGTTATTTCTTTCCTTTTTTCTTTATTTATTTCTTCTTGTATTTTATTGTATTTCTTTTTCTTTTTTTCTTTATTATTTCTTCTTGTATTTTATTGTATTTCTTTTCTTTTTTTCTTTATTTATTTCTTCTTGTATTTTATTGTATTTCTTTTTCTTTTTTCTTATTTATTTCTTCTTGTATTTTTGTATTCTTTTTTTTTTTTCTTTATTTATTTCTTCTTGTATTTATTGTATTTCTTTTTATTTTTCTTTATTTATTTCTTCTGTATTTTATGTATTTCTTTTTCTTTTTTTCTTATTTATTTCTTCTTGTATTTTATTGTATTTCTTTTTCTTTTTTTTCTTTCTTTATTTCTTCTTGTATTTTATTGTATTTCTTTTTATTTCCTGCAATTACATTTCGTTTTCCTTCTTTCTTTCTTTACGTCTTTCTTTTTTTCTTCCTGCCTCTTTCATTACTAATGCATAAACTTTCTTTCCTTCAGTATAATTGTTTCCTTCTTTCTTTCTTTCGTATTTTCTTTCTTTTCTCATCTTTACTTTTCCTTTTCCATCCTGCAATTATATTCTTCTTTATTTATTCATTGTCTTTCTTTATTGTCTTTATTTTTCTTTTTTCTTTCTTTCTTTCCTCTTGTATTTTATTGTATTTATTTTTCTTTCCTGCAATTACATTTCGCTTTCCTTCTTTCTTTCCTTCTTTAAATATTGTATTTCATTTCTTTCTTTCTTTCTTTCTTCTTTCTTTCGTTCTTTCCGCCTCTTTCATTACTAATGCACAAACTTATCATTTGTCATGTCAAAACAGTTTTGTTATGATTTGGCCGCGGGAGAATGCTTCCTTATAAAAGATTCTTCGAAACATCACAAAAGTAATTTGCCGAATCTTATTACATTAGATAACAAGGTTCATGAGAATCTTATCATATGACCAGACAACGACAAATTCTACTTTTCATTCGTCGACCATTTTTAGTTCCAACTAACTACATTCCTCTACAGAACCGTAATTCACGGAGCTGAAGGCCATCAGAACAAGTTGGTATCGACAAAAGTTAGACTGGCAGGCGAGGAGCCCTTGTGCGACCCCAAACATGGCTGTGTGCTCAGCGGAAGCTAATTTCAGTTGGACAGGCCTGGGAATAGGCAAAAGTTCGCCAAGGTCTTCAACTTGTTATGAACGAATGCAAGACTTGAATTGACGTAGAAGTTAAAAATCGCAATGAAGAAACAAAAATGGCACAAATGGAAGTGCATTGTTTGACGGTTATTCGCTGAATAAATGAAAGAAATTATATTGCGACCTTTTTATCAGCAGAGGGATGGGGCAAGCCACTCTCGTGAGTAAATAACAATTATCTATACTTATAGAGAACGTAAGCAACTCCGAGAAATATATCGCTAGTAAAAAAAAATGGACAAGACTTATAATATCAGCACAAGATTACTTTTGTGGGGAGTCTTTATGGCGTAGTGGCTAATGCGCTGGACTGTGACATTTTAGTAAGCAGGTTCGAAATCCAATCGTGCTATTACGTTCACATTCTGACTATTAACTATTGTGGAGAGGGAGGATATGCTGTTGGGCGACAGCTCACACTCCAAAAAAACACCTGCCCAGCCTACGTAGTTTTTCCCACTACAAAAACGATACCCATGCTGTAAGAGGAAACTGGATAATTTCCACCTCAGATGCCTACGCTGCATCCTACGCATACGTGTCAGGACAAAGTGCCAAACACAGATATGCTGGAACGAGCAAACAGGAACATAATGCCCGACATCAACTGCGAGAGAGACGCCTACTTCAGTTTGGTCACATCAGGAGGACGGACTTAGGCTGCATCTCCGAAAACCTACTGTACGGCGAATCGGCAGACCGTACCCAACCAGGGAGACCACGCTTGCACTTTAAAGATGCCATCAAAGGAAAATAAAGACATGCCACATTGGCACCAACACATGGGAGGCTTGTGCAGACGACCGTGCGACCTGGTGACTCCTTGTCAAACAAGGAACTTAAAGGAGTGAAAAAGAGCAACCCCAGCAGGCATCAGTGTTTGCTTGCAGTGATTGCCATTCAAGAGGTTCAGTCACTCACACAGCTGCAGATTTTTTAAAAAGTGGACACTACGCCATCGTCTTTAGTAGACAGAAGGATACCAATCAATGTTCTTCAACAGGATAACTTTAGCATTAAATACTTCATGTTATAATGGTTTAATTTCTGTAAGTATATCACCATTACAGAGCAAGAAGAGAACATCGTAGCGAGACATTTCTCTGGGAAATACTGAGGGAATACTCTAAATTAGAGAATAAAGAGATTGTCAAGTGAATTTGTAATATACCTGAAACTTTGAGATACACATGGTTCGCCTTATGCCGACCAGAAGACCAATGGCTGACTATTTCCATTTCTATGAATTCATAATCATCTTACTCCATTTTTTACCCACTACATAATGACTTTCTTGCGTTCTTTATCGTACTTTTTCTTCCTGTGGTCATCCTCTGATGAGAATTCATGTTAAGGATGAATCCACCGATTATTGTAATTCTCATATCATCTTCGCTAACTTTCATCGTCATCTCTTCATATCTTTTACTCCAACCCTTATGACTTTCTTGCGTTCTCTACCATAGTTCTTCCTGTGGAAATCCTCTGATGAGACTCAGAAAATAAAGAATTCTTGTTAACGATGAATCCACCGATGATTGCAATTCTCATATCATCTTCACTAACTTTCATCGTCATCTCTTCATATCTTTTACTCCAACCCTTATGACTTTCTTGCGTTCTCTACCATAGTTCTTCCTGTGGAAATCCTCTGATGAGACTCAGAAAATAAAGAATTCTTGTTAACGATGAATCCACCGATGATTGCAATTCTCAAATCATCTTCGCTAATTTTCATCGTCATCTCTTCATATATTTTACTCCCTCACTTATTATAACTTTCTTGCGTTCTCTATCATAGTTCTTCCTGTGGAAATCCTCTGATGAGACTCAGAAAATAAAGAATTCATGTTAAGGATGATTCCACCCATGATTGCAATTCTCATATCAACTTTGCGAACTTTCATCGTCATCTCTTCATATATTTTACTCCCACTCTTATTATGACTTTCTTGCGTTCTCTATCGTAGTTATTCCTGTGGAAATACTCTGATGAGACTCAAAAAATAAAGAATTCTTGTTAAGGATGAATACGCTGATGATTGCTATTCTCATAGAAATTTTACTATTGTTGTTGTATGCTGATGCTTTTTCCTTATTTTTCAGGTTATTTACGGTGTGTTTTGGTTTGATTTTTTTTATTTTCACAGATATATTTTGATATCATCTACAATGCATTTTCATAGTAAAAATAATTTCCAATGCATTTTTATAGTAAAAATGATTTCCAATGCATTTCATGGTAAAAATAATATCCAATGATTTTATATAGTAAAAAATCATTTCCAATGCATTTTTTATAGTAAAAATCATTTCCAATGCATTTTCATACTAAAAATCATTTCCAATGCATTTTCATAGTAAAAATCATTCCAATGCATTTTCACAGTAAAAATAATTTCCAATGCATTTTCATAGTAAAAATTTTCATTTCCAATGCATTTTCATAGTAAAAAATCATTTCCAATTTTTCATAGTAAAAATCATTTCCAATGCATTTTTATAGTAAAAATCATTTTCCAATGCATTTTTATTGTAAAAATCATGTCCAATGCATTTTTATAGTAAAAATCATTTCCAATGCATTTTTATTGTAAAAATCATTTCCAGTGCATTTTTATAGTAAAAATCATTTCCAATGCATTTTTATAGTAAGAATCATTTCCAATGCATTTTCATGGTAAAAATCATTTCCAATGACCTTCATTAACTTTTATCGGCAAACAGGAATACAACATTTTGTTGGAGAGAGAATGGGAAATTGAAATAAGGATGAAGTTCTTTTACAATGAATCGTTTTTTTTTACTTCTTTCTTACTGGAATATTCTAACCCATTTCTTTGATGTCCTTTATTCTTCTTACACCGTAACTATTTTTTTCATTGACTTCCTTTTTTAAAAAAAAAAGAAGACATTATCATGGTAAACATACGTATATACATAAGCCATAAATTCTTTGGAAAGATATGAATCCAACATTTCTCTCTCCAGCTCTTCAGGTAAATAGTAGGACAGACTAGACGTAGTATGGCAACAGGTCTAGAAAGAAAACTGATTTCAAACCTGTTAAACCCCGTTGAAAAAAAAACGACCATTTCTGGTTGACTGCGATTAAAAAAAAAGTAGTGCTTCCTTCGTCAACTCGAGAATACCATTTTACGTCTCTTTAATTTTTAGATCAGGCCAGAGGGAGATTGCAATGCAGATGATAAAGTGAGTGTTGTTTTTTTCTGTGGCAGCGTGTCTGACCTTTATCTTTTTTCATATGTGTACTGGTCATCATCTCTTCATCTTGTCTTTGTCTCCATCAATTCTCATCGGGAAGCTGCAACGCCAGGCTTATGCATCATTAAGAAACGGAACTTTGTAGCTAGTCTTAACGCATCTTCTCTGTTACCCCTTATTCTTCTTACACCCTGTTTTTGTCTCTCTTTAAAAAAGACGTTCTCATGGTAAACATATGTATATACATAATCCATAAATTTCCTGAGTATTGAAAAACTATATTCTAATGTATCTTCTCTGTTACCCCTTATTCCTTTTACACCCTGAGTTGTCGAATCATTTTTGTCTCCCTTTTTTTAAAAAAAGAAGACATTTTCATGGTAAACATACGTATATACATAAACCATAAATTCCTTGTGTATTGGAAAAAAGAAAACTATGATTATTAATTCATGTCTGGTTTTCTTTCTCTTCCTTTTTGTTTCATTCTTAATCTTATCATTTCCTGTCTTCATTATTCATCCATGATTTATCAAAATCTTACACAACAATTCAATTGTTTTACCAACAGGAAAAAAAGAAAAGAAAAAGAAATACATGAATATTTTTTATTGTATCATTTCTTTTATCTTTCTTTTACTCTAGCTTACTAAAAGAATTTTAATGCATCACAATCTTTACATTTTACACTTAAGTCCCTAAAATTCATCTTTCTCTACTACTACTACTACTACTACTACTACTATAAGTAGTAGACTTTTTTAGTAGTAGTAGTGAGTAAAAAGTCGTCGGGACGGCCTTAAGTCGGTATCAGCCAATCAGCGAGGGAGTCTATCCCCTTTTCACTTGCGTTAGACCAAGGAGATTTTTTAGTGTCTGAGGTGTCGCCACACCTAACATCAGCTCCTTACTTTACCAACAGGAAAAAAAGAAATACACAAATAGTTTCTCTTGTATCCTTTCTTTTAGCTTTATTTTACTCTAGCTCACAAAAGAAATAATATATCGCGTAAGAATGGTTCAAAGTTATATACTTAATATACAAAACTCCGACGAAGGTTAACAGACAAAACATTTAATATAGTACAGCACATGGATATGACGAGATACAAGGTACATAGGTAAAAAGATAGATACATATTACATAGGTAAAAAGATAACATATAAAAGCCACAGACATGAGACTAGGGATAGTCCATGCTGTGAATGACTTACAGTAAAGTAAGGGGGGGGCGAAAGCCCCAACGTGACGGGGTAGACCTTAACAAACCCATGTGTCTCGTAGTATCAGGAACAGGCAAAGAGGCAGAAGGGTTTGAACCCAGCGCTTAAATATTATAGCCCCCTAGCGGGCACCAGCAACTAAACGGGCAGACAACTCAATGGGAAGATAATCCCTACAATCGCAATATTTACATTTTATACTTACCAACATATTTTCATCTTTCTCTATACTACTACTACTACCACTAGTAGTAGTAGTAGTATGACAGCCCTGTTGGTGGTGTTTCAGAATGAACCGACTACAAATCTGCAGAAGGGTAAGACCCTTCAATGGGGCTACCTGATGGCCAAGGTGGTCATTCGTGATGCTTAAGGATGGAACCCTAAGAATTAATTAAGAATTTTAATGTATCGCAATCTTTATATTTTGCACTAAAGTCCCTAAATTTAATCTTTCTCTACTACTACTACTACTACTACTACTAATAATAATAATAATAATAAATATAATAATAATAATAACTAGCAGGACCTTCGGATATACCACAGTATGATAATCTAATCATTACAACGTTTACTTAAGAGTAATTACAAGATAGTCCTATTCGTAAGAGTAGTAAGGTCTAAAGTTAGTATTAGCCATACAGTGAGGGAGTCTATCCCCTTTTCACTACCGCTAGACCAAGGAGATTGTTTTCTTTGGGCGTCGAGACGGAGCGCCACACTTACCATCAGGTCCTCACTTTACGACACAAATCCCTGTGCAACTCATACGCCGCTCACATCCCTGAGCTACTCATACGCTGATTTGCCGAGGGCCGGTATCGAACCAGGGAACTTGTGGTTCCTAGTCGGATGCTCTACCGACTTAGCTAAACCGAAAATATGATAATCTTGATTTAACTCTCTTCAATTTTTTCCTTCTTTTCATCTTTTCATTATGTTCGGTTGAAACAGATTAGCATTATCGCTTCCCCGCGTTCACCCCCTTTTTCTATCTTCCCCTACTTCATTTCTTTCATGCTTTCTTATAATATTTTTCTCTGTATCATGTCCTTTTTATTATCTTTCTTTCTTTATGATAAAAACGGAATAGTCCATTATTTAAGAAAGAATAATTCAGTGGATAAGCAACACCAGCTGATTAGGATTTACGTTTTCCATTTTATCTTGGATAGTCCGGACGGTCTCATTTTCTTCCAGGGTGTCTTGTAAGATGATAACAGACGTACTTTTAATGAACACGCGTATTACTATATATATATATATATAATGATACTGGACCATATGACCTTTAGGCACACCTTTTTTGATCTCGATTAAGAAAGGACATGTTTTTTCATTTACACCGTCAATATCGGGTTGTTTTAACAGACAATTTTTAGATTTTTAAAAATTATAAAACTAACCCCTAACCCTAACCCTAACCCCTAATCCAAACCCTAACCCCTAACAAACAACTGTGTAAATGAAAAAACATTGTCCTTTCTTAATCGAGATCAATAAGGGGTGCTTAATGGTAATATAGTCCATAATACTTTGCTAATGAATTGAAAAAAAAAAGCTGTGGCCCATGAGGGTTAAAATGATAACTCTTGTAGTTAGTGTACTACGATCTCCAAAAGTTTAGAAAACAGTCTGGATGAACGGTAAATCAGAGGAAGAATTGAGACCATCCAGACAACAGCATTGTTGAGATCGTCTAGAACAGGCATGATGGACATGTGGCCCGCGCACCGAATGCGGTCATTAGTAAGCATAGGTTTGGCCCGCGCGCAGGCTGCACACTGATACGACTATTCTACAGTACCCTAGGTTTATTTTAATTTTTCCCAAAAAATTATTGGGTGAAAACGCTCGTTTATTTTTATTAGTGCAATGTGTTGTGAAGAAACAGTCTGTTATCGAAGCATGTTCTCTCTCCCCTTCCTTTGAGTTGCGGAAGGAGGAGGCTAACGCAGTCTATCTCCTGCTTTCATTCAAAATATTGCCATAATTGAAAGTGATAGTGACACTTACACGTTTTATTATTTGAACTCGGTCAGTAATAGTCTTTTCTTTTCTTTTCTTTTTAACAAAACATATTCTTTAAAATATGCATTCATTGGCTTTTAGATAATGATAAGAAATTAATGACAGCAATCATCACTTTATTCTGTAAATGCATAAAAAGAATTTAAATGCATTTAAAGACTTAGTTGTCATGTGAGGCCCTCATGACTGGCATATGTAATCTATGCGACCCTCATAACGTACATATGTAATCGACGCGGTACTAGGGGGCAACTCAGTTTTACATGCGTTGTCTAAAGTACTCAGAAGTGTCATGGAGACCTGAATATGACTTGTCACTCCAGTGAAGGGCCATCAGCTTAGGCTGGGGTGAAAAAACTCACAAGGAGTGAAATAATAATAATAATAATAAATAATAATAATAATAATAATAATAATAATAATAATAACGGATCACCTTATTCCAGCAAGAAGACCAGACCTAGTGTTGATAAACAAAAAAGAAAGAACTTGTCAACTGGTGGATTTTGCAGTTCCAGCAGATCACAGGTTGAAGCTAAAGAAAATGAAAAAAATGGACAAATACCTGGACCTTGCCAGAGAACTGAAAAAGTTATGGAATATGAAAGTCAAAGTGATACCAATTGTAATTGGTGCACTTGGAACGGTCCCAAAATGATTGGAAAAGGGTTTGGAAAGTCCGGAATTCAGAGGAAGGATTGATACCATTCAGAAGACAGCACTGCTGCGATCTGTCAGGATACTCAGAAGAGTCCTGGAGACCCGAGGAGACTTGCTGTCACTCAGACTCCAGTGAAAGACCATCAGCCAATGCTGATGTGAAAACTCAAAAGGAATAATAATAATAATATATAATAATAATAATAATAATAATAATAATAATACCTGTACCTTGCCAGAGAATTGAAAAAAGCTGTGGAACATTAAAGTGAATGTCGTACCAATTGTATGTGGTGCTCTTGGAACGGTCCAGGGTTTTTGAAAAGAGATTTGGATGAATTGGAAATCAGACGAAGAATCAAAATTGTTAAGATAGGCTAGAATGTTCATGAAGACCTGGGGGTGAAACTTACTGTCACTCAGACTTCAGTGAGGACTGCCAGCTAACGCCGGTGTAAAAAAATATTACAACACTTTTGACACACCCTTGTAATTACAGCCACCATGATATTATGTCCTAGGGTGGCAGTTACGCGAAAAAAGGGGAGTTAATTGTGACTGTAGACTGAAATCATGTTTTATAATAATATGCAAATTAGCTGCTAATGGTGGAATAGCACCTGCTGAAGATCTACCATGCTTACATAATTATGCAACAAAGGAAGTTGCAGCTTTTATGATTCTGCTTGCTAAAAATGTATGGACAATTTTGCATCTTCTTTTTCTCTCATCTTTATTCTAGACGAATCCGCAGAGAAATAAACAAACAATCGCTTTCGGGTGAAAAATGGACAATAGCAAACTATTTGTGCCCTAATGGGTTCAGAAATGCACTCACTAATTAGTTTTCGAGTATATATATATATATATATTTATATATATATATATATATATGTATGTAATGTAATATATATATATATATATATATATATAATATATATTATGGACTACCGATTTCGATTTCTGTCAGAGGGAAATCGTTAGTATACATCGCTGATGAGACTTAATAAAGTTGAAACAGACTGTACGATATTCTAGCATCGCATAGTCGTTTGCCAAATTCACTTGTCATGGTTATTTTCTATAATTATCGAATTTTATACGATATACGCATTGTAATTGCCTTCAAGCAAAAATATAAATAATAATATATACTTTGTTCAACAATGCTTCTAAAAACAAACATCCAAAAATATCTCATTTCCTTCACCGGGGCATGGGTCTAGTTTGTTGTTATTCATTCAACGTCCGCGTACCTCATATGGTAGAGGCCTGCTATTATCATTGACAGGTTAATTTCGCAGGGATTGTACGATGCGGACCGTTGGCCGAGCGGTAAAGTCACAGACGTTGCCTGCTGGACTACCGATTTCGATTTCTGTCGGAGGAAATCGTTAGTATACATCGCTAATGAGACTTAATAAAGTTGAAACAGACTGTACGATGTTCTAGCATCGCATGATCATTTGCGAAATTCACTTGTCATGGTTATTTTCTATAATTATCGAATTTTATACGGTATACGCATTGTAATTGCCTTCAAGCAAAAATATAAATAATAATATATAATATATATATATATATATATATAAACAAATTTTTTTGTGATGAAACAAAGAAAATACAGTGCTCAACCACAAATTGTAGGAGCTATTATTTATTTAATTTGTTGATCTTTAAAAAAATAAATGCTTATTATAGACAGCTACCCAGGTTGTCTTGCTAGGTCGCAATCATCATGCTGTCAAATTAGATCTTATGGTGCTTATTTAGGCAGTCCAGAATATAACATCAAGAAAGGATCTTCAAATAAACACCATAAGATCTAATTTGACAGCATGATGATTGCGACCTAGAAAAACAACCTGGGTAGCTGTCTACAATAAGCATTTATCTAAAAAAAACTCAACAAATCAAAATATGTATATATATATATATATATATATAATATATATTATATAAAGACTATTGTCCATGGAAATGAAAAATTATATATTTCATGCACATATATAAATATGGAACAATATGTAAATAACAAAGTTGACATACATGATTTTATGCATATAGATATGTATACAGATTGGTATCCTTGTCTAGTCACACTGATGAGACGTGAAACGGCGAAACAGGACTGTATGTGAACGACAATACATAAGCTCTCCACCACTAGTGGTTTGAGCTCTCTGTAAATGGAATTTTCTGAGCAATAAATAAGCAAAGATTGCATAGCTTGCCTTAATACGGATAGTGGCCTAGTATGTGTATAACAGTAATGTGTATAACAGTAATAATATGCAAATTAGCTGCTAATGGTGAAATAGCACCTGCTGAAGATTTACCATGCTTAACTAATTATGCAACAAAGGAAGTAATGAAATAACTGGAAAACGAATTGGAAAATTCATTCTCATATCTTTTTTCTTATTACTACGATGTCATAATCAATTTGTTGATATTCATTTTTTTTCCTTATAAGAGACGAAATGAGATTCAATTAGTGTGTTGATATTAAAAGGTTGATTCCCCGGGGGTGGGGATTGTCAGCAGGGAAACATCCCGGCTTCGGGGAAAAACAGCATGGGAGCCATTTACTCTTTTCCGTAGTGAAGCTTCCCACCACTCCCTTACACTTTCTTTTTTTCCCTTTAGAAGAAAAGGAAAAGGAGAAGGAAAAGAGGAAAGAGAAGGTTACAAAGAAATTCGATATAGTGTGAAGATGGGTGGGGGGAAAGAAGAAAAGGAGAAGAAAAGGAAAAAGTGAAGGAAGAGAGAGAGAGAGAAAGAGAAGGAGAGAAAGAAAAGGGATATAATACAAAAAGTGGTGGGAGGAGAAAAAGAAGAAAGAGAAGGGTAGAAAGAAACTGGATATAGCGTGAAGATGGGTGGGAGTAAAAGACAAAGAAGGGGGGAAGGGAAAAAGAAAAGGGAAAGATAAAAGAGAAGGACAGAAATAAATGCGAAAACGAGTGAGATGAAAAGAAGGGAAAGAAGGAAAAGAAAAAGGTGAACAAATGAAAAACTTATTATAGAAGTCGGACGAAAGAAGAAGAAGAAGAAGAAGAAGAAGAAGAAGAAGAAGAAGAAGAAGAAGAAGAAGAAGAAGAAGAAAGAAAATGAAAAGGAGAAATGGTTACAAAGAAGTGCAGAAAAAACAAAAGTTTTTGAAAAAGGAAGAAAAAGAAGGAATCATAAGTTAAGAAAAGGGAAAGAAGAAGAAGAAGAAGAAGAAGAAGAACAAGAAGAACAAGAACAGAAACAAGAACAAGCATAAAAGGGGAAATGGTTACAAAGAATGCAGAAAAAACAAAAGTTTTTGAAAAAAGAAGAAAGAGAAGGAATCATAAGTGAAGAAGAAGAAGAAGAAGAAGAAGAAGAAGAAGAAGAAGAAGAAGAAGAAGAAGAAGAAGAAGAAGATATTAAAGAAATAGGGGGGGATGAATACAGGAAGAAGTTGCAAACAATGAGAATTAGAGGAAGAAGTATGTCTAGAGAGAAACAAATGGCGGGATGGAGGATGTGGAAATGGTTGCAGCTTTAACGATTCTGCTTACTAAAAATGAATGGAAAATTTTGAATCTTCTTTTTCTCTCGTCTTTATTCTAGGCGAATCCGCAGAGAAATAAACAAACAATCGCTTTCGGGTGGAAAATGGACAATAGCAAACTATTTATGTCCTAATGGGTTCAGAAATGCACTCACTAATTAGTTTTCGAATATATATATATATATATATATATATATATTATATATATATATATATATAATATAAAGACTATTGTCCATGGAAATGAAAAATTATATATTTTATGCACATATAAATAAAGGACAATATGTAAATAACAAAGTTCACATACATGAATTGGTTATTTCCTAGTTGAGTAACATGAGTGACCCATGAAAAACAGAACCCAAATTATTTATTTATTTTACCATTAAACTAACCCTAACCCTAACCCTAACCCTTTGTAGGGATTATCCTCCCACTGAGTTGTCGCTTGTTCTCACCAGGGGCTATAGTATTTAAGCGCCTGGTCACTTTCTCTCTTTTCTGGTTGTTCGACTACGAGACACATGGGTTAGTTAAGGTCTACCCCTTCTCGTTTGGGGCTTCGTTCCCCCCTTACATTACTGTAAGTGAATTAACACTGCATGGACTATTCCTAGTCTCATGTCTGTGGCTTTTATGTTTATCTTGTACCATTCATGAATGTGTCTTTATCTTTGTTTACGTACACCTTGTATTATGTACCCCTTTTATCCATGTGCAGTATACGTATTAAATGTTTTGTTTATCAAACCATTGTCGGAGTTTGTATCTTCAAGTTCTATCACTTTATACCTTACACCTTGTTGGACTTAAACTTTAAAAAATTTAAAATTAACAGTTTTATTACAAATTTTGTGGGTTCTGTTTTTTTTTGATCACCCTGTAACATTATGTTAATCAACTAGGGGAGTTAGGGTTAGGGTTTAGCGTTAGGGTTAGGGTTAGGGTTTAGGGTTAGGATTAGGGTAGGGTCGGGGTTTAGGGTTAGTTTAATGGGAAAATAAATAAATTGGGTTCTGTTCTTTCTGGGTCACCCTGTAATATCATGTTACTAAACTAGGAAATAACCTGTAAATTTATACATATACATAATCATACAAATTGGTATCCTTGTCTAGTCACACTGCTGAGACGTGAAACGGCGAAACAGGACTGTATGTGAACGACAATACATATGCTCTCCACCCTTAGTGGTTTGAGCTCTCTGTAAATGGAATTTTCTGATCGCTAAATAAGCAAAAATTGCATAGCTTGCCTTAATATAGATAGTGCACTCCCTAGTGACCTAGTATGTTTTTAACAGTAAAATTCCATTTCTAAAACGTGGGTGTGTAGATGGTGCGGTGGTAACATATTTTATTGATAACAATTTGATCGGATTTCAAACCTAACTTGATGCAGCCTGCCATGTCTAGTCACTGATGAGCCGTAGAACGCCTAAACATGACGGTATGTGAATGACAATACATATGCTTTCCACCCCTGGAGTGTTGAGCTCTCTGGAAAACGTTATATTTTCAATGGGTTTTAAATAATCATTATTTCATATTAATTGGCATGTGATTTATTAAGAATGCCTATATTAATGTCTAGCTGAGATGGATTTGCCTCAAAATAGCCCATATTATTAATGAGTTTAAAACCACACAATGTGATCATATCTTATTATAATGGAGATTGTGTGTTTTTCTGTCTGTAACCGAAACTATATTCCTACTCAAGTCAAAATTCTCTTAGTTATTGACATAACATTCTCCATGATTTTATTTTTATCTAAACCTCAATTATTAATAAAATGGTCTTACATTATTAATACTGTTAACTATGTCTACATACTGACAACATGCAATTATATTTATATATACAACAAAATAGCGGTTTACAGTGTGAACGGGAAGGCTAATTTGCATATTAATATTAAAAAATCGAATTTAATAAATATGTGCTTAGTATTATTGATTTCTAACTGTTTGGTTTTATTTTAATGAATATAAGCAAAAATCTCTTCAATGAATCTTAAATGAAATCCATTAACAAGATAAAATAACTGTCATTTTATTCTTTACTTCCTCTTATAACTAAATACTTAAATTAGAAAAAATAACAATGAAAGATGGAAGAGATGGAAGAGTAAGTTTCAGTTGTTCCATTTTTTATTATACTCCCTCTGTTTCAAATCTTTTATTATACTCCCTATATATTTAATATACTATTTTATTACATTAAAACTTAAATACTTGCACCCGGAGGGTGCATATATTTGCTAGTATATTTAAACAAGATGGAGGCATCTCAAGTCCGACGAGAAGGTTGCCGAGTTTGGAAAGAAACACCTAATGAAGGCACGAGGGCATAATCTGCCGAAACGTTGTGTATATAGCAATAAAGGATATTCTCTCTTTTATTAGGAAAATAAAAGTATACCATAGAATATAGACATGAGACAAATCAATATCACATAGCATAATCCCCAATAATGCTAACAAATTGTGAAAACCAATTACTAAAAAGTATAAATATAAAACACGATATGTATCCCTTCCTAACCGTTAGATATGACATGACCCCAGACGGGTTGATATGCCGTTGAAATCAATAAACAACAGGACAACAGTCCGAAAAATCTAAATTATACAATTAATCAAACCTCATCTAAAAAACTAAAAAAACTCAGGCAAATAATTTTACTTATTATTCTAAATCTAATCACATGACACAAGTTGTCTTTTCTTTCTTGAAAGAAATCTTCTTGTAATAGATTTCCTGTTAATTGTTCAATGTTCTTGTGAAAGGAACAATCTTGGATACACTGATGCTTTTCTCTTAAAACTTCTGAAGTGTCTTGTTTTATTTCTATTCAGGTCACACTGACCTTCACTTAAATCAGCTGCCGATTTTCTTTCCTCCACAGGTCCATTCCTAGTGTTTTCATTGATTGGCAGTTACTACGGGCAATCAATCTTTTCCTATCTTCAAGCCTATATTTGAACATACACCTAATACACTACAACTAAAGATGTGCTACACATACACCTACTCGAACCATTGGCTGCCGCTGCAAAGTTTCATGTTCAATTATGATAATCGGCGTGACTACACTCTAGTTTGTTTGTTTATTGATTTTAACGGCATATTAACCCGTTTGGGGTTATGTCATGCCTAACGGTTAGGAAGTTATACATATTGTGTTTTATATTTATATTTTTAGTATTTGGTTTTAACAATTTGTTAGCATTATTGGGGATTATGTTGTATGGTATTGTTTTGTTTCATGTCTATATTCTATGGTATAATTTTATTTCCTAAAAAAGAATATCCTCAATGATGACATTTTCAAACAGATCTTTCATATTGTTTGCCTTAAAATAACGGTTTCTGGTGTGGGTAAAAAATCTGCATTCCATGAATAAGTGTTTAACTGCCAAAGGTGTTTGACATGTTTCAAATTGTGGTTGTTGTTCTTGTTTGAGTTTATAGGAGTGCGTTAGTCTTGTATGGCCAATGCGTAATCGGGACACAATGACTTGTTCCTTTCTAGACTTCCTTAAAGTGACCCCACTCTAGTAGCTATTTACCGATATCTCACCATGGCTGTTGAATACAAGGATCATTAACGTGGGGGACAACGTACAAACCAAAGCTCACGCCTGGCCAATATTAAAAATTACATGAATCCCCTCGGCATTTTTCTTTTGAGGTGCTTTTGTCTTACTACTTTTAGACGAAGGTGCAGGTGCTGCCTGGGGGATGGACACCTGGAATCACGCTGATATTTTATATCTTACCGGTCCAGGGTTAGCTCAGTCGGTAGAGCGTTCAGCTAGAAACCACAGGATTCCTAGTTCGATACCAACTCAGCGTATGCGTAGCACAGGGATCTGCCCGGTAAAAAGCTAATGGCAGGTGTGGCGCTCAGATGCAAAAACAATCTCTTTGCTCTAGCGCTAGTGAAAAGTGAATATACTCCATCGCTGATTGGCTGATACCGACTTTATGCCACTGACGATTTTACTTTATTTTACCGGTCCAATGGCCGAAGCCACTGGACACTGGGCCTGTGGGCCTGGTAAGTTTCTTCGATTCCACTCTTGTATTATTAAATTGGGGATATATTACCTTTAGGCACCCCCTTTTGATCTCGATTAAGAAAGGAAATGTTTTTCATTTACACCGTCAATATCTCCTTGTTTGTTAGGGGTTAGGGTTAGGAGTTAGTTTTATGATTTAAAAAAAATCGGAAAATCGTCTGTTAAAACAACCACATATTGATGGTGTAAATGAAAAACATGTCCTTTCTTAATCGGGATCAAAATGGGGTGCCTAAAGGTCATATGGTCCTCAAATTGCAAAGTCATCTGAAAATTCCTATTCGTAAGTTAAAGAATGTCATTAGGTCTCATAAACTAAAAAAGCCAAAGTGCTGGCGATATGCGGGTTTCGTAGAAATTGATCTTCAACTTTTCAGATAATGACTATTTGTATAATCGTAGAAGGAGTTCGAGCAAAAAATCTCAAGGAAACAAATTTATCTTAGGCATTTAACTCCATACATTGACGAAAGATGGAGCAAATGCTACTAACATATGGTATCTCCAAAGAAACTGTTACGACTATAATGATACTCTACCAAGATACGAAAGCAATGGTCCGTTCACCTGATGTTAAAACGGATTTCAATATCATTGTCGCTGGAGTCTTAGAAGAGATACATTAACACCATTTATATTCATAATATGCCTAGATTATTCATAATATGCCAAAGTCATCCTTATAGAAGAGCAGCTGTGATACTATCTAACCAAAAGGGGAATGAGGGATTCATACCTTTCCGAAAGGTATGAGTCCGAAAGTGAACGTAATAGTACATCTAGAATTTGAACTTGTTTACTATAATGTCATAATCCAACACATTATCCACACCATAGGGACTCTCTCATTCTTGAAAGGATGCTATCTGTATACAGAGTGTTGTCTATTATAAAATGATTTAAATGGTAAGTTTTAAATGATTTTGTTATACATTAATTTGTATTTACTTTAATTTCAATGTTTGTCTAATAAAACAAGAATTTAAAAAAGCCAACCTACAAGAATATTTAGGATCAAAATTTGATTTTGCAATACCAAACTTACAATATGTAAAAATTATGCTAAGTAAAACTGTTCAATTCTTCTTATTAATGATATGTTTAAAACAACTGGAGGAGAGAGAGAGAGAGAGAGAGAGAGAGAGAGAGAGAGAGAGAGAGAGAGAGAGAGAGAGAGAGAGAGAGAGAGAGAGAGAGAGATGGGAACTTGGAATTAAACCAAGCTCAAGAGTTATTTACTTACATAAACATGAAAATCATTTAATGTTTCCTTTTTAGATAAGAAAAATGTAGTGTTTCATTAAAAAAAGATTATATATATATATATATATATATATATATATATATATATATATATTTAAACAAGATGGAGGCATCTCAATACTCGATGGTAAGCCTCTGAAATTAGTAGACCAGTTCACGTACCTAATTGTAATAAATGTAATGAAAGTGATGTCAATTATAAGCATAAGAAAGGCATGGACTGCTGTAGACAGATTATCGATCATATAGAAATCTCAGCGATAAGAAAAACCCATTATCCTTCTACTGTAAAGCTGCACCACTTGGACTTTACCGAAACGATTGGAATAAAAAAGCTAGATAGGACCATATTCAAGGATGCAGTGTGTTCTAAACAATTGCTGGAGGGTACACTCCACAAAAAACCAGCTGTATGCCTCCTTTTTCTCCTTTACAAAAAACACCCAAGTAAAAAGGAACAAGACATACTGGACATCGCTGAAGAAATAAGGACGAACTCATATATGTTGAACACCTACACATGAACACACTAGTGTAAGCCGACCGAAAAAAGATTTAATCAATCACCTCTGTACGGACATTGAATGCCGTGCGAAGGACCTACAAGAAGTGTGTCGTTCTCCAGTGAGCACCAACACATAAACACACCTTGTAAGCCTCCCAGAAAAAAAACCTACATCAATCAGCCCTGTACGGATAATGAATACCATGCGGAGGACCTACCAGTTTTACGTAATGGACGTAACGTGGAGGCGTGAGGGTAGCCTGATGTGTGGATTAGAAAGGATAAATTTAAATAATAATTTGCCGTGGTTTGATTGGACGAGCAAATAGTACGTGGCGAAGGGGAGAAAGAAGAGCTGAGAGGGCATAGTGTAAATTGAGTCTAGGAGAATGCGTGAATGGAGGAAAACATGAAATTTCTTGCTCTCGGCAGTTGTAATCTGGGGGAAATAAAACACTCATCAGTGAAAAGAAGCGGCCTTGTGTTTTTACTAAAAACTCCAAATGGTAAGATAACCCTCAAACCCCAAGTTGTCTTCCAGACTCAATGATATCCTAGAACTGCCAACAACTGAACAGCAGCCCAGCAACAAGGATTTCATCCTCTCCGATGTATTACTGGTACAGAGATAAGTATATTAAATATTTCTTTATCCACACATCATTCACTCCATCAGAAGTAAGAGCCGTAACATTAAGCAGCGTGTACACATAATCCACTCCATCGGAAATGAGTGCAAGACGTAACGAAGTGTTGACACGTCATCATCTCAACCATTCCGACAAGGAGAGGTAAAGTAAGCAAACGTTTAACACATCTCTCCAGTCCGAAAAGGAGAGCGTAGTGTTATACCAGGAGTAAGAATTGATAGGAATGGGTCCGAGGAAGGGTAATGGGAATGCATGCTGTCAACCCGACCTGATCAGCGTGATGATATCGGACCCTCTAAGCATTGATTGACACTGTTTTAGGTGGTTGGTTGGTTTGGTTTTACGGCATGAAACTGTTTTAGTAATTTCAATGCAAAGTCAAATAAGAACCAACTCTTAAGAAGCAACACGAATCCACAGTAAACATTACTGTTACATTGATTTTTTAATGTTACAACCATTTAATTATGTATCGTTTAAAAAAAATTGAATACAAAAAGGAAAAAAAATGTGGAGAAAAATAAATAAATAAAAATGAAAATAAATAAGATAAAAAGTAAATAAGATAAAAATCTAGAAAATAGATAATTTGAAAATTAAATTAAATCAAATTTGAAATTAAGACAAAAAGTTAAAATTAGTAAAAAAACAATAGGCCTCTCAAGTCTGTAATAATGAAGGTTAACGTACCTTATCCTCAATAAATAACCGACAGTCTGAAGTTGACAAGTTTGAAGAGAATTTACTTCTCATCTCCATGATTATTGCGTCGTATTTACAAGAATAATCGTTGATATGTACTGCAAATCCACCTGTCGACAATTGAGACACATATACTTTTTTTGTTGCATTTGCTTATGGCGAACATGTATGTAGAAATAGTTGACCAATAATTCTTTAGTAACCTGCCAAATACACACACTGACTCCCACAAAACACAAAGTGACCCCCCCTCCATTGGAATATCGACACAATACTATTTTTCTCAAGTAAAATCAATATGATCACCGTGCTGTATGCATTACATGTGTTTCAATTTGGTGTGAATACTTCGCTACAATTTCTAAAGCTTCTAACGTATTGACGTTTAATTGATCATCTGAAGATGAAAACAAAAAAAAATGTAAATATGAGCATATAAAGAACGCGATTCCCTAACTTTTAAGCATGATATAACCCTACACCTGTTTGCCTTCTCTAGGGTACGCAGTAGTGATTCGGCTTATGCAATATATTTGCTACAAGTGCTAGATCATTCCCAACCTTCCCTATCATTCATTACACCTGGAAGCTCATCTGCGGAGCAGCCAGCATCTTCACATAACTGGTCAATGTAGGTCCTTGCTCTTGCTCAGTGTGTTGGCTTCCACAGAAGAACGTCGCTTATGTGTTCATCCTTGCTTCTCCAGCAGTGTCCTGCATGTCTTGTCCGCGGATAGTTTGTGAGATAGTGACCTACAGTTGTTTCCTTGTGGGGTGCTGTTTCCACGATTATTCAAGTCTGCACGCAGAATTCTTGTGCAGCTCATCTAGCTTACTCTAAGATTAGGGTCCAGGTTGTGCAGCTATGCCTGGAAGAACTGTCGCTTCAGCTTGCCAGGAAGATCGAACCTCCATATGACTGATAAACTATACATACTTTTGCTATCCGTGTATTTAAATCGCTCTCTGTGGAGAAGATCTCAAACAGGCAAAGTCAAAAATGTAGATATGAATATCGAATGAACACGATTTCTTAACTTTTAGGCATAAAATAACCCTGGACAGGTTGACATTCCAGTGACGACTTCTCTAGGCTATGCAGTAGTGATTCGGCTCATGCAGCTGTATTTGGTAAAAGCGCTAGATCATCTACGTAGTTCCCATCCTTAAAAGTCTCAGATAGTCAAAGTCAAAAATGTAAATATCAATATAAAATGAACGTGATTCCCTAATTGAATTCCTTTGACTGTTAGACACTTATTCATGGAATGCAATTTTTTTTGCTCACATCAGAAACCGTTATTTTAAAGCAAACAATATGAAAGATCTATTTGAAAATGTCAACATGGAGGACATTCTGTCCTTTGTAGGGGGAAATAAAATTATACCGTAGAATATAGACATGAACTCAATACCATACAACATGATCCCCAATGGTGCTAACACATTGTTAAAACCAATTACTAAAAAATGTATAAATATAAATACACAACATATATTACTTCCTTACCGTTAGGCATGACATAACCCAGACATGCATTAAAATCAAAACAATAACCAACCTAATTTTGGTGCGTACAAATAGATCAATAAATAAATAAATAATTTATCAGTCAAGAGTGGTTCCTCTTTGTTTATGTTAGACTTATAGGAAAGAACCCTGAAATCATCGTTGTGGAATTTTTTACGTGAATGCTAAGCAGTACAGCATACTGTTCCGATATTTCTGGAAGAGTGAATTGCGTCATGGGGCTGCTTTCCACGCAAGCAGTGGCCAGCTGACTCTAGTTTCCAGCGCTGTAGACAAACCTGAAACAACCAAAGTGCATGCGCAAAATTAATAATTCAAGATGGTGACAATTTATCCATCGTACATCATCATCATCATCATCATCATCATCATCATCATCATCATCATCATCAGGTCGTGCTGATAAAATATAATATTATATAATATAAAATTATAAAAGTGAATAGTAAAATTAATATTATTGTTATTATAATATATATATATATATATATATATATATATATATATATATATATATATATATATATACCCTAGACAAGTTGACATGCCGGTAAAATCAATCTACCCCTGGTTCTCAGCGGTACAAAAAAATAGGCGTTGTCGCTTACTACTTGAGAGCTGGTGGGCCTAGGGCGATGTTTATGGAAACTCCCCTTTTGTAAACTATTCCGCAATGTAGTGAGGTCGATACCTGCTGGATACTTCATGATATTGACTCTTGGCAGAGAATAAATAAAAGTTTAGTAAACATTTACTTGGACACCTGCTGTAGTGATATGGTTAACGAGCCCGTGTTTCGGACACTTGACTCGTGCAATGAAATCGATATTCAATCAATACACTAAACTGAGATTATTAGTATGCAAGAATCAGTGTTAACCATTGTGCCACGGCGTGGCAATCAGTAGATGTTTTGTTTGTTTTGTTTGGTCGGATTTGACGGGATGTCAACCCTTGGGTTATTTTATGCCGAACACTCTTTGTATTATTTGGATTTTTTTGGCTATTGCCCTCATCATTGTTGTTATATACAAAACATTTCGTCCTATGTGTCGGTACTGCTATATGGCTGCAACTCTTGGACCTTGAGAATAAGGTAGATCGGAGCGGTGCAAGAAGGCTGAGTTAGGTCTTAAAGATATATATATATATATATATATATATATATATATATATATATAGTAATATAGTCAGAAATATCTACCTAGGTTTCTCCTAACAGATCATCAGGATGGGAGCGGTGCAAGAAGGTAGCGTGAGGTCTTAAACATATATATATATATATATATATATATATATATATATATATACACAAAGTAAGCGTAATTAGTCAGAGAATATCTACCTAGGTTACTCCTAACAGATCAGATCATTTTATTCCCAAATCTCCTCACAAGGGCATGCAAACTTAGCATTTCTTTCTTATACATTTTTTCTCCAGGCAAAAGTTTGTATTGTGTGGTTACAAACTATAAAGCCGGAGTTCTGTTTATACCGTCGGAGTTTAGAAACAATATATATATATATATATATATATATATATATATATATATATATTAATGCTTTAAAAGACCTCCTAAAAGATTCATTATATGGAAAAAAAAATTATGTTTTTTATACAATAGAAGGAAGGGGGCAAAGGGAAAATAAAAACGAGTTTTACCCCCCCCCTCTATTGTAAAAATTTTTTTCTCCATACAATGAATCTTTTAGGAGGTTTTTTAAAGCATTAATAAAATTCTGTACCCCCCCATATATATATATATATATATATATATATATATATATAGTGTGGGATGGTCACTGTTTCAGCTTTTGCTGGAATGACAAAGGTGTCACCTAATTAATAGATATGTAAAACCTTTATATATTTATTTAATTATATTAAGAAACAACCATAATTAAAAGTTAATTACTTTTTAATTACTTATATATATATATATATATATATATATATATATATATATATATATATATATATATATATATAATTATAATCATATAGTGATATTTTTATTGGTTGAGTATCATTGCAAGATTACACTAGTCAACAAAATTTTTGTTGCATTGATATCAACCACTGTTTTATATTTTTTATGTACTGATTTCACAGATGAATTTTTTTTTCCCCTGAATGTTCCCATTTTTTTGCAAAATTTTATCTTGGTTTCACTGTCATTGTCGTCTATTAGCTGGTGAATACACAAAAGAAAATATTACATATAACTTTATTTATAACACAATTTGAAACATATTCAACTATACAAAGGGTAGAATTTATATGAATCTCATTGTTAGATGAGAAATTGGTTTCTATGAAGATACAACATCACAATCAGTATTTAATGCTCTGAAAAACTGCCCAGCTTAATGTACAGAGGAGGAATTATGATCTTTTACCGGCTGACGATTGGATCATTGACAATATTTGGCATACCAACAACAAGTCTCACGTAAGGGTCACTCTTTCTGGCTGGCTCGGCTGTCCCACATGCAAGTAAAACAGGGATACTTTGAAATTCCTCTTAGCTGACCAAGGATGAAGTTTACCATTTTGAAGTCAATGCAAATTGTCCAGTTGTGCTATTTTAGTTGGTCTATCATCTTATTATAATGGAGATTGTGTATTTTTCTGTCTGTAACCGAAACTATATCACTACTCAAATCACAATTCCCTTAGTTATTGACATCACATTCTCAATGATTTTATTTTTTATTTAAACCTCAATTATTAATAAAAATTGTTTTACATTATCAATACTGTTAACCATATCTACATACTACTCAACATGCAATTATATTTATATATACAACAAAATAGCAGTTTACAGTGTGAACCGGAAGGCTAATTTGCATATTGATATAAAAAATGTGATTTTAATAAATATGTGCTTAGTATTATTGATTTCTAACTGTTTGGTTTTATTTTAATGAATATAAGCAAAAATCTCTTCAATGAATCTTAAATGAAATCCATTAACAAGAAAAAATAACTGTAATTTTATTCTTTACTTCCTCTTTTAACTAAATACTTAAATTAGAAAAAATAACAATGAAAGATGGAAGAGATGGAAGTGTAATTTTCAGATGTTCTATTTTTCCATTCTGCCCCCCTCTGTTTCAAATCTTTTTATTTGCATTTTTATTTAGTTTCATTAGTCTTTCTAATTTAATATAATATTTTATTACATTAAAACTTAACCAATTGCACCCGGAGGGTGCATATATTTGCTAGTATTTTTAATGTCATTATGCTCCTTTCGAATGACATACTGGAACAGATGCATAGACATTGCCATTGTGTTGTAGAACAGAGATTGGGCTGCGCTTAGAACTATCTAGGAATAATCTCCAGGATAATCTAAATCCTAGAGAAGACCGAAATATCTATTAATAATCGAGATTCGCTTCCGGTGTTTGTCTGTAACAAAAACTACGTCACTGTTTACGTCACACTACCTAAAATCGTCATAACAGAATAAATACATTCAAAATTTGAGCATGCAATGTTAGACAGTCCTCATTGTTTTTTTAAACAAGTTTTAATAAATACATACCTGGTATTATCTCTCTATATATAGTTTGTTTTATTTTAATATATATTTAAAGTTATCAGAACTAAGTTTCCATTTCAATTTTTGTTATTTTTTTACTCCTTTAATAAATGTATCTTATTTTTTACTCTTTTAATAAATTTGATGATTTTACTTTACTTATGATACAAACTCTCTTATATTAAATTTTCAACTCCCATCCCCTCAGGCAATATTTATTTTACGTCGCCCTGACGGCGTTTTTTTATTTTGCTAGTTATGATAATAAACCTATTCTCCTCTTCAAAAAATTCCACAAAGACCTCTTTCCGATTTCAGAAGTATGTAACTTTTGTGGTTTTGTTCAGTAGAGCCTTTTCTTGCAGTCTAATAGCTAAAATTTCGGCTGCATTTTTTGAAGAACCCAAATCACGCACAAGGCCATTCAGCTTTTGCTGGTTAAACTGCTGAAGAATGGGTAACATGTGAAGGATCATCGGAATCTGTCAGTATTTCTGAAGCTACATCGCCAGTCTGATGCATTTCGTCAATACTCTCTTCTTCAGACGGAGAAAAGTCAATAAACCTAGAATTAGTAGCTCATCAGAGTGCAGAATAAGTCAGATTGCTGATGGGATTCTAGGATAAGTGATTTATGTCTGTTTTCTTATCAATGCCTTTTGTATTGACCAGACAAAAATAGAAGTCAATTGTGTGGTCCTTCAGTTCCCGCCAGTTCAATTGCGAAAGGTAAGCCCTGAAGTTTCCCTTTCGTCAAGCCACACAGCATTTCTCACACGACATACAGTATGAGGGGCCCATTCTTTGTCTTGGTCACCAAGAGTTTAGTCCGAAGTACGCTTCATAGGCTCGCTTCACAAACAATGTTATATTGCACCTCTGACGAATAAGCCTGAAATATCCCAAAATAATGCAGAACACTTGGGTTGTTCACACATTGATGTCTCCTTATAGTCATGATCAAATTTGACAGAAAAAAACAAAAACAAAATTAGATATCCCTATTGATACCAGAAACACGTAAGTAATTTATTTAGTCACAAAAGGATAAAATGTAACACCTCAAATTGCATGAAAACAAGAGTATACAAAACAAAAATAGTAAAAAATAAAAAAAACAGCAAAAAAAAAAAAAATCGTGCAAAAAAAATTGTTGTCCTGTGTAATAACTAGCAAGACCTGTGGATATACCAGAGTATGATAATTCAATTATTACAAAGTTTGATGAGTTTACTTAAGAGCTATTGAAATATAGTTCAATATGTAAAAGTATGATAACTCTATCTTAAAAAAGGGGTGTAAATATCTATATTGAATGCCGATAAAAGTTTGTGGGATATAATGCCTTAAAAATTGGTATGGGTAAATTCATAAATGGTCTTAGGTTGGAAGAATTAAATGTATTTGTGAATTTAAAAAAATGGTAATCATGGCTCTTTATTGAGTCGGTGTTCCACGGAGCGAGCAGTGTTTGGAATTAGTCTTTTAGTAGTTATCTAGTAATTGAGAATTGAAAATAAAATGGTCGATTACGGGTTTAAGTGCTTTATTCATTTGTTATAGATTACAATACATTTACGGTGCAATGATTACCTTTGGTTCAAAGCAGCTTATTAGCCCCTTATCATCAAGACAACGTACCAAGTAAAGAACGTACAACGGATACCATTTTCTGTCGTGGCCAATACTCTGTTTCGAAACCAATTGTAACAATCACATTTTAAATTTATTGTATTCTATAACAGTTCCGCACACAATGAAATATTGACCTTCCTCAGAGTAAATCCTTATTTTTTTAAAGAAAATTCGTTGGAACGCGGAGAATTTTTGAAATGTTCGAAAAAAGAACGGAACATTTCTACATTTTTTCTATTATTATTATTATTATTATTATTATTTCATTTCATCTTGTTATTTAAAAATAATAATAGATTGAATAATGTACAAATGGATACACTCCTGACCGAAACACGTGTAAGTAAAATTGATTAAAATATCCTATTTTAACCATTCTATACTTTCTTTCCTTTATTTCTCTTTTCATCATACCGTCGGATTCACTTCCATTTTCATTTTACACACACACACACACACACACACACACACACATATAATATATATATATATATTATATATATATATATATATATATATATATATATAAATCAGGAGCGACATTCATTTGAAAAAGGGAATCTAACGATCCCGAAAATTTCTGATAACAAATAATAAAAAATAAGTGAATCCACTACTCCATAACATCGAGTTCCTTCATTTATTTTTAAATGCTACATAATAATGCCTAACTTCAACATATAAAAAAAAACATATATATATATATATATATATATATATGAGGAAAATATATATATATATAATTAGGAAATATATATATATATATATGAGGAAAAAATGAGTATTGTCGGATTCATTTCCCATTCTCACACACACACACACACACACACACACACACACACATATATATATATATATATATATATATATATATATATATATATAAAACAATGTTAAACATATAATTATAATTTGATAGGTTGAATATCATTTCAAGATTATTTTTTAAAGTTATAAAGCCTTAAAACATTGACAGTATGTGAAGATTATAAAAGGTCTTGGGTTGGGGATATTAAATCTATTTGCGAATTTAAAAAAAATGGTAATAATGGGCTTCTTTATTGAGTCGGTGTTCCTCGGAGGCAGCAATGTTTGGAATTAGTCTGATAGAGATCTCAGCAATTCTAGGAACCGAGGCAAAGCGCTTGCTAAACGAGAAGCCCGTACAATTGCGATTGTAAATACAGGTTCCGGTTTTTGGTATTTTACACGTGGGAATTCTTCGTTTTGGTCTCCAGCCACGAAATCAACCTCTTAAAGCAAGGTCAGAAGCGATCAATTGTAATTTTCTCTTATGTTCGGACTCGGGGTGGGGTGGGGAGGTGGTGCTGGAACGCCCACGCGCACGCGCGTCTCTATGTGTTGTGGATTGAATGTTGGTAAATGAGGGAGAGAGGGAGGGGGGTTGATCGGTGGGAAGGGGTGAGCGAGAGTGAGAGTGGGAAGGGTGTCGGTGGTGAGGGTGAGGGTGTGTGTGTGTGGGGGGGGGCGGTGAGAAGTCAGCTCAGTTAGCACCTTGCTCTGGGAGTTGGAGATTTCGGATAGGCCTTTGCCGAGATGATCGATATAAGGAAAAATCGATCGGAGACGAGAAAGAAGATTTGTTAAAGTTGCAGTGGTTCGTGTGAGTCTCGAGAGCGTGAAGGAGACTGGGGAGGGGGGCTGATGTAGCGCGCATGCGTGTTTGTGTATGATAGAAGAGAGAGGGGGTAGATAGAAGAGAGAGAGACATTGTGTGTGAGAGAGGGATATATAGAAGAGAGAGAGAGAGAGAGAGAGAGAGAGAGAGAGAGAGAGAGAGAGAAGCATTAAGTGGGTCATGTAAAACGGTGTAAAGGAAAAAGTAGAAGAAATAGAAGGGAATAAAAACACCACGTGATGCCAATCACCAGAGAAGAAGAAGAAGAAGAAGAAGAAGAAGAAGAAGAAGAAGAAGAAGAAAGAAGAAGAAAGGTAAAGAGAAGAAGAAGAAGAAGAAGAAGAAAGAAGAAGAAGAAGAAGAAGAAGAAGAAGGGTAAAGGGAAGAAGAAGATAAAGAAAGGTAAAGGGAAGAAGAAGAAGAAAGAGAAGAAGAAGAAGAAGAAGAAGAGAATGTAAGAGAGAGACAATATATATATATATATATATATATATATATATATATATATATATAGAGAGAGAGAGAGAGAGAGAGATAGATGGGATTGAAAGATATACCCAGGCAGAACCAGAGTAACGTAGGCAGGTAGAGAGGAGAGAGAGAGAGAGAGAGAGAGAGAGAGAGAGAGAGAGAGAGAGAGAGAGAGAGGGTGTAGAGTGTAAATGGGGAACGTAAAACTGTATAAAGAAAGAGGAATAATTAAAAACAGTGTATGAGAAGAAGAAGAAGAAGAAGAAGAAGAAGAAGAAGAAGAAGAAGAAAGAAGAAAGGGAAAATGGGCAAAGAAATAGAAGAGGAATGTTGTCTAATGGTTGTACTCGTTGGAAATAGATACGGTGAACCGAGTTCAAATGCTGCACGAAGCTTGTTGTATTTCACATACCCTTTGAAAATATATGCATCCAACTATTCTCCCTCCAACTATGGGAAATTATAGGCTAGACTGGGTTCTTCAACCTTAGTATTGCAACCGGTCGATTAGAATCAAATTAAAACTTGCCAAACTCCGCTTAAAAATTGACGTTGATCGAGCAGAAGTAGTTGATAGAAACATGTAACATTTAGATTAAATAGGTCAAATAAAGACACCGCCCCCCCCCTCGAAAAAATCAAATAAGCTAAAAACAATGTAGCAATGAGATGGATTACCAAGAGAAAAGCGTACGAAATGAACCTGTGTGCCTCGTCTATCTCAAGATATTCACGATTATCGAAACGGTGGTAAGATTAATGGATAACACTTTGAAACATTGTAAACAAGTCTTGTTCACCGAAGAAGAATGCTTAAAACGAAAAGCTTTTAACACTTTGCCTACTTTTTACCACTTACAGCGGATCTCCCACCACTGCGATCCTAACGTAAACCACTGATGGTTATTTCCTTATAATAAAGCCGAAGCAGTCAGATTACAATAATAATTAGGACTTTATTTGAATAGAATGAGTTCTGAGGTGAAGAGATAATGAACTTTGAAATATCACATCATACAGGTAAAAAATACCAAGAAAATATGATACAGCCGTGGGTGAAAGTTGGTACGCAAAGAGGTAAATTCAACAAGTGGGTCTCCATCTACTATAATCCTACCACATCTGCTGGCAGCCGCTCTCACAAAAGAATTCAGATTAAAATAATATGACTTTTTTTTAATAGAATGAGTTGTGAGTTGAATAGATACTGAACTTTGAAATATCGCATCATACAAGAAAACTTGGTACTGCCATGGGAGGAATTTGGTTGACAAAGAGTTATAGAAAAATAACTGTCTGTTGATTCGAAGAGTAATTATATATTATACAATTTAGATATGTAATAATAGTTTTATTGAAATTATTTGAAAAATATTCATCAAACTCTCCGCGCGAGCAGGATGTGACACAATACCAATTTCTAAAGCGCAGTTTAACAGATTTGAATTCAGAGTTTTCATTCTCCTAGACTGGTTGGCTAACGAAGTTTAAAAAGCCCAGTCTGTCCAATTATTTATCCATAGCTGGAGGGAGTGTAGGTCGATACATGCCTTTCCCAAGGGTATAAGCGCTATGTAAAAGGCAAACAGCCTCGTCCTGGATTTTCTACGAAGTAGTGCATATTGGGGATTGTGTGCCCTCTAGTAAATGATGATGGGTGATGTAGGCGTGGCCTATGTGAAGCCAAGCCAGCACAACCCGTTCTTTTCTATTTTTGTTTTATTTTAAGTTCCATTCTCCAATGGTAGGTTTAATGTTTTGGAGTTTATTATTAATGAGTGCATTCCAATGATGTTGCCATTTTTTAATGATAATTCTTTTCACAGCTGTTTTATAATCAGTATATAGTATTTTTGTTATGATATTAATGAGTCTGTATAGGAATCTAAATATCAGGAGCAGTATCTAGATAACACAAACTAAACCACCCTTCCCATTATGCACCACATACATAATCACCTTTCTCATAATGCACCACACAACATTATATAATGAAAATATTAACATATGTAAATCATTTGGTTTGAAAATCACATGGGCAATAAACTGATAGTTAACTAGGTCCGTTGAATTTGTATTGCATTCACTGTACGTTTATTTTTACATTGCTTGTGTACTTGTTTCTAAAGAGTTATTTTTGCAGACGATCCCATCAAATGCTGAAAATTGATAATAATAATAATAATAATAATAATAATAATAATAAACCGCAAAAGAGAAACTGAATCACTAATAATTCCTGCACAAAATAATGCCTTAAGAACAAATTATATCAAAGCAAAAATTAATAAGACGCAACAAAACAGTAAATGTAGACTGTGCGGTGACAAAGATGAGAGTGAATGTAGCAAACTAGCCCTACGGGAATACAAAGTTAGGCACAACTAGGTTGGGAAGGTGATCCACTGGGCATTATGCAAAAAATTAAATTTTGACCATACAATAAAATGGTATATGCATAAACCAGAATCTGTTTTGAGAATGAAACGCATAAAATTCTCTGGGACTTTGAGATAAAAACCGATCATCCTATCCCAGCCAGGAGATCAAACCTAGTGTTGATTAAAAAAAAAAAAAGAAGAAAACATGTCAACTTGTGGACTTTGCAGTTCCAGCAGATCACAGAGACTATAAACCATGTATTAAATGAATGTAGCAAACTAGCCCAACGAGAATACAAAGCTAGGCACGATTAGTTTAGGAAGGTGACTTTGCGGTTCCAGCAGATCACAGAGTGAAGCTGAAGGAAAATGAAAAGATGGATAGATACCTGGACCTTGCAAGAGAATTGAAAAAGCTGTGGAATATGAGAGTGAAAGTGATACCAATTGTTGTTGGTACACTTGGAACGGTCCCAATGAACTTGGAAAAATACTGGAAATCTGGAAATCAGAGGAAGAATTGAGACCATCCAGAATACTGCATTACTGCAATTTGTCAGAATACTCAGAAGAGTCCTGGAGACATGAGGACACTTGTTGTTACTCAGACGCCAGTGATATAGCATCAGCTATCGCTGATGTGGAAAACTCAAATGGAGTGATAATAATAATAATCTTATTATAATGGAGATTGTGTGTTTTTCTGTCTGTAACCGAAACTATATTACTATTCAAGTCACAATTCCCATAGTTATTTACGTCACATTCTACAGGATTTTATTTTTATTTAAACCTCAATTATTGATAAAATTGTTTTACATTATTAATACTGTTGACAATATCTACATGAGAATAACATGCTATTATATTTATATATACAACAAAATAGCGGTTTACAGTGTGAATGGGAAGGCTAATTTGCAAATTGATATAAAAAATCTGATTTTAATAAATATGTGCTTCGTATTACTGATTTCTAATTGTTTGATTTTATCTTAATGAATATTAGCAAAAATCTCGTGGATAAATCTTAAAAGAAATCGATTAACAAGAAGAAATAACTGTAATTTTATTCTTTACTTTCTATTTTAACTAAATAGTTAAATTAGGATTATTTAGCAATGAAAGACGGGAGTGGGGGAAGAGTAAGTTTCAGTTGTTCTATTTTTTGATTATACTCTCTCTGTTTCAAATCTTTTTATCTGCCTTCTTATTTAGTTTCATTAGCCTTTCTAAATTAATCTAATATTTTATTACATGAAAACTTAAATACTTGAACCCGGAGGGTGCATACATTTGCTAATAATAATAATAATAATAATAATAATAATAATAATGATAATAACAAAAGAAGGAAGAAGAAATCTCACCAAAGTTGATGATTGTATAGATTCGACAGTTCGAGGAGTCGAGAAATACACTAGAATAACAAAGAAAGGCTAATTACAGCAGCCAGTAACAGCAATTGCAAGAATGGACAAACAGCAAAACAACCAAAAACTAGAAAGCATAAATGGGAAGAAAAACAACACTATTGATACTTCAAGCGACAAAACTGGAGACATTGCGCACGAGAACACCTGGACGTTGCTAAGAAACGGGAATCTCCAGAGAGAAACTGAATCTTTTAGAATAGCATCACATAATAATTCCATGAGATATGAAAGCGAAAATAGATAAGACCCAGTCGAACTGCACGTGTAGGGTGAGTGGGGATAGAAGGAAATACTTAATTAAGCAAGTGCATGAAACTAGTACAACGGAGGTACAAGACTAGGCAAGACTGAATGGGAAGGAAGAGTGATCCACTGGGAATTGTACAAGAAATTAAACTTTGACCAAACTACCAAAATAAATTTAATTAAGCAGTGAAGAAGGGACATCAGCTCCGATATGCAGTTGAGAACTTCTTTGCTTTTGTAGCAAGTAGTTAGTGGTTGACTGCTTTGCAGTGGTATTGAATTCTATTCATAATATTGAATTCGTTTCATTCTGATAAAATAAGATAATTTTTTCTGATTTAAATATTGAAAACGGTAAATTTTCTAACCTATTTCTATGCCAAATGTTGTAAAAACAAGGACTTTTTGTGAATTTTAGCCAACGATTTTGATGCTATTTCCTCAAACAATGGTACAAGTAAAGGACCTAATTTTAAGTATCAGTATTCAGTATACTAACACACAACTTTCGCACAGTTGGAGAATTTGATATTTTTAAAAAGGGAAAATCGACCTACCTTATAAGGGCCGGTTTATCTCAGTCGGTAGAGTGTTCGGTTAGGAATCACAAGGTTCTTGGTTCGATACCGGCCCTCGCCAACTCAGCCACGGAGTAGCACAGGGATATGTGCGGTAAAGTGAGGAGCTGATGCTAGGCGTGGCGCTCCACCTCAGATACTAAAATGATCTCCTTGGTCTAGAGCGAGTGAAAAAGGGATAGACCCCCTCGCCGTCTGGCCGATACCGATATTAGACCGCCCCGACGATTTTACTTTTTTTATATAGGCCAGTCGATTGATCAGGAGCTTCTCAGACCGCTTGTGTAGTCTAGACAAGGACCAAAAGATGAGTTTTGCATGTCCTGGACTAGTCCGCCACCAGGATTCCGTCCTTAAGCATCACGGGTGTATCCATTGGGAGTATTATACCCATCTGCAGAGGTGCAGTCGGTGTATTCTACAACGCCAAGTGACAGTGTGGTATACCCAGTCTATTCTAAGCAACGCCGATAGGGCTTGATCGGGGTAGTGTAGATGTAGCATATCCTAATACTACTAAAAAAAATCCAAGGATTTTAAACATCAAGCTTTCGTTTTTTATTTCCTTGGTTTGGTTTTACGGCATATCAACCTCAGTGGGTCATCTAATGCCGATAAAGTTTTGAAATAAATCAGTTATTAATGCATAATACAATTTTTTTTTATAGATACATTTTTCTATTTAACCCATAGATGGGACCCTAACAGGTACTACCGCTCCGGGCCAGAGTGGACCTTCGTTTTTGAGGTCAGTGCCGTATTGAACAATATTTCATAAATGTATACTTATTCAAAGAAACCACTGAAATCAACATCTATACATATATAAATAGCAGTTGTGTGTATGTATGTCCACAGGAAACTACAAAA
>CM042158.1:38380388-38405388 GCA_023376005.1 Doryteuthis pealeii | reverse complement strand
GCCAAAACGATGTGTATATCAGTAGTTCCCAACCTATGGCCACATGGCCAAAATGGGCCACAGCAAATTTCAGGTGAACCAAGGAAATATAATTCTATATGATTTCAGAGCATACTTTTTATATACAAAATACAATCATATATGTGGGAAATTTATATTTTCTAGAAAGTAAGATGTCAACTAATTCATGGTTGGATCTTGACTGGATAAATATCTTATGTAAAATGCAAATATGTTTCTATTATAATAATTTCAAGGGCCACAAAAAATTCTGGTTTCAAAGTGGGCCATGAGCTGAAAAGGGTTGGGAACCCCTGGTATTTATAACAATAATCAAGGGGGGTACAACAGTCGAAAAAATCCAAATATTAATATTTCTTTTACAATCATCATCATGTCGCACTAGTAGCACGGATATCCATGACAATCTCTCGCCAACCGCCCCTATTATTAATTGCCCGCTGGGGGTACTCTGCACAACATCCAGTATCTAACTAGTATTGGTCAATGTAGGTATTTGCTGGACGGCAGCCCATGTGCTGTTTTTCACACAGGAAAACGTCGCTTATGAGTTCATCCTTGCTTCACCAGTAGTGTCCATCATGTCTTGTGACTATCACTCGGCTGGTTTCTGTGGTAGGCGTCAAGTGGTCATACAACTGCTTTCTTGTGGGATGTTGTTTCCACGACCACACGCAACATTCTTGTGCAGCTCCCCTCTAACTCATTCTCTATGCATTTCGTTAATGTCCAAGTGGTGCAGCAATACAGTAGTATCGACACAGCTGTGGCCTGGAAGAATTGTCACGTTAACATTTCAATATGACTAATAGTCTGTTTATATTAGATCATGTCTTCCCTATGCGTGCACAGCTGACAGAATTTATTTTGGGACCGGTTTAGCTCAGTCGGTAGAGTATCCGCCTGGAAACCACAAGGTTTCTGGTTCGATACCGACCCTTGCTACTCAGTATATGAATAGCACAGGGGTCTGTGCAGTAAAGTAAAGAGCTTTTGGTAGATGTTGCGCTACATCTCAGACGCTAAAAACAATTTTCTTGGTCTAGCGCTAGTGAAAAAAGGATAGACTCCCTCGCTGTCTGCTTGAGACTGACTTTAAACAACCTGTCGACTTACTCTTTTTAGAATATGTGGAAAAGCTAAAAAGAAGTTAAATAAAATTCAGAAAAAATAGAAATAATAATATTTCGCATACATGTGACAACAAGTCCACTTCTCAAAAACGTAAATGTTTATTGTTTAAATTATCTATCTTTACCTCTTTTGTCTATCTAACTATTGATTTTTTTATCTATCTAATTATTTATTAGTCGAAATAAGACAAGTCTTTGGCACACCGTGAGGGTGGAATTCACTCACTGGTTAGAATAGTCAGAGACGAGCTTGCTAGCAGCGGTTCCATGGCGTGCTGTTTAGAGATTTACTAAGCTCTATCTAGAACAAAATCCTTGGGTCAAGTCCTCGGGGATAAATAAATTTACTCGTGTGTAAGATGAGCTTACTAACACCCTATTCTTTCGTTCTAACTCCACCTCAACCTATTCTTTTGATGTATCTTTATTTGTTCTTACTTTCTTCCCATCAATCTATCTATTGATTTGTTTACACACACACACACCTACACACACACACAACACACACACAACACACATTTATATATACATATATATATATATATATATGTATATGTATATATATATATATAGTTAATCCTTTGTTAGTATTTGAGAAATGAGAGTAAAGTGCTCGATTACTTTTGTAAGAGCTGTATTTATTTATTATAGTGTACAATACATTTAAAGTGCAATTACTACCATTGGTTTCGGCCAGGAGTTTATTCATGTAAGGCCGTTATTTCCTTATATACTCAAAAAGATTTTGTAGTTTTTCTATACTTGTTATTTATTTCATTTTGTATTTAAAATGATAATAGATAGAATACATGTATTCATGGATAAACCCTGGTCGAAACATGTGTCAGTATAATAAAATAAAACAAAATAAATCCTATTTTATCCATTCAACATTTTCTTTCCTTTAATTTTCATTTCAAGATATATATATTTGTAAATAAAAAAGGCCTTAAATACCAGGGGTATCGTGATTATGGACCATTTCCACTCGTGAGTATCTGAGGACCACCGAGCTTCGTTAGACAACGTTTTTATTTTATTCAGACTGGCAAATGGCCAAATTCAGTTTACATTTATACATTTCTCCCCGCCACCAGGGGCGATATTTGTGTATTTTTTCTTTCAAGCGTCTTTTTGATTGTTCGTGATTTTGGACCATTTCCACTCGTGGGTATCTGAGGCCCACCGAGCTTCGTCAGACCACGTTTTTATTTTATTCAGACTGGCAAATTCGTGATTATGGTCCATTTCCACTCTTGGGTATTTCGTGATTATGGACCATTTCCACTCTTGGGTATCTTTTGCTGGGAAGAGAGGAAAGAAGCCGCCGCAGAAAAGAGAGTCATAAGAAAAGAGAGACAACAGCATCTCCAGCAAGCATCGCCGTTTGTTTGCAATCACTGCACCAGAGATTGTCATTCAAAAATTGGTCTGTTCAGCCTCTTATGCAGTTGCAGATTTTTTTAAATTGACACTACACCAACGTCTTCATTAGACAGAAGAATGCTAACAATACAACCCCTCATAAAATACAATGCCCCATATGTATTCATTCAGGATTTTTATGTGTACGTTTATATTCAATGGTGTGTTAATGTACGTGAGCATGTGTGTTTGTTTTATAATATCGAAATATTATTGCGTGAATCTTTCAACATTATCTATTCAGAAGAAGGAGAAGCAAGTCATATCCTGTTTGGGCATTCTATTTTCTTTTTAGTAGTAAAATAAAAGAAGAATTCCGTTCTTAATCGTTGATCATAGGAAAGGTTTCAATTCACTGCACGCCACTAGTAGATGCGCGAGAAGAGAGAGAGAGAGAGAGAGAGAGAGAGAGAGAGAGAGAGAGAGAGAGAGAGAGAGAGAGAGAGAGAATAAAAGAAGGAAAGCAGGTGAAATGCATTCTGGGTAAATGCACGATATCTTGTATGGGCGCATCAGATGACCGTGCAGTTGTGTTTGCAACAAAGAGATATGTTCATCAAGAAAGGAGATTCTCATCACCCAATAACAATTAACTAAATCAATTGAAGGAAAAATAACTGAAATGCCGTACAATCTTTTCTGGTTAAACAACACACACACCACACACACATACACACACACACACTCCCTCCCTCCCTCCCCTCTCTGTCTCTCTCTGTCTCTCTCACAGACACGCACACATACGAACTCACATATCTCTATATATAAAGGAATCAGGACTGTCGTGGTACATACCTGTTGACTTATATGATGACTAAAATCGCTCATATATAATAATACGTAAAGATATGTGGAACAAAGGAACAAAACTCAGACAAGTGTATGTAGGAGATATATTTCGCCAAATCTTAAGCTCGGATTCATCAGTCGTTTATTTGATCATTAAAGCATTATACGAGTGTTTTTATAGAAGAGAAAGTGGACGGGAGAGGGGTGGATTAGGGGATGAATATTAATGTTTACAATAAAAAACAAAATTTAGTTTTTGACATTTACTGATGAATTGATATAAGTTAATAATTAAAATCAACAGAATTGTGAAACTTTTCACAGTTCTTCATATGTAAGTAACAAGACCAGAAGAAACTATATCACCTCTGTGCAGGATTCTGGATTTCATGTGGAAAACCAACAAGAAACGTTGGCCGATCGGATCGAGTGATGAGACAGAGACAGAGACAGAGAGAACTCATGGGAATCCATGCTATCAGCGTGACTTGATGACACACACACACACACACACACACACACCACACACACACACACATATATATATATATATATATATAATATATATAATAATATATATTATATATATATAGGGTGTCCCAGAAGTTAACACCATCCTGGTTTTCAAAAAATACACCTTTGTTGATTTCAAATCATTGTTATTGAGAATAATTATAATAAATGCTCAAATTGGGGATAGAAAATTTAATTGCGACAATTAATTCTATGAATATGTTTGAAATAACTAAAGGTGTTGTTTTTCAAAACCTGGATAATACATGACTTCTGGGAACATATATATATATATATATATAATATATATTATATATATATATATATATATATATATAAACAACCGACGTATCCTGTTTAATGAGTTTATTAACGATATTTTCAAGATTTATGTGATTTATTCTTAATATTTCGAAATAAAATCTCTTCTTCAGAAGAACACTGGACCTGAAGTAGTTGTCTTGCTATGGGATTTTTAGCTAGGAGATTTTTTTTTAATGATACAGATGGTATTTTTTTATAACTGTATTCTCGTGTTGTATGTTTAGTGACCGTATCAGCACGTGGATACGGTCATTCATACGCACACACGCGCGTGGATACGGTCATAACGTCACAGTCTACACGCATTTTATGCGCACGCGCAAGACAACATACGCGCACGTACAAACAAAAAAGTTCATTCAGGTAAACATGCAATACGATAATACAGTTATAAAACATACCATCTGTATCATTTAAAAAATCATATACCTAAAAAATGCCATAGCAAGACGACAACTACTTCAGTTCCAGTGTTCTTCTGAAGAAGTGATTTTATCTCGAAATATTAAGAATAAATCACATGTTAACAAACAACACCATTGTACCTTATTTTTTCTTTACACTTGCATTGTGATAGCCTTCAAAACCAACCTCCAAACCAATATATATATATATATATATATATATATATGAGAAGTAGATACACAAGCGATGTATTTATGATATGGCTTTTTTAGCCGACAATTTTTGGGAGAATATGTGCTTAATTGAAGTCGTACCTAATTTTGGAAGTTAATTAATTAATTAATTAATTAGGTGGGCATACCTATTAAATGTAAGGCTAAACAAATCGAGAAAAATCAATCTCTGTATGTACATTTCGGCCTATTAGGCCTCATCAGCAGAGCTATAGATAGAAAGACCGCCCTGTGCATGATTCGAAACCCGACTGTCAAGCTGACAGGCGAGCATATATATATATATATATATATATAATATTATATATATATATGTTGTGTGTGTGTGTTGTGTGTGGTGTGTTCTTGTTTTGTATGGTATACTATACAATTAAAAGATGTTTGTTACCATTAGTTTCATAGCAGCGTATTAGCTGCTTATCCTCGAACCAAACTTTCTGAAAAAGTTCTCCAGGGTGCTTTGTCTTGATGATAAGCGACTAATTCGCTGGTTTGAAATCAATGGCAACAAACGCCTTTTAATTGTGTAATATATCATAATACACACACACACACACACACACACATATATATATATATATATATTGAGAGAGAGAGAGAGAGAGAGAGAGAGAGAGAGAGAGAGAGAGAGGTCTACACGTATGAGTTTAAGCAGAGACGTATATTATCATTTTAATTGTCGCTCTAGAGCAGACCCCAATATACGAGACAAGCAATTCGTGACTTTAAATACAGACACATAGATAAAGCTAGACAAGTGGTTGTCCAATTGATATATGAGAGCAAATAAAGATATTTCCTGAGAAATGAAAAAATCTATAGATCGATATATTGATTTATTGATCGATATAAATAACTTTGCTAGATTCAAAATTTTTGTTTCAGTCTCGTTGTTTTCTTTCTTCCTTCCTTCACTTCTTTCTTTTGTCCCTTCTCTCTTTCTTTCTTTCTTTCTTTCTTTCTTTTCTTTCTTCAATACTTTCTTTCTTTCTTTTGTCACTTCTTTCTTTCTTTTCTCCCTTCCTTCACTACTTTCTTTCTTTCTTTTCTCCCTTCTTTCTTTCTTTCTTTCTTTCTTTCTTTATTTATTTATTTATTTCTTCACTACTTTCTTTCTTTCTTTTGTCCCTTCTTTCTTTCTTTTTTCTTTCTTCCTTCACTAATTTCTTTCTATCTGTTGTCCCTTCTTTCTTTCTTCCTTCCTTCCTTCCTTCCTCACTACTTTCTTTCTTCTTTTGTCCTTTCTTTCTTTCTTTCTTTCTTCCTTCCTTCCTTCACTAATTTCTTTCTTTCTTTAGTCCTTTCTTTCTTTCTTTCTTTCTCCCTCCCTTCCTTCCTTCCTTCCTCATTACTTCTTCTTTCTTTTCTCCCTTCTTCCTTTTGTATTTTTTTCTTTCTTTCTTTCTTCCTTCACTATTTCTTTCTTTCTTCTTTTTGTCCCTTCTTCTTTTGTACTCTTTTCTTTCTTTCTTTTGTCCCTTCTTTTTTCTTTTTTTCTTCCTTCCTTCACTACTTTCTTCTTTCTTTTCTCCCTTCTTTCTTTTGTATTTCTTTTCTTTTTCCTTCTCTTTTTTCTTTCTTTCTTTATTCCTTCCTTCACTACTTTTCTTTCTTTTTTTGTCCTTTCTTCCTTTTGTACTTCTTTTCTTTCTTTCTTTTGTCCCCTTCTTCTTTCTTTCTTTTTTCCTTCCTTCCTTACTACTTTCTTTCTTTCTTTTCTCCTTCTTCTTTTATTTTTTTCTTTCTTTTGTTCCCCCTTTCTTTCTTTTTCCTTCCTTCACTACTTTCTTTCTTTTCTCCCTTCTTCCATTTTATTTATTTTCTTTCTTTCGTCTCTTATTTCTTTCTTTCTTTCTCCCTTCCTTCACTACTTTCTTTCTTTTGTCCCTTCTTCGTTTTGTACTTCTTTTCTTTCTTTCTTTTGTCCCTTCTTTCTTTTTCTCTTTCTTCATTCTTTCACTACTTTCTTTCTTTTGTCCCTTCTTTCTTTTGTACATCTTTTCTTTCTTACTTTTTACCCGAAGAAGAAATGAATGAATGAAAAAGTATGAAGTAGGATAGAATAATGCAAAGAAGATAAAGAATACATTGAAAAGCAAAATGATTTTGAAGAAGAATAAGAGAAAAAGAAGAAGAGGAAGGGGGAATCAATGAATGAATGAACGACAACGTATAAAGGAGGGAAAAGAGAATATAATGAAAATATATTGAAAGGAATATTGAAAAAACCAATGTGGTTTTGAAAGAAGAAGAAGAAGAAGAAGAAAGAAGAAAGAAGAAGAAGAAGAAGAAGAAGAAGAAGAAAGAAAGAAGAAGAAGGAAGAAGAAAGCAAAGAAAAGAAGAAGAAGAAGAAAAATAATAATAATAATAATAATAATAATAATAATAATAATAATAATAATAATAAGAAGAAGAAGAAGAAGAAGAAGAAGAAAGCAAAAAAAGAATAATAAGAAGAAGAACAAAGCAAAGGAAAGAAGAAGGAAGAAGAAGAAGAAGAAAGAAGAAGAAGAAGAAGAAGAAGAAGAAGAAGAAGAAGAAGAAGAAGAAGAAGAAATTAACGAAAGAAGAAAAAAGAAGAAGCATGCAAGCAAAGAGAAGAAGAAGAAGAAAAAGAAGAAGAAGAAGAAGCAAGAGAAGAAGAAGAGAAAAAGAAGAAGAAGAAGAAGAAGAAGAAGAAGAGAAGAAGAAGAAGAAGAAGAAGAAGAAGAAAAAGGACGAAGAAGAAGAAGATCTTTGAGGGTAAAAAATTTCGAAAGGAAACTGCAGAAATAGAAGGAAACGCTTGTCCTGATGATTGAGAGTCACACCTGATTGGGTTTTCCCCTCACAGCACGAAACCTGAAGACTCCAAGTAGATCACGAACAGCTGCCCCTAGAACTGTTTCATGTAGGGACATTTCTGTCGCCCTCTAGAGAGAAATGATACCCACACGCAAATAGAAGCTCCAGCCTTCGAATCTCGCTAGTACACTTGGATAATCACTGAGGGAAAACGTAAAACTCTAAAAATCCATTCATGTAAAACCAGTATTCACAGTCCAGTGATGTGTATACAAAACGAAAGAGAAAAGTTAACGTATGGCCTATTGGGTTACAACATGTCACTGCTCATACGATATAGAATTATTTCTTTAAATAGATACCTCGTCATAAATACGAATGGTCTATAAGTGGAATGTATATTTTCTCAAATATACGACACATTTTTCCAGCCAAATATTAACTCCTGAAAGTGAGTGCAGCAGAAATACCTACTACATTTTAAGATGTTACGTAAATGGCGCGAGTCTGGTCTTGTTTTCTTATTTAATGGCATATTAACCGTTATCTATCTATACATATATAAAGGAAGCGTGTGGACTAATGGTTAAAGTCGTGGAAAATGGACTCGTCGCCCCGAGTTCAAATCCTGGACGTGGTAGTTGCATTTCACTTAAAGCTAATACCCTTGGGAAAGGTATGAATACTACTCTCCCTCCAGCTATGGGTAAATAGTAGGGCAGACTGGACTCTTTAACCTTGGTTAGGCAACTGGTCTAGGAGAAGGAAAACTCTGAATTTAAGCCTGTTAAACCTCCGCTTAATAAATTGACCTTGTGTCACATCCTGCTCGTGCGGAGGGGTTGGTAAATATATATACATATATAAAGGGCAGTTGTGTTATGTGTATGTACGAAAATAAAACTATTGACAAAGTAAATATATTTACACATTAAATATCACCAGGGCTTGGTTTTTGAACAAAAATAATAGAGATTTGATTTATATTCGTGAAGATAATTAAAAATAAAATAGATAGCAGCATGATTTTTTTCATTTAATTTTAGATAGTAGACATTAATATTTATTTTCAGAGTAGCTGGATCAATGCAAGGTCTATTTTTTACATATGGATTTAAATGGGGCATCAAAAGAGGATTCAACTCACGATTAAGTAATAATGGATCTGCGGACTAACTTTAAAAAAAATCTTAATAGGCAACGCCGGGTAACCGCTGCTAGTACATATATAAAGGGCAGTTTTGTGTATCTATATGTCCGGAGGAAACTTCGAAAATAAAACAATAACGATAAAGATATATAGTATATATATATATATACACATTAAATATCACCAGGGCTTGGTTTTTGAGTAAAAATAATGGTATGATTTATATTCGTGAAGATAATTAAAAAATAAAATTTAAATGATAACAGACTAGATTTTCTTTTGTATTCAATATTTTAAATAGTAGACATTATTTTTTATTTCCAGAGTGGCTAGGATCAACGCAACGTCTTTTGTTTTTACATATGGATTTTAATGGGGCATACTATGAGGATCCAACTCGTGATTCAATAATAATAGATTTGTAAGACTATTTCTTTACCTTCCCCGCTACCCAGGCAACGCCGGGTAGCCGCTTCTAGTACATATATAAAGTGAAGTTGTGTGTCTGTGTATGTCCGAAGGAAACAACGAAAATAATACAATTAATGTCAAAATAAAGATTTGGCCCTGAAACCATGCCTGAACCCAGAGTCATCATCTGATGAAGGCTTTGTTGGTTGCAATGCTACTGTGTAAATAGCAGTCATTATTTGAGGTTTATATACACATTAAATATCTTCGGTTTTCATTTTTGTGCAAAAATTATGAAGATTTAATTTATATTCTAAGATATTTAAACATTAAAATATACATAGAAATAACATTGAAATTCAATTTAGAAATGTCCAGCATTGTAAATCCTAAAAGTAAAGAAATCAGTACACAAGAGTTCCCCCCCTCCACCCAGGCAACGCTGAGTTGCCGCTTCTAGTGGATTATTAAAAACCAATGAACCCCTTGTAGAAGAATAGTAGTAGGACTATTTCACTCATAGGCTGGCGGATGAATTATTCATACCTTTCTTAAGAGAATGAGTGCGAAAACCAAGTGAACCTGCGAGTTTTTCAATAGCGTAGGCTTTCACTGGAGTTTGATTAGCGATAAATCTCCTGTCAGGTCTCGGGTCTCAGAACATTACTGGAGACCCGTGGAGAATGAACGTCACCCAAACACTATCAGCTAACGCTGGTGTGAAAAAATGAATAATCTAAAACCTCAGCTCTTGGGAATGTGGAGTACTCCTTCATCGCCATTACTCCCAGGTCCACCTTGACTCGGACTGGTTAGTTGGTTGTTTTGTTTTATTTTGTTTTACGACTGTTATATACTGAGGTTTTCACAGTACCAAATCGATATAATGTTGTATACCCTTTCTTACTTCTTACTCTGGTCGTATTTTCTTCTGGCCGGCTTTACTATTCTGATCGTCTATCTTCTAACATCTTGGTCTGGAATCTTCTAACGTCTTCTGTTGCTATGTTCCTGCTGGCTGGTCGTCCTGGATTTGTTACCAAGACATTCATCAACCACAAGAACATTTTACTTATACAAACTTTTATTTCCTTAACTATAAATTTCACGTAACTAAATATCTGACTAACATAGCGCGCGTGAGTTCCAGTTTTAGGCAGAGCATAAAATGGCCGCTGCTCTGCCTGACGTCTAACTGCAAACTGGGGACTCTGAAAAAGGTCCCACGTGACTTCACATATTTGGCGGGCTTCTGTAATTTTCCATAGAAGGACCCGGCCATGGTATGAAAGGGGCCATCCCCTCAGAATTACAGGGGATTGACAATAATCTTATGCAACCGTATAGATTATGTAACACGACATATCAACCCTTTTCGGGTCATTTAATGCCGAATCAAGTCAGTTTGATATGTGGTTACTTATAGTACCTGCTATTGCTTAAATGGTCACCCATCTAAATATTGAACACGCTCATCGCTGCTTAACTTCGGCGATCTAGCGGGAACCAGTGCTTTTAACGTGACTTGACCGTAGGCTTACTCGGACTGGTAGTACCTGTTAGGGTCCCATATACTGAAAAATGAAGTTTCAAAAATATGTCCTGGGGACACGAGGAGACTTATCGTCACTCATATCGCAGTGAAACACTATCTACTTACGCTGGTATGAAAAAATTATAAATTAAATCCTGTGATCTTGGAATGTTATTAAGTTATGAGCAGGACTTGTGGATATAACACGGTAAGATAATTTTATTATTAAAACTTTTAATATGTTTACATAAGAGCTATGTCTATCTATTTGTTTTAAACTATCTATATTCTTCTCACCGAAAAAATAAGAAGAAACGCCTACAAATTCTTAAGGCAATATGCATAAAAATATTTAAAAAAAATAACCCTAATAAAATAGCATTCAACATCGGTCATAATATATTAGTTATCTTTAATAACTAATACACTAATCACTCAAACCTCTAAAAATATTGGACTCTTCTAATTTAAAAACAGAATAGATAAAAGAACTAAAAAACGAACTGACACCAAATCATATACCTCAGGATGACGACTGAAGAAGCAAGTCGAAAGCGCTTGGGCGGATTAATATGGGAAATATCCTATTCCAACTGGATCTTAACATCAGAAAGATCACCAGAAGACTGGGAAAAATCCCAATCCAAATAATGAAAAAGAAATGTTCCGGGTTGTTCAATAACACCTGCCTACAAAATAACTTGCTGCAAAATATAAAACATTTAAACAATCTATCTATCTCTCTCTCTCTCTCTCTCTCTCTATATATATATATAATATATATATATATATATATATCAATCTATCTTTGTTAACATTTTTCCCAGTTCTATTTATCTGTCTTACAACTCAGCGTATGAGTAGCACAGGGATCTGTGTGGTAAAGTGAGGAGCTGATGGTAAGTGTAGCGCTCCACCTCAGATGCTAAAATAATATCCTTGGTCTAGCGCAAGTGAAAACGGGATAGACTCACTCGCTGTCTGACTGATACCGACATTAGCCCGCCCCGACGACTTTACTCCTTGCTACACAGCCTAGAAATGGCAGCACGAAATGTCGGCCTATACGTAAACTCTGATAAAACTCAGTTCATATCTTTTAAAAACAAAGAGACATCTCAACTATCGATGGCTAACTCCTAAACTCGGTAGAACAATTTAGGTACTTAGGCAGTAATATCTCCTTCACAGAAAACGATTAATGCAAGACATGGCCCGCTATAAATAAATTATCAGTCATATGGAAATCCAATCTCCCAGACAAGTTAAAGAGATAATTCTTCCAGGCCGTTATCGTGTCAGTACTGCTGTTCGGCTACACCACCTGGACCCAAACGAAGTGACACCCTCTTGTGGGAGCCAGTGTGGGCACGCCAGTGTGGACCGACCAGCAAATACGTACATTCACCAGCTCTGTGCGGATACAGGATGCTGCATAGAGGACCTCCCGAGAATGATCAGTGATAGGGACGGATGGAGTGAAATTGTCCTGAATATCTGTGCTAACAATGTGACATGATGATGATGATGATGATGATGATGATGATATGTATATCAATTTAAGCTTGTATATATCTCTTCCAGTCTATTTATGTCTAGATAAAGTTTTTCGTATCTATCTCAAAGTATTCATATCTCTCTCTCTATACTTACTAACTATAACGATTCCGCTTAGAGTGGGTACATTCCAGTCTATCTATCTTTAAACTCTATATGTATATCAACTTAAGCTTATATATATATAATATATAATATATATATATATATATATATATATATATATATATATATAAAACCTCAAATTTTTTAAAAACAGACTGAATAACAAAGACTACCGCTCGCTTTTCTCGTTATTCTGTGATAAAAAATTTCTTATCACCTTCCATATACCAACAAATGCCCTGAAGATAATCTAATTAATAGATCGAAACACTGCAGCGTCGGCCAATAAACTCACCACTTAACCCATTTAAACGTGTGTTTTTTCATTTTTCTTAATATACTACATACCGTCGGATTCACTTCCTTTCTTCACACACACACACACACACACACACACACACACAGATAGAATCTGTTTCGACCGTTCTATTAATCTCAGGCGGTCGTAACATATATATATATATATATATATATAAATCCCAGTCCATTCATGTATATCTCTCTAATTGAAGTTCCTCGTATCTATCTCAGAGTATTCATATCTATCTATTTATACTCGCCAAATATAATGACTCGTGTTAGTGTGTGTATAACTTTGCCGCCAACAGAACATAACCATATATACATAACGTATTTTATGACTTATATAAAACACAACTTCTTTCTTGCAGAATTGCTCAAATATATCCTCCGGCTCTTATAAGCAAATCTAAGGTATCCGATAGTCTCATATTTACCCAGATGCCGTATATCACAAATACTTGTTCCTAGATTAACACCATAATTCTTCAATATCATTGACTCGAATATCAGGCGAATTTATAGTGCGACGCAACTGCAGCGCTTTGCTAGATGTTTCTCCGTTAATAGATAAACCTTCAGGCCTCGCATTGTGGTTGTGCGTCTCCCATTGGTACCAGAGATCACAGTTTGAGACAAAATGCTAATTCTAAAGAGTAGAATCTCTGTCAGATTAGTGGAAGACTCTCTCCCTAATTCCATTTCCTTCCAAAGGGGCCTTGTGAAATTCTAAGCAAGACGTATTATTTGTCAATATATACGATAGTTTCCACCTGGAATTCTACTGTGGCAATCACCTGATATCATTGGCTTCCAATCCTCTGATATCAACCAATACATGAAGTCTTTTATAAGAACCAGGTTGTACACATATATATATATATATATATATATATATATATATATATATATATATATATATATAGTCAAGTTCTTGCCCTGATGAGCTACTAAGCGAAACTGGTTGTAGGTATATCTGACTCATTAGGTTAAACTATATATATATATATATATATATATATATATATATATATATATATATCCAGACTGATAATGGAGGTACACTGCTAATGTCTAGCCACACAAAAGGGTCGTGATATGCCGAATCACGGGGTCTGTGGATGACTATATATATATATATATATATATATATATATATATACATTTTCTATCTAACTATGCACACAACACAGCACACACGCACACACACATATATAACACTTTCTATCTCCACACACACACACACACACACACACACATATATATATATATATATATATATATATATATATATATATATATATATATAATCATCCACAGACACCGTATTTCGACACATCATGTCTCTTCCGTGTGGGTAGACATTAGCAGTCTACCCCCATCATCAGTCAGGCACATACTCCGTTTTAACTGATAAATACATACATATGTATGCATGAAAATTCCCCTAAAAAGTGCTCAACCCACAAGTGGCGTGGTGCATATATAGTCATCTACAGACACCGTGTTTCGACGTATCACGTCTCTTCAGTGTGGCTAAACATTAGCAGGCTACCTCCAGCCGAGATGTAAACCCGATCGATTTATCATCAGTTAGGCTTCTTAGCCACTCGGCCAAAAAACCTACAGAGTTGGACGAGGCTTTTAAAAACATACATATGATAATATGTAAAGGTCGCCAGAAAGTGCTCCATTCATTTTATGGGAGAGCGTTGCCTTTAAGCTTAGTCGCCGGTCGTCAGCAAAAATATATAAACAATTCTTATTTAATATTAATAAATATTGCATAACAATAATCATTGTAAACAATTAATAATAATTTGTAAACAATAATGAATAATTTGTCAACAAGTTTTAAAGTATTCCTATCAAATACAAATAATTTGCAATCAATCATATGCTTTACAGTAATTATTCAAGGATTCCTATCTTTATATTAATACGCATGTTCATAAATCTCCCGTCCGTTATCATCCTGCAACACCCTCTAGTTTAAAATGAGACCATCCAAATTGTTCAAGATGCAATGCAAAAATATAAATCCAGATTATCTGGTGTTGCTTAATTGCAGATTTCTTTTTTTTCCCATTTTATTTCACCCAATTTTAAAAACGAAACATTCGAAATGGTCTTGCGTAGATTAAATGCCCAACGTAAAATTAAAATGAATTAAGAAAAGATGTTTGCGTTATTGTCAAACTGAAATTATGAATTACGGAATATATTTTTGTAATGTTGATCTTATGTGGTCCCGGTCTCCTGCCCTAATTTACGGTAGGTTTTAGTGAGCCAGCGTCAGGCGAATTTCCAACCCGACTTAGATATTTTCCGAGTTGTATTTTAGTCCCTTTTTGTCGGTAAATTAATGTAGATACTTTAAACGCCTCCTCCCAGATTTTTTTATTATCGACAAATCAATGTAAATCCCTTTTAAGAAAGAGTGAGGGAGAATTAAATCAAGATTATTATACTTTTACATATTGAACTATTTCGAAATAGCTCTTAAGCAAACATATCAAATGTTGTAATAATCAGATTAATATAATGAGGTATATCTCTATTTTTTTATAGTACTAATATATTTAAATCATGCTGTGTCCACTGGACTGGTTTAATACACCAGTTGTACCTGTGTATAGGCGTATGCCTCCTCCCCAATGGAGACACCTGTTGGTCGTGGGTGGTTTCTTGTAATGACTGAGGAAAATACTAGTGGAATGAACTGACTGTGACCCAGGTACTAAGGGGTTATATGACCTGGGACGTCGTCCCGAGTTCAAATCCTGGACGTGGTAATTGCATTTCACTTAGCGCTAATACTCTTGGGAAAGTTATGAATCCTACTCTCCCTCCAACAATGGGTAAATAGTAGGTCAGACTGGGTTCTTTAACCTTGGTTAGGCAACCGTTCTAGGAGAAGGAAAACTCTGAATTCAAACCTGTTAAACTCCGCTTAAGAAATTGACCATGTGTCGCATCCTGCTCGTGCGGAGGGGTTGGTAAATATATATATGACCTGGGACGATCCTCACTGGTCCTTACTTGGGTTAGACGAGTGCTCGGCGAGGCCCGACAGATCAATCTGCTGGTCAAGTCATAGTTATCCTTCCCCAAGGACTGTTGCCGTACCAAGATTAAAGAGCCCAGTCTTCCCAATTATTTACACATAACTAGAAGGGGTGAAATTGGATTTGTACCTTTCTCAATGGTATTAGCTTTATCTGAAATGCAAACAGCCTCGTCCAGGATTTGAACACGTGTCAACGTGTTCATTTAGTACGACGGTAACCATTACACGATTATCGACTCTGTATGGGTAGTCTTATTCCCATAAAGAGGGTAAGTCGACGGGGTGGCCTAATGTCGGTATCAACCAGACAGCAAGGGAGTCTATCCCCTTGTCACTAGCGATAGACCGGGAAGATTGTTTTTGCGTCTGAGGTGAAGTGCCACACCTACCACCAGCTCTCCACCTTACCGCACAGATCCCTGTGCTACTCATACGCTGAGTTGGCGAGGGTCGGTATTGTACCCGGAACCTTGTGGTTCCGAGTCGGACGCTCTACCGACTGAGCTATGCCGGCCCTAGTCTTCCTATTCTGGGCTGTGTCAAAAGTGCAAGGCAAGGAAAGATCCAGTTTTCTGTGTTCATTGTAACCTTGCTCTCCTTTGCATCTTTGCTCTCCTTTATTCGCTGTTGTTCTACATTCGGTATTTATTCGATTGATGCAGTGCGGGAAATCTAGGTATGAGGAGGGTGGGAAAGGGATTAGCGGAATTAGCTGTAATTCAGATTTGGGATGGTGACGGGGATGGTAGTGGTAGTGAGCGGGGTGGGTAGGATTTTGATATGCTGATGAGGGACAGGCGGAAACTGTAATAGTGCCGATGAAGGGACTTGATGTAATCAGTTACGCTTAAATAAGTCAGCGGACCAGTAGTGTTTGAGTTCATTAACAAATTAGGAGATTTTATTTCCTTCTTTTTGCTTTCAACTTCGGTTTCAGCTCCCTTTCTTTCTTTCATCTCTACAATTCTTTCTTTCATTATTCAGTGCTTTATTTCTTTCCGTATTTCTTGATATCTATTGTACTTTTCTTTTTAAAACTTGTGTTTGTTTGTTTGTTTGTTTGTTTGTTTTTCTTTCTTTTCTTCTGTACATTTCTTTCTTTCTTTTTTTCTTTCTTGTGTAAATTTCTTTCTTTTATTTTTTCCTAATTTCTTTTCAGTTGTCTTTTATTGTCTTTCCTTCATGCATTTCAATTTTATCAATCTAATTTTGTACATTCTTTCTTTTAAAAAATGTACTTTCTTTCGTTCATTCGTTAGTTCGTTTTAAATCGTGTTGTCTCTTTCTTTCTTTTTTTTCTTTGTTTATTCTCTTGTTGCTTTCTTTCGTCCGTTCGTTCGAAATCTGAATCTTTATTTCTTTCATTCATTCTTTCATTCATTCGAAAATATGTTCTTTATTTCTTTCAATAATCATTTCTTAATTAAGACTGTACATACTTTCTTTTTAACTCTTTCTTTTTTGTTTCTTTTTTCTTTTTTAATTCAGTGTCTTTTGAGCACTTGTTTGTGTCTTTCTTATGTACTTTTCTTTTAAAAACTTTTCATTCATTCAGTTTTTCTTTCTTCTTTTTTTAAATCAGTGTTTGTATCTTAGTTTATTTCTTTCGCAATTCGGTTTCTTTTTTTATTCTTTGTTTATTTCCTCATGGGTGTATTTTTTAAAAACAATTTTCTTTCTTTTTCTTTCGTTTTCTTTCATTTTCTTTCATTTTCTTTTCTTTCTTTCTTTATTTCTTAATCCCACTCTTCTTTCTGTATTCTTCTTGATCAATACCCTTCCTTTTATAATCTTCATAAAGATCTTCTTCTCACCTTTTTCATTAATAATGCATTTCTTAATCTTACCCCCACTCTCTCTCTCTGTCCTCTCTCTGTCTGTCTCTCTGTCTGTCTGTCTGTCTGTCTGTCTGTCTCTCTCTCTCTCTCTCTCTCTATATATATATATATATTATTTTTCTTCCTTTCATCTTCTTCTCGTTTTTTTATTCATTCTTAGAAGTGCACTCTAACAAATTTTACTGTTGTTATTTTCCAAGACAATTTACCATTTCGCAAGACAAGCCAATCCACTTGCTCTCAGTGATTCTTTGTTTCACCTCTTACGCCACCTGGTCCCCAATTTGCACTTTTCCCGATTATCTCCCTTCTCTTACCATCTGCCATTTCTTTCTTTTTCCTTTCCTTTTTTTTGCACGTCCCCGTCTTTTCCAAAGCGAACATTAGGCGTCTTCATTAACTTCTTAAGCCCTCCCCCTTATTTCTTCTAGATCTTAAAAAACGCTTTTTAAGAACCCTCAACTCGCCTAATCACCACATTTCAGCGATTTTTCCCTATTATTAATACTTGTTTTTTCTCTTTATCGCTAACTACAGTCACGAGTGTTTTTCTCAAATGACAATTGTAACAGTCTCCTTTCTTCTACCACAAGCTTCAGCTTCAGCTCCTCTAAGTTCGACAACCGCGCTCTTGAATCATTAAGCCGTGAATTTCACCCACATTTCTGATTGGAATGTAAGAGGACTTGATTGGCTCTTTTTTTTTTTTCACACATAAGTTATTATCACTTTGAAGCTACAAGTAAACGTATAAAGATTTGCCGTGTAAATAATGTGTAATAAAAAGGTGTTTAGTATTATTTGCATTATTCGGACTATTGTCCTCATCTTTATTGTTATCTTTACAACGTTTTGGCCGATGGGCCTTCCGACCTTCTTCACGGACTCGACAAACCTCTCGTACTTGGGTACCTTCTTTTTGAGCTCGGGAAACTTCTTTTCTTAATCCGGAGCCATCAATGAATTTTTTTACTTAACCCTTTATTCAATCCACGGGGGTATCCTGTTCTCATTCCATTAAACATAGCTGGGGAACAAGGGTTAAGCTATGTTAATTATTACACTGGTTTACAAAAAAAATATTTTTTGTCTGAGGCAAGAATGTGAATAGGTGTTTTTTTACTAATTTGCGTGTGCTGAATTCAAATTTATAAACAGTTTTGCTCTATCACCTCTAGTTTTCTGTCTTTTAAATAGTCTCATTTTAGTATATACAGAGTATATACGTGCTTATTTCAACAGTTGCAGCAGCTTATTACAGATAAAACTGGATAGATAAAGAACATTGACGGAATAAATATACTTGGACGACACAATGTACACAATTCATAGCACCGCAGGCAGATAGAAATGTGTTTTCTTAGATGATCTGCTGACTGCCAGTGCACTATTGGCCAGGGCACTACTGGCTGTTGATTGAGACGTTTTGGCTACACTTAACTGCCAAAATCCGTTTTGATATATAGTATATATATATATTATATATATTTATATATAATGTAATGCTATCACTTACATTTATGGCATAATAACTAAAAAAGAAGACATAAGTCACACAATATTAGAAATTAACCCTGAATGCATAGACGCCTTTATGTACAGTATGTGTACAAAATGTACACTATGCATATCTAAAACACTAGAGGTGATGAGTAAAAACGGATTTCAAATGTTAATTCAACACCCCCAAATTAGGTTAAAACGGTAATTTTTGTGCTTGTCTCAATTACTTTGTAAACCAGTGTTATTCTAGTTTGTTTGTAAAAAGACTGAAAATAGGTGGAAGACAGCAAAGAGCAAAAGATAAATAGAACTCACACCCTATTTTTGTTCAGGAAAAGGATAAACAAATTTTACACCTCATTTTCCATTTAAAAAAGTTAAATAGAAATATAATAATGTTATAAGTCAATGATATATAAAAAATAATTAGAAAATCACTATGAAATAAATCAAATTTATAAAGGTTGAAGAATAAAAGAGGACCAGGGAAACAAGAAGAAAAGAATGATAGAAAGAAGAGAAAACAAGAAGAAGAAGAAGAAGAAGAAGAAGAAGAAGAAGAAGAAGAAGGAGGAGGAGGAGGAGGAGAGAAGAAGAAGTAGGAGGGGAGGAGGGATACGGTGAAGAGAATTGAATACAAAAGTAAAGAAGAAAAGAATTAAAGAAAGATTAATAGACAAAACATAAAGAAGAAGAAGAAGAAGAAGAAGAAGAAGAAGAAGAAGAAGAAGAAGAAGAAGAAGAGAAAAAAATAACAAAAATAAAGAATAAAAAACAGGGAAAGAAGAAGAAAATAATTAAAGAAATAAGAGGAGACACAAAGAAGAAGAAGAAGAAAGAAGAAGAAAGGAGAAGGAGGAGGAAGAAGAAGGAGGAGGAATACAAAAGTAAAGAAGAAAAGAATTAAAGAAAGAATAATAGACAAAATATAAAGAAGAAGAAGAAGAAGAAGAAGAAGAAGAAGAAGAAGAAAGAAGAAGAGAATTATACACTAAAAAATAAAGAATTAAAAAAACAGTGAAGATACACTAAAAATAAAGAATAAAAAAAACAGAAAAGAAGAAAAGAAAGAAGAGAAAACAAGAAGAAAGAAGAAGAAGAAGAAGAAGAAGAAGAAGAAGAAGAAGAAGAAGAAGAAGAAAACAAATAAAAATCAAAGAAAAGGAAAAGAAAAGAGAAAAGAAAAATACAAATAAGAATAAAAATACATAAGTAAGAACAAGAACATACAAGAATAAACGGTGCCGTTATAGTATGTGGCCTACCTTTTTGATTCTGTTATAATACGTGGCCTACCCGGTTTGAATGTGTCCCACCTTAGTAAGAGTATATTTATAGATATTAGTAGACAATGTATTAAAACTAATTATTATTCCCACATATTCAATTTCAAGAAATGCAATTCAGTCATAAGCTGAATATAGTAATCAAGAATAATTAAAAAAAGAATTAATCAATAGTTTACATGAATCAGAGATCTATTTAATTCTAAAATATTCTAACATTCTGAAATAGGGCCAAGGTTTGGGTTAGGATTAGGTTTAGGGTTAGGGTTAACAGTTATTATTATAACCTTATAATGTGCTTTTTATGGTAGGCCACATACTATAAGAGAGACGGGATTTCGTAGGCCACATTCAAAAGGTAGGCCACATACTATAATGGTACCGTGTTGTGAGGTTTTAAGGGGTCAAATAAGAACAAAACAACGGGTAACGAAAAGTAGAAAAATGTATTAACAGAAAGTAGACAATACAATAGAGAGATGTGGAAATTACGTCCGACGAACAGAGTTATTGGCACTCGCATTGGCTTGCTCCTAAGCCACAATTATCCCTGTTGATTTATAGTAAGCTGTCGGCGCATTCCATTGGTCAAATAGGGTGTATCACCTATAACATACCGAATAAACGATAATATAACAAATATATAGATACAGAATTTTATCAATCTATATATAGGTATAGATAAGAGGTTTATCTTTAACTTATTAAAAAACGTGAACAACGCCGGATAGATCTGCTAATATCCCATAATTTAAATCTTAGCACCGGAATTACAGTACCTGAGTTGTAGTACCTGTTAGGATCCCATCCATAGGTTAAATAGAAAAAATGAGTTTTAAAAAATTGTGTTTAAAAAATTGAATAGCTATCACTTTTGAATAAAAGAGACACCTTTTAGCATAAAATAACCCAACAAGGGTTGACATGCCGTAAAACCCAATCAGCCAACCAATCAACCGATACCCACCAGGTATTTCTGATGTCAAGTTGTAAATTAAACTGTTTCCCTAAAATTAGTTTTGCTATCCTTTTATTAACATTGGCTTTCAAATGAATTCATTATCTTCTAAAAACGAATGAATAAATGTACGACTAATAAATGAATATACAATATGATTAAATATACATATAAATTAGATTATATTTGATTAATAGAATTGTGTGTTCTCCCTTGGGGTTCTTCAATCGGCTCTTTTGAACTCTCTCGACCGTAGCTGCAGTGTTTAGTAAATTCTTATACTTTAAGAAATAAGACCATTGCTGGAACCATATGACCTTTAGGCACCCTTTTTGATCTCGATTAAGAAAGGACATGTTTTTCATTTCCTTGCGGTTCTTCAATCGGCTCTCTTGAACTCTCTCGACCGTAGCTGCAGTGTTTAGTAAATTCTTATACTTTAAGAAATAAGACCATTGCTGGAACCATATGACCTTTAGGCACCCTTTTTTTGATCTCGATTAAGAAAGGACATGTTTTTCATTTCCTTGCGGTTCTTCAATCGGCTCTCTTGAACTCTCTCGATCGTAGCTGCAGTGTTTAGTAAATTCTTATACTTTAAGAAATAAGACCATTGCTGGAACCATATGACCTTTAGGCACCCCTTTTTGATCTCGATTAAGAAAGGACATGTTTTTCATTTCCTTGCGGTTCTTCAATCGGCTCTCTTGAACTCTCTCGACCGTAGCTGCAGTGTTTAGTAAATTCTTATACTTTAAGAAATAAAACCATTGCTGGAACCATATGACCTTTAGGCACCCCTTTTTGATCTCGATTAAGAAAGGACATGTTTTCCATTTATTCCGTCAATATCCGGTTGTTTTAACAGACGATTTTTAGATATTTTTAAAAAATCATAAAACTAACCCCTAACCCTAACCCCTAACAAACAACGGGATATTGATGGTGTAAATGAAAAACATGTCCTTTCTTTATCGAGATCAAAAAGGGGTGCTTAAATGTAATATGGTTCGATTGCTGCAATTTTTAGATAAGGCTTGATGCAAATAATTTTCCTGTTTCGGACTGTTTCCCTCATCTTTATTGTAATATGCATAAATTCGGATACCTATGAAAAATCCGAGGAAGGCTAGAGGATACAGCGAGTGAAACGCTATGTTTATACGTACCACCATAAAGATGAGTCCAATAGTCCGAAGCATCAAAATCATTCAAGCAATATTTGGGTTTAAAATTTTTTTTTTTTTTTTTGTAAATCAACTATATCATTTGATTGAAAGAGCTAATTTCTTTGTTCGCTCGCCACAATTCGGGTTTATGCATATACCATTTTTTGTATGGTTAAATTTTTTTTTATACGATTCCCAGTGAATCACCTTCCATACCCAGTCGTGCCTAGACTTTATTCTCGTTGTGCTAGTTTGCTGCATTAGTACATGGTTTCTTTCTTATCTCTGTGAACACCCCTATATTTGATGTGTCTTTTCAATTTTTGCTTTAATATAATTTGTTCTTATGACATTGTTTTATGGAGCAATTATTAGTGACTCAGTTTCTCTCTTGAGGTTTATTATTATTATTGTTTACTCCTTTTGAGTTTTCATATCAGTGTTAGCTGGTGGTCTTTCACTGGAGTCTGAGTGACAGTAAGTCTCCTCAGGTCTCCAGGACTCTTCTGAGTATTCTGGCAGATTGCAGCAGTGCAGTGTTCTGAATGGGTTCAATTCTTCCTCTGATTTCCAAAATTTCCAAACCTTTATCCAATCCTTTTGGGACTGTTCCAAGTGCACTACAATTGGTATAACTTTCACTTTCATATTCCATAACTTTTTCAGTTCTCTGGCAAGGTCCAGATATTTGTCCATTATTATTATTATTATTATTATTATTATTATTATTATTATTATTATTTACTCCTTTTGAGTTTTCACATCAGTGTTAGCTGATGGTCTTTCACTGGAGTCTGAGTGACAGCAAGTCTCATCAGGTCTCCAGCACTCTTCTGAGTATTCTGGCAGATTGCAGCAGTGCAGTATTCTGTATGGTCTCAAATCTTCCTCTGATATCCAGGTTTTCCAGTTTTTTTTCCAGACTTTTTGGGACCGTTCCAAGTGCATCAACTACAATTGCTTCCACTTTGATTTTCATATTCCATAGCTTTTCCAATTCTCCGGCAAGGTCCAGATATTTGTCTATCTTTTCGTTTTCATCTCCACCATGTGATCAGCTGGAAAAGCAAAATCCACCAGTTGAGAAGTCCTTTCTTTTTTGTTAATCAATACTAGGTCTGGTCTTCTTGCTGGGATAAGGTGATCCGTTTTTATCTCAAAGTCATTATTATTATTATTATTATTATTATTATTATTATTATTATTATTATTTGCAAAAGTATGCGCTCTACGCCGGGCACAAATATTTTAGTTTTAATGCGAGTAAATATCATGTTAATTAGAAAGCCGAACAAAAGTAAATAAGATAGCATATAAAAAGATTACACTAATTTTAATTTTATTTGAATTGATTTCCAGATAAAATTATATATAATTTTATTCTAATTTGTTTGAGAATAAGACAATAGTATTAGAAATCAATAAAACCAGGTAATTATTTATTAAACCTAGTTTTTTTTAAATCAGTATGCAAATTATCCACACCATATACTATGTAAAGCATTATTTCTTAATGGTATATAATACACATTGCAGGATTTAGAATGCATTAGTAACATGGGCCGTTTTGAGGCAAATCAAACCCATACTTAAAAAGAGATATTGTTAATTAATAAGATGCTAATTATGATTATTAAATAACTAAGGGACGGCAATGGTGGTGTTGTCTCAGTTACAGATAGACAAATATGTAAATCCATTATGATAGCTAGCAAATATATGCAAGTATTTAAGTTTTAATGTAATAAATTATTAGATTAGATTAGAAAGGCTAATGAAACTAAATAAGAAGGCAGATAAAAAGAATTTGAAAGAGAGAGGGGTATAATCGAAAAATAGAACAACTGAAATTCACTCTTTCTTTCCTTCCGTCTTTTATTGCTAAATTTTCTTCATTTAACTATTTAGTTAAAATAGTAAGTTATGAATTGAATGACGTTTTTTTGTTAATCGATTTATTTTAAGATTCATTCCTGAGATTTTTGCTCATATTCATTAAGATGAAATCTAAAGAATTCGCAATCAATAATACTAAGCACATATTTATAAAAATAAAATTCTTAATATCAATATGAAAATTATCCTTTCCATTCTCTCTGTAAACCGCTATTTTGTTGTATATATAAATACAGATGCATGATAATAATATGTAGATAGGGTCAATAGTATTAATAATCCAAGACACTTTTATTAATAATTGAGGTTCAAATCAAATAAAATCATGGAGAATGGAACGTAAATAATCAAGGGAATTGTGAGTTGAGTTGTAATATAGTTTTGGTTAAAGACAAACACTCAATCTCCATTATTATTATTATTATTATTATTATTATTATTATTATTATTATTATTATTATTATTATTATCGAGCAGGATATACAAGACAATATATATATATATATATATATATATATATATATATATATATATATATATAATTTAATATACCAAGCGTGTTGGTAGATCCTTGCGGAGAGAAAAAACCCAGCAG
>CM042158.1:38332888-38375388 GCA_023376005.1 Doryteuthis pealeii | reverse complement strand
GCTAACCATTATACCATGATGGAATGCCCTATTACTAATCCATTCCCCAATATTCGGATGTGACATAAAATTGCAAGTATGGGGCAACTACAAAGGATAGAACCCACTATTCAGTAGTAATGGATCTGGAATACTAACTCGCTAACCATTACCTAACCCATTGGATGGCACCTCTTGTTGGCTTGTGAAGAGCCACGAGCGCAGGAAGCGAACCATGGTTTGGGGCTACAGTGGGTAAAATGAGTATTCCCTCCCATGCTGATTTTCTGAGTTTGCCACATTACAAACTTAGGAACCTTCCACAATTTACAGAAGAGGTCCTTCTTGAAAGTGAGAAATAGAATATTAAAAAAAAAAAAAAAAAAAAACAACACATTTTTTTTGAAGATTTATTTGGTTTTTATTGGAAAAATGAATATTTCAACCCATAGCAAGACATAACTCTGTACTTGCTGAAGAAACCCTTGTTGGTACGCACAATAGCCAGACGTTTCCCTTAGTTGGTTACCAAGTTTTTACAGATTCCAGTGGGGATTTTGATCCACTCGTCTTTGCAGATCCTCTCCAACTCCTTAAAATTTGTAGGTTGTCGATCACTTATTTTCCCAACTGTATGTTCGGACTATATGCATCAGTTTTTATTCCCTCAAGAGCTTTTTTCCGGAAACAATCACTTATGCAAATATTGCAAAACTTTTGATTCCCCCTTGTAAAATAAGATATAATAAGAAAACATCAGAGTTGTTTGTTGTATAATGGTTATCATCATGGGAAATAGACATGGTGACCTGGGTTCAAATCCTGGATGAGGCTGTTTGCATTTCACATAGTGCTAATACTCTTGGGAAAGGTATGAATCCAATTATTCTTGCAAAACTTTTGATTCCCCCTTGTAAAAGAAGATATAATAAGAAAACACCAGAGTTGTTTGTTGTGTAATGGTTATCATCATGGGAAATAGATATGGTGACCTGGGTTCAAATCCTGGATGAGGCTGTTCACATTTCACATAGCGCTAATTCTCTTGGGATAACTATTTACCACACACACACACACACACAAACACTATATATATATATATATATATATATATATATATATATGTGTGTGTGTGTGTGTGTGTATAGTTATATGTGTGTGTGTGTGTGCGTGTGTGTGTGTGTATTTGTAAAGAAAAAAAGGCTTAAAGTCCGGGTTTTTAGCTCTCAAATCGGACCTGCACCTTGCAACACCCAACAGTTGGAGGAAAGAACCAGTTTAGAATCATCCTAATACCAAAGGAATTATTACCCCACAAAAAATAAGAATAAATAAAGAATAAATAAAATAAATCGAGAAAAATCAATCTCTGTATGTACATTTCGGCCTATTAGGCCTCATCAGCAGAGCTATAGATCGGAAGACCGCCCTGTGCGTGATTTGAAACCGGACTGCCAAGCTGACAGGCCGATCTCATAACCCCTACACTAAACGAACTTCTTAGATTTTATGATTTGTTTAGAGTAGGTTAATATTCCTCTTCTAGTGACTTTTATTACACGACGATATGATAAGTTGTAAACAAGGTTTGTTTAGAATGGCTTTTTGCCGATAATTTTTGGGAGAATAAGTGCTTAATTGGAGTCGTACTCCAATTAAGCACTTATTCTCCCAAAAATTATCGGCAAAAAGCCATTCTAAACAAACCTTATATATACTAGCAAATATATGCACCCTCTGGGTGCAAGTATTTAAGTTTTAATGTAATAAAATAGTGTATTAAATTAGAAAGGCTAATGAAAGTAAATAAGAATACAGATAAAAAGATTTGAAACAGAGGGAGTATAATAAAATATTTGAAACAGAGGGAGTATAATAAAAAATGGAACAACTGAAACTTACTCTTCCATCACTCTCGTCTTTCATTGTTATTTTTTCTAATTTAAGTATTTAGTTATAAGAGGAAGTAAAGAATAAAATGACAGTTATTTTATCTTGTTAATGGATTTCATTTAAGATTCATTGAAGAGATTTTTGCTTATATTCATTAAAATAAAACCAAACAGTTAGAAATCAATAATACTAAGCACATATTTATTAAATTCGATTTTTTAATATTAATATGCAAATTAGCCTTCCCGTTCACACTGTAAACCAGTATTTTGTTGTATATATAAATATAATTGCATGTTGTTAGTATGTAGACATAGTTAACAGTATTAATAATGTAAGACAATTTTATTAATAATTGAGGTTTAGATAAAAATAAAATCATGGAGAATGTGATGTCAATAACTAAGAGAATTGTGACTTGAGTAGGAATATAGTTTCGGTTACAGACAGAAAAACACACAATCTCCATTATAATAATATATATATATATATATATATATATATATATATATATATATATGCATAAATAATGCCAACTATTTACTACACACACACACATGAAATTCAAGAAATTCTCGCAAAACTTTTGACTCGTAAAACAAATGTTAGCCACATGCATTATTTATTTTGTTGTTTTGATGTTGTTAATTCCTTTTGTCTGTCTCATCTGTTTTTATATTTCCCTAATACTTCCGATTAAGTTCACTTTGATTCTCCATAGACAAACCTTGTTTCTTTCTTTCTTTTCTTTTTTTAAAAATATATTTCTTTAATACATGCAACATGATATAAGTTAATCGTCTTACAGCGAATCACCACAAAGGAAATAAAATAGATCTCCTGTTTTATATAAATTCTATCAAAATATTACAATAAAAAAATTCTACAAAGGATGAAGTGATCAGCCATTTTGTATTGTTTGATCGTAATAAAATAGTAATAAGGCGAGTCAAAAGTCCTGCATTTGTTTTAAACGCACAAGTCTGCAGAACATACACACACACACACACACACACACACACACACACACACACACACACACACACAACTATATATATATATATATATATATAATATATATATATGGGAGTAAGTATGGTAAATAAATCCGACAATATAAAGAAAATTTGAAAAAAACAAGTGTTCCGAAAATGGGATGAATTTAATTATCGATGTTTAAAACATTTCGGTTTCATTGAACCTTCATCAGGATGTATCTTGGGGGGAAGAAAATGATGGATGTTTTTATATGTGACAGGAGATGAAAATCTTTTTAGTTGTGTAACTGTATTTGATCAGCGTTATATTTTTGAAAGGCAAGTCGCGATCCACACACGTGAAGGTGTCATGACGCGTGACGCCACTCGAAGAAATGCAAAAGACGAGAAAAAGTATTAATGGACTGATTATTTTTAAGAGAACATAGGGAAACAAAGTGGGAATGATAACTAAATAAATAATTAAATGAAGCCTGGTATTTTGTAATTATTTAACACTATTTTAGCTAGAAACGGAGATATAATAAATAATACATGTCGGTGGACATAAATGAACTGGGGTTGCCCATTTAGCTAAAATCTGGAATAGATTGATTTAACAGAAATTCCTAACAAATTACTGACAAGTAGTCAAATATAATTTTTATTACCTTACAGCTGAGCAGACAGGACAATATATAAAAAAAATCTGTTTTCAAATGCCTTAAAAGTAATAAAGAATTCATCATTCGCATCTGATGAGCTGGGAGAATTAAATCACTTTCTTTAAGCTCCCCGAAATAGGCTATAAAGCAAAATCTCTAAGACTTTTGTTATTTCTTTACTTATAAATTTGCTCTGTAACTCTAACAATAAGAGCACACATTGAGCTTTCAAACTGCGACAGGTTGTTTGAAAAAACTCCTATGTCGTAAGAAGATTTTCTCTGGACTTTTGATTATATATATAATATATATATATATATATATATATATTATATATATATATATATATATAGTTTTTTGGTACAAGAGAATTGTATAACAGTAAAATTAGAGGAATCATATGTAATTTGGAGAATATTTTATTAATGAATAAAATATAAAATAACTGGGGGGAGGGTTTACACGAAGGCCTTTTCAACCGCTACTTTTCAAGTGATACACCGGTGACGAATTCAGATGAGTGCTTCTCTATTTTGCACAGAGCTAGGTCAAAACAGCATTTAACCATCCTTGAAGCGGTTTACATCTCCTTTTTCCGGCCTACTCTGTGCAAACAAACTCCAAAGCACTCCCTCTATTTATTGGGAGATACTTCCAACCCTGTTTCTACCTAGGGTTCATACATACCCCCCTCTTTCCCCCTCTTTCTTTTTTTGTTGTCCCCCTCTGGCTCACCCCCATTCGTTTATTACAAAATTCTTGTACAATCTGACTTTTATTCGTCACCGGTGTATCACTTGAAAAGTACCGGTTGAAAAGGCCTTCGAGTAACCCCCCTATTTATTCTATATATTATTCATTAATAAAATATTCTCCCAAATTACATATAATTCCTCCACTTTTAGTGTTATACAAATTCTCTTGTACCAAAAACCTATATATATATATAATATATATATATATATATATATATATATATATATATATATTTAGTAAATGAGAAAAACTCTAAACTTGCTTCATTACAATAATTTATTTCAACCGTATTAATCGGCATCTTCAGGTAATCACAAGAGTCATGTTCTTGTGATTACCTGAAGATGCCGTATTAATACGGTTGAAATAAATTATTGTAATGAAGCAAGTTTAGAGTTTTTCTTCATTTACTAAATATCTTGCTCTGTCCTTTTACTCACTGGTATTAGGTACATTGAGCTCTCCTTATGGTCTACCTGCATCAGCTTAGTTAAACCACACATGGAAAGACCCTAACTACGGAAAAAAACTATATATATATATATATATATATATATATATATATATATATATATATATAATCCAAAAGTCCAGAGAAGAAATCTTCCTTACGACATAGGAGTTTTTTTAAACAACCTGTCGCAGTTTGACAGCTCAATGTGTGCTCCTATTGTTAGAGTCACAGAGCAAATTTAAAAGTAAAGAAATAACAAAAGACTTAGAGATTTTGCTTTATAGCCTATTTCGGGGAGCTTAGACAAAGTATTTAATTTTCCCAGCTCATCAGATGCGAATGATGAATTCTTTATTACATTTCAGGCATTTGAAAACAGATTTTTTTGTTTATATTGTCCTGTCTGCTCAGCTGTAAGGTAATAAAAATGATATTTGACTACTTGTCAGTAATTTGTTAGGAATTTTTGTTAAATCAATCTATTTCAGATTTTAGCTAAATGGGCAACCCCAGTTCATTTATTTAGTAGTTTGTTTATTCTTCATATGTTCCTATCTACCTTAATTTATTTTATTTTATTATTAATTTTTTTCCTTTCAAAGTCATTATATTTGAGTGACATTGAAAGGAAAAAAAGTAATAATAAAATAAAATAAATTTGTTATTTCTTTACTTATATATATATATATATATATATATATATATATATGTGTGTGTGTGTGTGTGTGTGTGTGTGTGTGTAAGTTGAAAATGTAACCAAATCCGACGGTATATTGAAATTAATAACCCACTTTATCTTTATTAAAACAACATTTTTGATAGAAAATCACTATGATAATATTAATAACAAATTAATAAATGAACCACCAGCCCAACACACATACGCAGAAACTTTATTAAAACATTCAAATATTCCTCATGATTTGAAAATTAAAATTCCACCTGACTTTGTTCCTTATATTCTCCAGTCATCTTCTCTCTTTTTCAAAATCCGTCGCATGTGACGATGACGTCATCATTACTGTTTTCTCCATCGCGTTAGAACACTTTCTTCAAGCGATTTCAAAAAGTTCTTCTTTCGAACATCTTGGAAATTCTTCGTATTTCAACCGAATTCATTTAAAACAATAAGGATTTACTCTGACGACAGTCGCTATTTCTTTGTATACTAAACATTTCTGTAGTTTTTTCTATTATTGTTATTTTGTATTTAAATTAATGATAGATAGAATACATGTATGCAGGGATAAACTCCTGGCCGAAACACGTATCAATAAAATAAAATAAAATAAATCCTATTTTATCCATTCAGCATTTACTTTCCTTTATTTTTCATTTCAACACACACACACACACACACACACACACATATATATATATATATATATATATATATATATATATATTATATATATCGTAAGTAAATTCGACGTCTGTAAAGTTACATATTAGACTAGTTTGCAATAGTAAACATATTAAAAGTAGTAATAATTAAATTATCATACTAGGGCAAATTTAGCTCAGTCGGCAGAGTGTTAGGCTGTTGAACCTCAAGGTTGCTGGTTCGATACCGGCCTCTCGCCAACTCAGCGTATGAGTAGCACAGGGATCTGTGCGGTAATATGAGGAGTTGATGGTAGGTGTGGCGCTCCACCTCGGACGCTGAAAACAATCTCCTTGTTCTAGCGCTAGTAAAAGGGGTATAGACTCCCTCGCTGTCTGACTGATACCGACTTTAGGCCACCCAACGTCTTTATTTACTCTTTCTTATATTTTTCTATGTCGCATGTCCTTTTTTTGCTTTTCTTTCTTTACAATAGAAACGGAATGGTCAATTATTTAGCTGACTCATAAGAAATAAAAATTCGGTGGATAAGCAACACCAGATAATCAGGATTTACTTTTCTGCATTTAATCTTGGACGATTTGGATATGTCTCATTTTTAAATAGAGTTAATTGCAAAGATGATAATGGTCGCTCATTTAAGAAATACGGGGAATTAATATATAGATATTTCCATATTTAATGATATAATACATTTTAAAATGATCTTGTTTATATCGGTAAACGTTGCATGAGCGTGAGAGGCAGTTGTGTGTTGGCACCAATGCAAGAGTAAACCATCTTTTTGAACATTCGCCAAATTGCGAATTCTATGGGGTTTTGTTAAGCTAATTTCTTCGATAGAACGATAAACTAGAGGTCGACTGAGACACGAGGCGTGTCAAATATTAATGAATTCCTGGATAAAACTCACTCGACATGAGATCGGTTAATACATTTAGAAGAATTACAAGTTAAAGTGATATTGTTTGCGAACAGTGGGACCAATTATCCTGTTCGTGTACATTTGGATCAAATATTGTAAATTTGTCAAAAATTAATAGAAGCTATACAATAGGCAATACAGTTTTTTTCCAAGTTATATTGTACTTTTTCTTTTCAATCTTTGCTCATTTGAATAAAACATTTCTTGTCCCTAATTTTTCCATTCATAGAAAAATCAAAATAAGATTACATTTAAAAAAAATGACAACACCCGAAAAAAGTCACTTGAAAGTTTAAAAGAATTCTTTATTTTAACTTTAAAATATTTTATGAATCCTCATCTCTAAGCTGTTTTCTCTGAATGTTTGAGATGAGGCTTGATGATTAGTATTATCTGCGTTATTCAGACTATTTTCCCCACCTTTATTGTTATCTGTACAACGTTTTGGCCTATATGCCCTCCAGCATCGGGAACCTTCTTTTGGACTCGGAACCTTCTTTTCGGACTCGGGAACCTTCTTGTCGTAATCGGGAACCTTCTTGTCGTAATCGGGAGCCATGACAGAATTTTGAATCCAACCCTTTATTCAGTCCACGGGGGTATCCTGTTCTCATTCCGCTAATCATAGCTGGGGTACAGGCGTTAAGCTGTGTTTATTATTCTATGTTGTCTGCTGCCCTTGATCAGGATTGAACCTGCAATCTAGAGATAACTGTCGCTTAGAACTGTATTAACCTAACTACCTTATCCACTAGGCCAATTGTCTAAGCGATTTGTTTATTGATTTTAACGGCATATCAACCCGTCTGGAGGTTATATCATGTCTAGCGGTTAGGAAGTTATACATATCGTGTATTTATATTTATACTTTTTAGTAATTGTTTTTTATCAATGTGTTAGCATTATTGGGGATTATGTTTTATAGTATTGATTTGTTTCATATAAGAATTTTATCAAATAGGATTCCTCGAATATTATTGAGGTGGGTCTCACTAGATCACCGGTGCTTAGTAGCGCTGTGCCTGTTCAGTTCTTAGATGGGTAACAGCAGGTACTGTAAGTAACGACAAATGAAATTAACTTGATTCGGCATTCAATAACCCGAAAGAATTGATATGCCGTAAAACCAACCAACCAACCAATAATGGCATAGGTAATACACATTTAAGTGCATAGAAAAATTAGTATTATTTACATTATATTTATAGGGCCGGGTTAGCTCAGTAGGTAGAGCGTTCGGCTAGAAATCACAAGGTTCCTAGTTCGATACCGGTCCTCACCGACTCAGCGTATGAGTAGCACAGGTATCTGTGCGGTAAAGTAAGGATTCAATTCTTCTTCTAGGTTAGTCTTGTTGCCAAGACATTCATCAACCACAAAACCATATTATTTATTTAAACCTTTATTTACTTAACTGAACACATTTCTCTAACACAACGCGCGTTTGCAGTGAGTCCAGCTAAGGCATAAACATCTTATCTGCCTGACGTCCAAGCTGAAACTGAAGACAAAACCAGGTCCACGTGACTTCACGTATTTCGCGGGCTTTCTGTAATATTCCATGGAAAGTCCCGCCCGTGATATGAAAAGGGGCCATCCCTTCAGAAATACAGGGGGTTGACAATAATCTATGCATAGATTATGTAACACTTCACCACAAGTAGGATTTGACAAAAGTTTGCAAGTGCGGTGCATCCATCGAGAATCGAATTCGCTACTCAGCAGTAATTGATCTTATATTATTATTATTATTATTATTATTATTATTATTATTATTATTATTATTAAATTAAACTATTACATTTTCTAACATTGCAACTCAACAGGAAAAATAAATTGGTTAAAACGAGTTTAGGGTAAATTTAAAAAAATATATTTTAAAAGTAGATTTTTATCTAACCAGTTCGCCACGGGTAGGATGTGACACAAAGTCGCAAGTATAATGTGTCCATTGAGGATCGACCTCGCTATTCAGTAGTGATGGATCTGCTAGACTAGCTAACCACCATGGAATAGATTCTTTATTGACTCGAATCGTTCACCACAGGTAGGATGTGACAAAAGTTCGTAAGTGTGGGGGTATCCAACGAGACTCCAACTCGCGACTCAGCAGTAATGGATCTAATCTTATGAGTCGACTTATACTTCAGAAAATACCATTAAGAAATAAAATCTCCAATATAATTTAACGTGTTTATAATGAGGAAAAGTACAAATTTAGTTTTTCATTTTTACTGATGAAATGATATAATTCAATAATTAAAATTGACATTGAGTATAATTTTTATATAATTATTGTATTGAGTATATAATTCCATTTTATATAATTATGTATTTTATATAATTATTGTATTGAGTATAATTTTATATAATTATTGTATTGAGTATAATTTTTATATAATTATTGGTAATAATTATTGGTAATAAAATAATTATTGGTAATAATAATTATTAATAATAATTAATTATGTTATTTAACTTACCTAATTATTATGTTACCTAATTATTATGCTATTAGTGTTACCTAATTATTATGTTAATAATTAATTATGTTATAATAATTATTAATAATTAAAATAATTATTGGTAATAAAATAATTATTGGTAATAAAATAATTGTTGGTAATAATTATTGGTAATAATTATAAAATTTGAGAAATAAAATCTCAAACATAATTTAACGTGTTTATAATGAGGAAAAGTACAAATTTAGTTTTTCATTTTTACTGATGAAATGATATAATTCAATAATTAAAATTAATTTGCGGGATTTGCTAAGTCTTATTTCTAAACAAAACAAAAAAAGAAGATCTATTCATTCTTTGATATATGTTGCTTTAAAGGCGTCCCGTTGTGGTATAATCGTTAGCGAGCTACAGAATTGTAGTAGGAGGTGGGAGAAGAGCACTCAAAATATTCTTGACTGACGAGAAGAGAGACCGTTTGGTTCGAATTTAGAGTTTTTCCCTTCGAATGAAATAATTTTTGCGGAAATAACGTGATTTTTGTAGTTTATCATCATCATCATCATCATCATGTCACGCATGCAGCACGGGTATCCATGACAATCTCTCGCCAACCTTCCCTATCATTCATTGCACCTGGAAGCTCCTCTGCGGAGCAGCCAGCATCTTCGCATAGCTGGTCAATGTAGGTCCTTGCTGGGCGCCCCACACTTGCATGTCCATGTGTTCGCGTCCACAGGAGAACGTCGCTTATGAGTTCATCCTTGCTTCTCCAGCAGTGTCCTGCATGTCTTGTCCGTCTCACTCGGATAGTTTGTGAGATGGGGGCAGGTGACCGTACAGCTGTTTCCTTGTGGGGTGCTGTTTCCACGACTTCACTTCCTTATTTAAGGACGACCAACCAGTATTCTTGTGCAGCTCCCATCTAGCTTATTCTCAAAACGCTTCGTTAGGGTCCAGGTGGTGCAGCCATATAGCAGCACCGATACAACCACAGCCTGGAAGAACTGTCTCTTCAGCTTGTCAGGGAGATCGGACCTCCATATGACTGATAATATTTGTGGTCGACCATGCCTTTGCTATCCGTGTATTAACATCGCTGTCTGTGGAGGAGATATTACCACCTAGGTATGTGAATTGTTCTACTGGCTTAAGAGGCTTGCCGTTGAGTGTGGAGATGTTTCCTTTATTTTTGAAACTTATGAACTCTGTTTTATCGGAGTTCACATATACTTGGCATAATTAATAGGAACAAGCTTCATCGCTGCCAAACATATTTTGCAAAATTTGATCTTTTACCATAAAAAAGGTAAGACAAAGAAAAAAGACAGTCACGTGAATGAAGATTTCTCTTGTTATTTTCTCCCCATCACTATCTGAAAACTTTCCAAATATTTTTTATCTTTGAAGTCATCACTTTAACGGTTTTAGTCAGAAAAAAATAAAAAATAAAACGTAATGTGTTGTTGTTTGAGATAAGTCTGTGCTATTAAAAAGTGCTGGGTGGCGTTGTCAGTTGTGTTATTATTAACTGGTTCATTGGGGGAGGTTCGGATCTTTCAACATAATACTCCCTTCGCTAGTTAGACCCCTCAAGAGATAATCAAACTTTAGTGCGCCACCCATCTTGTTTAACGTTAGCAGATAAACTGGTTTTAAATAGAGTTCTGACAACGCAGACCTCAGCTTCTGTACACCTGGTTAGCTAATATTAAAGCCGATCAGCGTTCAGAGTAAGTGTTAAAACAGGTTCACGTGGCTCAGACATTTTTTAATAATTCATTGGCATGGCTGGGCATATTGGTAAGCAGACCATTTATTTTTGGCATAAACAGAGTTACATAAGGTAACGAATAACATTTTAGCATTTTTGTGAATAAGAATGTAGATAAAAAGATTTTGAATAGAGGGGGTATGATTGAAAAATAGAACAACTTTGAAACTAACTCTTCCATCATTTTCCGTTACTCCCGTCTTTCATTGGTAAATTTTCCTAATTAAACTGTTTAGTTAAAATAGGAAGTAAAGAATAATATTACAGTTATTTCTTTCTGTTAAGGGATTTCTTTTAAGATTTATTGAAGAGATTTTTGCTCATATTCAATAAGATAAACCAAACAATTAGAAATCAATAATACTAAGCATATATTTATTAAAATCAAATTTTTAAGATCAATATGCAAATTAGCCTTCCCATTCATATTGTAAATCTCTATTTTGTTGTATATATAAATACAATTGCATGTGATTAGTATGTAGATATGGTCAACAGTGTAAGTAATGTAAAACAATTTTATTAATAATTGAGGTTTAAATATAAGTAGAAGCATGGAGAATGTGATGTAAATAACTAAGGGAATTGTGACTTGAAAAGTAATAGACATTTACTTTTGACATAAACAAAGTTAAATAAGGTAACGAATAACATTTTAGCATTTTTGTTTCATTTTGATGGTAGCTAATATTTTATTTCTCCTTGACTTACTCGAATCAGAATTGGTTCAGTGGCCACAGGGAGCTGAGGCTAGCTTCATGGAGAATTAATACCTTATAAAGGAGATACAGTGTGTGTCTGTAACCGAAACTACGTATCTGTTTACGTCACAATACCATGGGTAATTGCGTAAGTTTATAAATAAGTATTTAATCAATAATCAACATTATTATTACATAAAATGAATATTATTTATTAACGATGTCTCTATGAAAATCTGAGATAGATTTTCCCAAAACAGCCTATGTTACTAGTGCGTTTAACATTCCAGATTGTGTTTTATATATCACAAGAAATAAAGATTTATATGACATATGGTGTGGTTAATTTGCATACTGGTTTTAACAAAACCAAGTTCAATAAATACTTACATTGGTGTTATTGATCTCTATTATTATTGTTTTATTCTGCAACGTATTAAAATCAATCCTATGAATGACTTTATATAGAAATCAATTAAAATATAATAAAAATAAATGTAATCTTTATATGCGTTCTTATCTAATTTCGTTAGTCTTTCTAATTGTATATATTTCATTACATTAACACTTAAATACTCTGACCTGTGCAAATAAGACAAAAATCTTAGCGAGCGTCTAATTATGTGTGAATAAAAATGTTGTGACAGAAACCATAAAAAAAGGTTTGGTTGAATTTTACGGCATGTCAACCCTTTTTGAGTTATTTTTTGCCGAAGACGTTTTATTTGATTCATTCTTAATGGGTACTCAATTCTTAAAACTTAATATTTTTAAACACATTTTTTCGAAAATTCATATTTTTCTATATAACCAACAGATGGGACCCTAACAGGTACTACCACTCCAGATCAGAGTGGACCTTGGAGTAATGATGATAAAGGGGTACTCCATATTCCCCAGAGATCCAAAATTGGAACTTCACCATCAGATAGAGTTTCCACTGCTTCTTAACACCTATATGATAAAGAGGATTGGGACTTGCCATAAGGGCAATATGGTCGGAACATTCATATAAATGCTAGGGCTTGATGTGACCAGTGGATTGATCGGGGGAGGGGTCTCTCGAACCACTCGTCTTACCTAAGTAATGGCCGAAGTGGAGTGTTGCATATCATAGACTTTATCTACCAGGAACTTAAGTACGTTTACTGGCAATTGTGAAATTTCCCAGCAGCGTTTAATGACTTTTGTTTTTCGCTACTACAACATGCTATACTTTGGGGATTTTTCCCCCGGAAAAGCACTGTCTAAACCCTACGTTTTGTAAGAGAATAGACCGTACTTCGACGCAGTGAGGAGATGGGTGCTACTTTGAACAAAGGAGACAAACGACTTTATAGAACAATATACGTAAAAACACAACAAATATCAAACAGGGGTATACAAAAAGCCTAGAAAGAAACAACCAAACGAATTTTATGTAATGTTCAAGAGTTCAATGAGTTTGGTTGGTAAAAGTACTTCTAGGAGAATTGAATGTATCAAAGGGGTTAAAGTGACGGTTTTTGAAACTTAGCTGTTTATCCTTGATATTACTGTTCCACGTAACTGGTTGGGCCCTGAAGAATTGGTTATTAGGAGTGCGTTTGCCGCTCTTGCTTCCAACGTGCTATGGGTTCCTGGTCGTCGCCGTCTGGGGCTTCTGACGATACGGAGAGGTGAGGGTTCCGATTCGTCGCCGTCTGGGTTTTTTTAACGAGACGGAGAGCAACTCTTTCGAAGTGTAGGTCGAGAGTGTGGTGAACAGGCCGTTAACTCCGAACGCCAGAGTAGAGACACTCAGAACGTATTATTTATTTTAATCTTATTTTAATTTAATTTAATTTAATTTAAATCTCTACAGGCCGCCACTGGCGTCCGGTGAAAGAGGATCACCATTCCTTTAATAAATTTTCACAATACATAAGAGGTATACAAAATTGCCACTTCTGTTTATGAACTTTCCCAACAGCAGCAGCTTTTTCCTTATCTATTACTTTAACTTTATACCCCAAGGGTAGATGGTTTCCCTTTTCTTCTTGGATTGATGGGTGTTAAAAACAAGGATATCATTATTTGAATGAGATCTTCATGAGTTCTTCGACGCCTTGTTTGCTCAACAGTCAAACAATTCAGAATGAATCATTGCTACATTTGGGAAGACAAGAAAAATCCGAAGAAGGCCGGAAGGTAAAACGTTGTGTTTTTATATATTTCGGTAAAGATGATGACAGCAGTCCGAAAATTCAAGATTGCTTATTGTTGGGAATTAGTGAAGTGTGTTCCATTGAGTAAGGAAATTCAGTTTTTGGTCAAGTGCGTCTTTCTTCGGAATGACAATTGAAGACTTTACTTACTTTAATTCTTTCTTGTTCTCTTTCTTTCTTTCTTCCTTTGATTCTTTCTTGTTTTCTTATTTTCTTTCTTTATTCCTTTCATTCTTTCTTGTTTTCTTTCTTTCTTCCTTTCATTCTTATGCTTATTTTCTTTCTTTCTTCCTTTCATTCGTTTTGTTTTCTTTCTTTCTTCCTTTCATTCTTCTTCTTTTCTTCTTTCTGTTTTATTATTTCTTCCTTTCATTCTTATTCTTGCTTTCTATCTTTCTTCCTTTCATTATTTCTTGTTTTCTTTCTTTCTTCCTTTCATTCTTATGCTTGTTTTCTTTCTTTATTCCTTTCATTCGTTTTCTTTTCTTTCTTTATTCCTTTCATTCTTTCTTCTTTTCTTTCTTTCTTTCTTTCTTTTTTATTATTTCTCCCTTTCGTTCTTATTCTTGATTTCTTGTTTTCTTTTTTCTTTCTTTCTATTCCTTTTCCCTTTTATTCTTATTCTTGTTTTCTTTCTTTCTTTCATTCTTATTCTTCAGTCTTATTTCTTTCTTCCATTTTTTCATTCTTATTTCTCTCTTGTTTTCTTTCTTCCTTTCTTTCTATTCTTCCTTTGATTGATTCATTCATTCTTATTCTTCATGAATCTTTGTGTTTTTTTTCTTTCTTATTCTTTCTTGCTTCTCGTGGCTCTTCTCGGACTGATGGGCGTGCAAAAACAATGACGTACTTATTGGAATGAGATCTTTGTAAGTTCTTCAACGCCTTGATACTCAACAAACTATTCAAAATGATTTCCCAGGATGCATCATTGCTACGCTCAGTCGGACAAGCTACACGTAAAGAATGCGAGAGGGTACAACATTGTGTTTTATATATCGTAGTAAAGAAAGATGAGAGGAACAGTCCGAGCAATCTACATAACAGGTTGCTTAATGTTGGGAATTAGTGAAGTGTGAACCATTACGTCAGGAAATTCTTCAGTTTTTGGTCAAGTGCTTCTTTCTTCAGAATGACAATTGAAGGCTTCACTCAAAAGGAGTAGATGAATTCTTTATCTTGGGATATTTTTGATGCAATTCAGCCCTCCCTCCCCACCCCAAACTTAGCCGGTGTAGCACTTTCAGATCAATATAATCAGATCACTAGAACACTTTAAGTGGCGAAATCGTTAATGGGTCGGGAAGTGATCACTTTAACACCATCAAAATTCTTTTCACCCAGAATCATAGAGTCTCTTAACAATAAGTAAAAAAGAAAAGAAAAATATGAATCTCATCTTTCTGTGCTCACATAGTGTGTGTATGTGCGCGGGTTTGTGTGTGTATGTGCGCGGGTTTGTGTGTGTGTGTGTGTGTGTGTGTGTTGCAAACAGATAGAAACTGTAAATTGCACATACATAGGCCAATATGTAAAAGAGGAGCGTATGTATGTGTAGATTGAAATACAAACATAAGTGGCAATATATATATATATATATATTTGTGTGTGTGTGTGTGCGCGTGTGTGCGTGTTTCGCTTCTTTCTTTTTTTATACATCTTCCCCCATTGTTTTTTTCTTTTTATCTCTACATATTTTCCATTCATTCATGTCTTCCCTTTCCTTTCTTTTTTTCTTCATTCTTTCTTTTTTTCTTTCTTTCTTTCTTTAATTCTTATTCTTCATTTTCTTTCATTTCTTTTATTCCTTTTCTTTATTCTTGTTTTCTTTCTTCCTTTTCCCTTTCTATTTTCTTTCATTCTTTTATCCCTTCTGTTTTCTTCATTTCTTTTTTCTTCTTGTTTCTTTCATTCTTAATTTCTTTCCAATTCTTTCTTCTTATTCTTTCTTGTTTTTTTCATCTTTTTTTTCTTTTTTCTTTCATCATTTCTCATTCTTTCTTGTTTTTCTTCATTTATTCTAATACCTTTTCTTTCATTCATTCATTCACCTTCTTTCTTGGTTTCTTTCCTTCTCATTCTTTCTTGTTTTCTTTCTTTCTTCCTGTTATACTTTCATTCTTCCTTTCTGTCATTCCTCTCCTCTGTCATTCATTCATTCTTAGTCTTCATTCTTTCATTCTTATCCATTCTTGTTTTCTTTCATTCTTTTTTCTTCATGTTTTCTTTCATTCTTATTTTTCTTGTTTTCTTTCATTCATTCTCATTCTTTCTTGTTTTTCTTCATTTATTCTCATTCCTTGTTTTCTTTCATTTATTCATTCACATTATTTCTTGGTTTCTTTCCTTCGTATTTTTTCATGTTTTCTTTCTTTCTTCCTGTTATTCTTCCTTTCTGTCATTCCCCTCCTCGGTCATTCCTTCATTCTTAATCTTCATTCTTTCATTCTTATCAATTCTTCTTTTCTTTCTTTCTTATTCTTTCTTTCTTCTTCTTTCCTTCTTATTTTTATATATAAGTTTTATTCTCCAGTCGTTATCTATACTTTTTTCTTTCTTTTTCTTCTTAATGTTCCTCTTTCTTTCCATCTCTTTATTCGATTTTTATTTCCCATTCTTTCTTTTATTTTCTTCTTTCTGTCCCCCCCCTCTCGTTCCCGCCATTTTTCTTGTTGGAATTATTTCTCTTCTTTTATTTTACTAATATTCCCTAATGGAATTGAATTTTCTCTTTTCGCCTTTATACTGCCTCTTCTACGACCATTTCCGTTTCTTTCTTTCTTTTTTCTTGTCAATTTTTTTCTTATCTATTACATTGTCATCATATCCTCATTGGTGCTTTTTTGTCACCATTATTATTTTTTCTAACAATCACACACACACACACACAAACATATATATATATATATATATAATATATATATATATATATAGATAGATAGATAGATAGATAGATAGACCCAGAGATAGAGATAGAGATAGATAGATAGAGAGAGAGAGAGAGAGAGAGAGAGTAAGGAGAGAGAGAGAGAGAGAGAGAGAGAGAGAGAGAGATGGGGGAAAGGAATAATGAGACAGTTAGATAGCTTGAGAGAGGGGGAGGAGATGAAGAGAGGGAAGAAGAGAAAGGGAGGGAGAAATATTGAGACGGTTAGTGAGATTGGTAAAAAGAAACATAAAGAGTGATAAATAGATATATGGTGGGTGGATAAATAGTGTGTGTATATATATATACAATGTGAGAGAAAAGGGGAAATAGAGATAGAGTAAGGAAGCTGGGCAAAGTGAAAAAGAAAGTGATGAATCGATAGATAGATAGATGGAAAAACAGTGTGTGTGTGTGTGTGTGTGTGAGAGAGAGAGAGAGAGAGAGAGAGAGAGAGAGAGAGAGGGTTAAAGAGAGAGTGAATGAGAGGGTTAGAGAGAGAGAGAGAGAGAGAGAAGAGAGGAGAGAGAGAGAGAGAGAGAGAGAGAGGAGAGAGAGAGAGAGAGAGAGAGAAGAGAGAGAATAACAGAGAGACGGAGACAGATGAAGTAATGAGATATAATCAATGAGAGAGAGTAGGGAAGTGAATATACATATATATAGAGAGAGAGAGACAGAGAGAGAGACAGAGAGAGAGGGGAGAGAGAGAAAGACAGATAAAGACAAAGACAGAGAGACAGAGTCAGAGACAGAGAGAGAGGGGGAGAGGGGGAGAGAGGTGGGGAAGTTAATATTTACACCAAGAATACAGAAGGTCCTTGAATAATGAAAAAAGCGATGGAGTAAAAAGGAAAGGAAATGCTTCTGAGTGACATGAAAACAAAACAAAAAATAAAATAAAATAAGACGAAATATCTTACAAATGGATGAGATTAATATTAAGATGATCGAGGGAAGAAGAAAAAAAAAAGAGAACAGTGTTGTAATGACACACTGCAAAAAGTTTGAAACAATTTTTTTAAAACACGAGAATTTACAAGAGCTATCACTTTTACAAAATGAAGAAGAAGACGTGAAAGAAGAAGAAGACAAATGCAGAAGAAGACGAAGAAGAGGAAGAAGAAGAGAAAACGAAGTGTCAATTCAAAATGGGGCATCAGAAAGAAAGAAGAAGAAAAAAAAATCCGTTAAAGAATCAACAAAACACGGAAAAAAATGTACGTTAAAAATATACTTAAAAAATGATTTTAAAAACAAGTTAAATAGTTCAATTTAAGAAAAAATAAAGCTTGTTTAGAATTTTTGGGAAAGTTCCAGAAAATATTGACTCGAAGGAAATAAGTGTCCACTGAAAAGAAATAATGGAAAGGGGAAACGGGATTATAAAGAGAGAGAAGAGAGAGAGAGAGAGAGAGAGAGAGAGAGAGAGAGAGAGAGAGAAGAGAGAGAGTAAAAAAAATAGGCAAAGGGAAACAGAAAGAGGAGAATATGAGAGCATAGTGAAGAAAAGAGTCAACAGGATTATAAAAGATGGAAAAGAACGAGAAAGAGAGAGAGAGAGAGAGAGAGAGAGAGAGAGAGAGAGAGAGAGAGAGAGAGAGAGAGAGAGAGAAGAGAGAAGAGAGAGAGAGAGAGTAGAGAGGTAGACAGAGTAAGAAAAATGGAAACGGAATGAGTGATATAGATTAATAGATACATAGACAGACAGATAGATAATAGGATAGTGTTTGTATATATATATATATATATATATATGTGTGTGTGTGTGTGTGTGTGTGTGTGTGTGGTGTGTATAGAAAGAGGTAAGCAAACGAGAAAGGGAGAATAAAGGGGAGGTCGATAAGATGGGATGAGAAAATGAGAATGAAAGAGGGAGTGTGAAATAATGAAACACAATGAGAAATAGCTTAAAACAAAGAGTGGTAAAGATATACATACATACATACACACACACACACACACACCTATATATATAATACATATATTATATTATATATATATATATACATATAGTGTGTGTGTATGTCTTTATATATAGTGTGTGTATGTATATATATATAGTGTGTGTATGTATATATATAAAAAGTCGTCGGGGCGGCCTAAAGTCGGTATCAGCCAGTCAGCGAAAGAGTCTATCCCCTTTTCAATAGCGCTAGACCAAGGAGATTGTATTTAACATCTGAGGTGGGGCGCCACACCTACCATCAGCTCCTTACTTTACCCCACAGATCCCTGTGCTACTCATACGCTGAGTTGGCGAGGACCGGTATCGATAATGTATATATATATATATATATATATATATATAATGTGTGCGTGAAATAGATTGATAGATCGAGAGAGAGAGAGAGAGAGAGAGAGAGAGACAGACAGACAGACAGACAGACAGACAGACGACAGACAGACACAGACACAGACCAGATAGACAGACAGAGAGACTGAGAGACAGAGACGTAGATACCATAAGATAGCAGGAGATAGAGAACAAAAGAAAATATGTAAAGGAGTTATATACTATATATATATATATATATATATATAATATATATATATATATATATATATATATATATATATATATATATATATATATATATATATATATGGGTGTGTGTGTGTGTGGTGTCGTGTGTGTGTGTGTGTGCCACGCACACGTATATATTTATATATATGTGTATGTATACCTCCCCACGAGCAGTATGTGACATAAGGTCAATTTTTTAACAGGTTTAAATTCAGTTCTCCTTTTCCTAGACACGTTGCTCTACTAAGAATAAAGGAGCCAGTGTTTTTCATTATTTGCCCATAGCTGTAAGAGAATCTTTGGATTCATGCCTTTTCCAGTACTATGTGACATGAAATCAGCCTGTATATATATAATTATACCAATCACAGTCATAATTTTTAAAAATGATCACTGTTCAAAATTCGGACATGAGCCTTTCTATGTACAAAATTTACCAACTCCTTTTATTAAAAAAAAATCCATCACTATTCAAACAACAATATTTGCATTTTATTAAACAACAGAAACGATTCATCATTAAGAATACAGTCATCTTTGTTCATCTATTTTCTACATTTTCTTAGATTAATTCTACATTTTATTTACACTATATATATATATAATATATATATATAATTATATGTATATAATATATTAATATAATATATATATATATATATATATATATAAAGGGTGGCTTACCGGTGAATATGGGCACGATCGATTGGTATGTTGGATTCTTGTTCTGAGCCTTGTGAGGGTCTCAATATAGACCTTAGTTTTATAAAAAAAATCGGACTGTATGACATTTAGGCACCCCTTTTGCGATATCGATTCGTGGGGACACTTTTTCCATTTACACCCTCAAATTCCGGTTGTTTGTTAGAGGTTAGGGTTAGGGTTAGGGTTTGGGGTTAGTTTTATAATTAAAACAAAAAACTCTAAAAATCGTCTGTTAGCAATTAACCGGATTTTGACGGTGTAAATGGAAAAAATGTCACCACGAATCGAGATCGCAAAAGGGATGCCTAATGATCATATGGTCCAAAAATTCTCATTAAATAAATAAATTGGCATTACTTTTTGACTCACCCACGTATGTTATTAATGAACGCACTTTCACACGAAACAGGTCAGATTCACTTCTTCTATTCTAAGTGATTTTTCTTTCTTTCATATAACCATCAAATTTAAATGTTTCCACGATATTACCAAAATGTTAGTTACTATTTTTTGTGTACATTTTTCTTTGATAACAGATGTTCAGTTGAAACTGATGTATATTTTGTCTGTTTGCATATCAACAGAAAAATTGCCCCAACCCCATTGCCCAACCCATTTTATCATAAATGTGCTGGAGGCGCGTGGCATAATGGTTAGAGTCGTAGGAAATGGAATCATCACTCCGAGTTCAAATCCTAGACGAAACTGTTCGCATTTCACATAGCGCTAATACCATTGGGAAAGATATGAATCCTACTCTCCCTCCAGCTATGGATAAATAGTAGGGCAGACTGAGCTCTTTAACCTGGGTTAAGCAACCTGTTTCGGAGAAGGAAACTCTGAATTCAAACCCGTTAAACTCCGCTTAAGAAATTGACCTTGTGTCGCATCCTGCTCGTGTGGGTGGGGTGGTAAATATATATATATGCTAGAAGGCGGTAGCTGAGGGTCTTCATGTCTTGGGAATGACGTTAACTATCTGATGGTGAGGTTCCGGTTCTGCAGCTATGGGAATGTAGAGCACTCCTTTATCAACATTCCTCCCTAGTCCTCTCTGACCGGAATGGTAGTACCTGTTAGAGTTATTTATGGGTTGAATAGACGAAATGTGTTTATAAAAATATTGAGTCTTCATTAAGAATGAATCTATTTCAAAATTTTGTCGGATTAAATGACCCACTGAGGTTAATATGCCGTAAAACAAACCAAACCAACAGGGAAATAAACAATTTTTATTGAAAGTAAGTAATTAAAGTCGACGGGTTGGCCTGAAGTCCGTATCAGCCATATAGCGAGGGAGTCTATCCCCTGTTCAGTAGCGCTAGACCAAGGAGATTGTTTTTGGCGTCTGAGATAGAGCGCCACAATCTACCATCAGCTCCTCACTTTACCGCACAGATCCCTCTGCTACTCATACGCCGAGTTGACGAGGAACAATATCGAACCCGGAACCTTGTGGCCTCTAGTCGGACGCTCTACCGACTGAGCTAAGCAAGGCTGAAAATATTCAACTGTTTTCGTTTGCCCACGATAGAATTACCAAATTCTTTAAGCAATTTGTCAAAATTCTCATTAATTTAACGGAAATTTCAGGCGATACAGATGGAATTTAGTTAAAAAAAAATTTTCCTTTTTCAATATTTTGTAATTGTAAGTAAAAATGGCGTTCGCTCCAGACTGATTGTGTGTGCCGGTCAAAATGATTTTATTTCCTTCACATTAAAGAAAATCAGTATAGTTATGTATTTAGAATATCTCCTCACATTTATCATTTATTCTGAAAATATTTTAGGTTTGTGTTGGTTTGTTGTTTGGTTGGTCTTACGGCAGGTTAACCTTTGGATTCTTTCATATCGAAGACGTTTTGGTTTTATACAGTCTTGTTGGGTATTCAATTCCAGCCACCAGTGTTCCATTCTAAAGCATCATGGGTCACTAGCCACGACAAACAAGTGGCACCATTGGGGGTCTTACTCCACTGCAGATATGCAGTTGGTGTATTCTAAAGCCCCAGCTGACAGGGATGTAAAATTTTTAGTATCTGAGTAGTGCAAACCATGCGAAATGTGCACACGAATGTGCAATCTTCGTTGAGGATTCAGAATCGGAGAGGATTAAATGGAAAGTTACCGTTAGCTGTTATAGTCAAGATTGGCAGATTATGACCTTTACTTGACCCCCGTCCCGACATCTCCGAAAAGGTGTGTGAAAAGAAATTAAGATAGTTAAGGAGATTTCGTCAGTTAGTCAACTTCTCACCGCGCGGTTAGAAACCTTTTGAGGCAGTGGGTTCTTAATAAAGAATAAAAAAACAACAAAGTCTTGGTATTATTTGTATTATTCGAACTATTTTCCTTATCTTCATTGTTATCTGTACAACGTATCGGCCGATGTGTCCTCGGGCCTTCTTCATGCAATTTGTTGTCGGACTCAGGAACCTTCTTGGACTCGGGAACCTTCTTTTCGAACTCGGGAACTTTCTTGTATAACATAGCGTAGTGGATAAATAAGTTAGGTTAAGACAGTTCTAGACTGCAGGTTCAATCCTGGTCAGGAGCAGCAGTAACATAGAATAATAATTAACATAGCTTAACACCTGCACCCAACTATGGTTATCAGAATGAGAAAAGGTTACCCCCGTGGATTAAATAAAGGGTTGGGTTCAAAGTTCCGTGATATCTTCCTGATTACGATAAGAAAGTTCCCGATTACGACAAGAAGGTTCCCGAGTCCAACAAGAAATACTTGAAGAAGGCAAGTGGGCACATCGGCTGAAACGTTGTACAGATAACAATGAAGATGAGGACAATAGTCCGAATAATACAAATGATACTAATTATCAACCCTTATTTAAAAAATTCAGAGAAATAGAACGTCTTGCCGATTTATTCAACAAGAAATCAGCAGAAACCTAGCCCAGAGAAGTATTCAGCAGCCCAGAGGAGGTGACAGCAAAAAGTAAGAAAAGTAAGATTCCATGTGTTTAAAAAATCAAGTTAAATAAAAAGAATTTTCAATGGGTATCAAGGAAGAATAAAACAAAATGTCTTCGGCATAAAATAACCCAACAAAGGTTGGCATGCCGTAAAATCCCAAAAAGAACAAATAAGTCAATTAAACAATTTTGCTAGGAATTATCTGCTAACCTTTCATCTGCCAAGCATGGAAGGCGCCCTTCTCCTCATTAAAGCAAAAGTAAAAGTAAAGTAAGGTAAAGTTTGGGAAGTAGCCTATTGTCGGTATCATCCGTACAGTGAGGGAGTATATCCCATTTTCGCTAACGCTAGATTATTTTGCTGAGGTGGAGCGCCAAACATACCGTCAGCTCCCCACTTTAGCGCATAAATCAGGTTATCCAGCCTGTGCTACTCATAACGCTGAGTTGGCACCTCATTAAAAAAGGAAAATGAGTCGAAATGACACTTTTTACAAGAATTGAAAATTGGAGAAAGAATTGAGACCATCCTGACAACATCATTGTTGAGATCGGTTAGAATATAGAGAAAATACCTGGAGACCTGAGGGGACTTGTTGATCAGAATCCGGTGAAAAGCCACCAGCTTACGCTGGTGTGGAAAATCACTTGGATAATAATAATAATAATAATAATAATAATAATAATAATAATAATAATAATAATAATAATTGGTGGATTTTGCAGTTCCAGCAGATCACAGGGTGAAGCTGACGGAAAATGAAAAGATGGATAAATACCTGGACCTTGCCAGAGAACTGAAAAAGTTATAGAATATGAAATTTAAAGTGATACCAATTGTAGTTGGTGCACTTGGAAAAGGGATTGGAAAATCTGGACATCAGAGGAAAGATTGAGACCATCCAGAATACTTCACTGCTGCAATCTGCTAGAATACTTAGAAGAGTCCTGGACACCTGAGGAGACGTGCTGTCACTCAGACTCCAGTGAAAGAACATCAGCTAATGCTGATGTAAAAACTAAAAAAGAAATAATAATAATAATAATAATAATAATAATAATAATAATAATAATAATAATAATAATAATAATGCCAGATAATTAAAAACACCTGTAGAATATGAGGTTGAAAGAGATATCAATTGTAATTAGTGACTTTGAACGATCCTCTAGACCAGAGTTTTTCAACCTTTTTCATCTCACGACACAGTGAGCTGGACAATAAATTGATCGAGGTACACCATCAGTATATAAACATAATTATTTTAACATTTAGATTTTAAAAGAAAAGGAATAGTTAAAATGTACTGCAAGTGTAAAGAAAACAACGTAATTTTATTTTTAAATATATATTCTTAATCATGGCAAAAAATAAATATTAAAATATCAAATTAAAACAAAAAATATTAAAGTAATAAGAGGATGATCAACCGTCCTCAACACTCACGGCACCCCTACGGAAGCTTCACGGTACACTAGTGTGCCGCAGCACACTGGTTGAAAAACTCGGCCCTAGACTTTAGAAAAGAGGCTAGATTAATTGGAAACCAGAAGACGAATTGAGACCGTCCATACAACAAATCCTAAAAAAATAAATAAATAAATAAATCGATCAAATGAATTTGCTAGGAATTATCTGCTAGCCTTTTATCTGCCAAGCATGGGAGGCGCCCTTCTCCGCATTAAAAAAGGAAAATGAGTCGAAATGACACTTTTTCACAAGTGAGATGGTAGCAGACATTTTGTGACAGATGTGCCGTTCACATTTACATTGGAAACTTATAAAAGTCTACATATATCAAATAACTAAGTGATTACTTAGTTTGTTTATCTATGTATTTTTATTTTTTTGTTTACATTTATTTATTGCAATGCCTTTGATAAAATGATAGGATTGGTGAGTCGTTTCTTTTGCATTGCAAAACGACATTTGTATCAGTAATTCAAATCCAGTCCGATTTTATCGTATTTCAATTTCGACTCCAATGAAAAAGTCAAGTTAAGTATTCAACCTTGACATGTTGCGTAAAACATGATTGGCTGACGTGGGGGGTGGGACTGAACGAAGAAGACTCAAATGTTTACGGCGATTTGCCAAAAATACAGGTTGTTTTTTGTAAAGGAACCGATAATTTAAAGGCCTCTTTAATCTGTCGTATTATCCCAGAGTTTCTCATCTTTTGGAGGAAATGTATCGTTAGACGATCTTACGGACATTTTTTTCGCTCTCTTTCTTCTAAGATTATTTCGTCTAAATTACTCTTCTGAGCAAAAATTCCCATAATACCGGAACATTAGCACAGTTCATGGCACATTCAAAAGACGTTACCTCTAACATTCATTACAATAAAATGAACCGTTGGGAGTATAACAATAAAGAAGACAAGTCTGAAAAATCTAAATAATCCAAAATTCAAATTTGTTACATGAACTTTTGTATATTGCTATAAACAGATTATCAGTTATATGGATATTAGACCTCTACAAGATAAAGCGACAATTCTTCCAGGCTGTAGTGGTATCAGTGCTGCTGTATGGCTGCACCACTTGGACCTTGACGAGCTGGATGGAAAATGCTGCATGCGATCTTGAACAAATAGTGGAAGCAACATCCCACAAGAGAGTAGCTATAAGGCCACCTGCCGCTGTCAAACAGACCATCAGAGTAAGACGAACAAGATGTGCCGGACACTGCTAGACAAGTAAGGATGAATTCATAAGCGACGTCCTTCTATCGAAACAAGTACATGGACATTCTGGTGCTGGTCGTCCTGCAAAGACTTACATAGACCAGCTCTATGCAGATACTGCATGTTGTGCGGAGAACCTCCAGGGTCAGTGTATGATAGGGATGGTTGGCGAGAGATTGTCAGATATCCGACCGTAGGGGTTATGGTTAGGGGTTAAGGTTAGGGGTTAGTTTTATAGTTTTTTTTTTAAATCTAAAAATCGTCTATTGACGGTGTAAATGAAAAACATGTCCTTTCTTAATCGAGATCAAAAAGGGGTACCTAAAGGTCATATGGTCCGAACCTTGTGATATTTAAAGTATTTAAAAGCCCCTTTTTCAGAGAAAAACTGTAGTGAGTTCGAATCTCATTCCGTGCCCTATACTTCTGACCTTGTGCCATATCTAAACTAAGCTTAGTAAATAATTATAGTCGATCATAAAACATTTCACAGTTTTCACATACCTTTGGTATATTTATCCCACAATGCCAAATTCAATATAGATGACGAACTCTGTTAAATTTAATCGTTACTGCAAAGAACCTTGAGATATTTAAAGTATTTAAAGCCCTTATTTTCGGAGAAAAACTGTAATGAGTTCAAATCTCATTCGGTGCCCTATACTTATGACCTTGTGCCACATCTAAACTAAGCTTAGTAAATAGTTATAGTCTATCATAAAACATTTCTCAGTCTAAAAGGATTGCATCATGCTAGATGGTGGTATATTTATCCCACAATGCCAACTTGAATACAGATGACGAAATCTGTTAAACTTAATCGTTACTGCAAAGAACGTTATGATATTCAAACTAGGTTGAAACTTGGGGGTGAGCGTTACAGTTTTACGTTAATTTTATTTATTAAACTAGCAAATATATGCACCCTCCGGGTGCAAGTATTTAAGTTTTGATATAATAAAATATCATATTAAATTAGAAAGGCTAATGAAACTGAATAAGAATGCAGATAAAAAGATCTGCAACAGAGGGGGTATAATCGAAAAATAGAACAACTTTGAAACTAACTATTCCATCATTTTCCATTACTCCCCTCTTTCATTGGTAAATTTTCCTAATTTAACTATTTAGTTAAAATAGGAAGTAAAGGATAATATTACAGTTATTTCTTCTTGTAAATAAATTTCTTTTAAGATTTATCCACGAGATTTTTGTTTATATTTCTTAAGATAAAACCAAACAATTAGAAATCAATAATACTAAGCACATATTTATTAAAATAAAATTTTAAATATCAATATGCAAATTAGCCTTCTCGTTCAAACTGTAAACCGCTATTTTGTTGTATATATAAATACAATTGCATGTTATTAGTACGTAGATATGGTCAACAGTATTAATAATGTAATGCAATTTTTATTAATAACTGAAGGTTTAAAAGAATGAAATCATGGAGAATTTGACGTAAATAATTAAGGGAATTGTGACTTGAGTAGTAATATAGTTTCGGTTACAGACAGAAAAACACACAATCTCCATTATAATAAGATGTCCTTCGCTTAGTAACTACGTAAAAAATACTCATGGCGTAATGGTTATCATCGTAGGAAATAAGTAAGTAAAGTAAGTAAAGTCGACGGGGCGACCTTAAGTCGGTATCAGCCAATCAGCGAGGGAGTCTATCCCCTTTTCAATAGCGCTAGACCAAGGAGATTGTTTTTTTGCATCTGAGGTGGAGCGCCACACCTACCATCAGCTCCTTACTTTACCGCACAGATCTCTGTGCTACTCATACGCTGAGTTGGCGAGGACCGGTATCGAACTAGGAACCTTGTGGTTTTTAGCCGAACACTCTAGCGACTGAGCTAACCCGGCCCCTCATCTGAATTCGACATGATTAGTGGTGGTGGTGGTGGGGGGCGAACGAGAATCTCAAATGTTTACGGTTATTTGACCCGTGGGTTAAATAGAAAAACGTGTTTAAAAAATTTAGTTTAAAAAAAAGAATTTTTGATAGCCATCATGAATAAATAAAATATCTTCGGCAGAAAATAAACCTAGGTTTGATGTGACGTAAAATGCAACCAAATGTTTTATTTTATTCTTTTCCATCATAGTATCAGGTTGGTTAAATGGAGCTTTGCAGACCAACTAGAATTCATTTCTCACGAGGATCTCGGTCTACTGACCTTATGTCAGACTATGCAAAACATTATATATATATATATATATATATATATATATATATATATATATATATAAGTAGAATTAAAAAAAAAAAAGCGGGATTCATTCTGATCTATTGATATTTCATGTGGGATCGAATTGAGGTCAGGGCCGGTAACTCAAACTGACATCTGAGGATGCAATGACACAAGCGGCTCTAAAAATAATCCTTTGTGTCTCATAATATCCAAAATAATGACCGTCCCAGGAATCAGATGCGAAAATAACGTCGTGTGACATTTAACATATGTAATACAATAATGTCATAGAAAGGAACGAGACAGTAAATTTTTACAAGGATTTTTTTCTTATCACTTTTTAAAAATATTTTTATTTGTCTCGTAAAACAGTGTGTGCACGAAACACTATGAGAGAGAGAGAGAGAGAGAGAGAGAGAGAGAGAGAGAGAGAGAGAAGAGAGAGAGAGAGAGAGAAGGAGATAGAGACAGACAGACAGAAAGAGATCAATAACTCCATAACCAAATCATACGAAAATATTTATTTTAACCAAAAATAAATGATTTTCAAAATTAGAAAGAGAGAGACAGATATATATATATATATATATATATATATATATATATATATATATATATATATATATATATAGAGAGAGGAGAGAGAGAGAGAGAGAGAAGAGGTGGGAGAGAGAATAGAAAAGAAACGAGGCAGCACCTTCTACGAGTTTTTTCATATCACTTTTTAATATTTTTGTTTATTTGTCTCGTCAAACTTTTTACAAAATGGTGTTAGAGAGAAGAGAGAGAGAGAGAGAGAGAGAGAGAGAGACAGACAGACAGACAGACAGACAGACAGACAGACATCAATAACTCCGTAACCAAATCATATGAACATTTTATTTAACACAAAATAAATAATTTTCAAAATGAAGAGAGAGAGAGAGAGAGAGAGAGAGAGAGAGAGAGGGGGGGTGAAAGAAAGACAAAGAGACAGAAAGAAGAGGAGGATGAGAATGATAGGCATAAGCACATATAATAATTGTAAAGAGTAGGATAATTGGTTTAATTTTACGGCATGTCAACCCTCATTGGATTATTTTATTACGAATACATTTTTGAACTCAAAAAAAAAACATTTTTAAAACTCATTTTCTTCTGTTTAACCCAGAGATGGGACCCTAACAGGTACGACCACTTTTTATCTTAATCTTAATCCGATATCTTTTGTCTTAGACATTGGCAACTTAGCAGTGTTTTTATTAAACACATCAAACCCAAATACAACACACACATAGACCCACAAACACTTGGGCACGACACACACACATAACACACACACATACTAAACACACACCCACACACACAACAAACGTATGCAGGTAAGAAAAATCATTGCCACCACTGTGTCTGGAGATCACACACACACACACACAAATAAACAAACTACTGCGACCTGCCTTACCCCCAACCTCCTAAAAATGGATAGACCAAATCAGGAATGATACTGAGACATTGTTGGACAGACATTGACACATAAAAACACACATTTACATATATACACTTGCAGAGAATTTGGAAGATACCACCAGCCATTCAACAGAATGGAAAAATTATATCAACAAGAAAACAACTCCAGAACTTAGCTTTCAGAAATATTCTAACGAAGGAGTCTTTATTCCGAAATATTAAGAAAATAAATAGACGAACAACATCATAGTTACCACATTTTTCTTTACGCTTGAATTTACTATGAATATGCATTGGACAATGATTTTTACTATGAAAATGCATTGGACAACCACCAAACACACACACACATCATAGTTACCACACATACAGATACACACACACACACACACACACACACACATATATATATATATATATATATATTAGTGCCATGAGAAACGCAAAAAGCATCGCCCAGGACTGGAACTCGGGTCACCTTGTTCATTTTCCTACGAAATAACCAGTTATACAACGATCTCCAATCCATGTTGTAGAGAGTGTAAAAGTTTTATACATCTGTACTACACACACACACACACACACATACATATATATATATATATCTTTATATATATATATATCTTTAGATATATATATATATATATATTATATATCTTTATATATATATATAATATATATATATATCTTTATATATATATATATATATATATATAATATATATATATATATATAGTATCCAAATGCCAGAAAATTATCCGTTGCAGTGGCATTATAAATTTATCAAACGTCTTCAATATATCAAAAGTATTGGACTATAATAATATTAGTAACATTAATAGTGGAAAAGAGTTAAGGATCTACCACGGTTTCGATCGAAATTAGCTCAACGGGACCCTACCTTATAGTTAAGCAAGTAATGACATCAACTTAGTTAAGCTAGGGTCCTGATGAGATCGTGTAGATCGAAACCATAGACTCTTTTACAATATATATAAGCGCTATGAGAAAAGCAAAAAGCCTTAAGATTTAAAATCGGATCGCATAGTCTATTTTCCTACGGCAATAACCGTAACACCACGTGTTACCATCTATGTTGCATAAAGTGTAAAAGTTTTGCACACCTGTAGCAATTAAGTACACTTGTTTCCATAGAATGCAAGTGAGGAATACGCCACAAATACACACGTACGTATGAGTGTATACTTGTATTGTTTTAATTGACATCAGTGTTGAATAATAAATTTTTCGCTATCTCTAATAGCATTTTCCCGCTTTAACGATGACGATAGCAAGTTTATGGCGCGTAAATATCTTTTTACAAAATGAGAAGCATTAAGTGGAAAAAGTCGATTAAAATTTTGGCTCCTACATACTTTGATTTCTTGACAGGCAAACTCCAAAAAACGAACTGAAAAAAAAGGGAAGTAGGCGCAGAATAAAGAAAAAGTACGTGTAAATTTTTCCGCTGAGGAAAAAATCTGTAAGAATATAAAAAGTGATTGATTTTTTTTGTTTGTTTTGTTTTTGCTTTTGTGTGTGTGTGTGTGTGTGTGTGTGTGTGTGTGTGTGTGTGTGTTTTTCACGTGCATATCCGGAACACACATTACAAGCAGTAGTACGGAAGACTTTAAATTTCCCGGGGAAAAGAGATAGGAATTCTGAAGCTGTAATCACGTTGCTTCGAGAATTTACGAGAACAAAGACTGATAAGAAATTATCATTTTTCAACACATAAAAACATCTCCTGTATTCTATAAAATCAAAACATAATGCCTGTCCATACAATGACACACACACACACATACATATACGCACACCCGAACACATACACACATACACACACACTGAAGCACACACGCACACTCTCGCGCACACATATGTGTGTGTGTATTAAAATTGATCATAAAGTTTGCTAGGTTTATTATGAAAGAGTGCCAATATTGTTATAGTCTATATGTATATATATATATAAGTAAAGTAAAGTCGACGGGGCGGCCTAAAATCGGTATCAGCCAGTCAGCGAGGGAATCTATCCCCTTTTCAATAGCGCTAGACCAAGGAAATTGTTTTTTAGCATCTGAGGTGGAGCACCACACCTACTATCAACTCCTTACTTTACCGCACAGATCCCTGTGCTACTCATACGCTGAGTATGATATATATATATATATATATATATATATATACATATATATATAAGGTTAGCGACGACATAAAATCAATGGTTCTTGGTAACTCTCAGTTTCTCACCTATGTGATATTCAAAACAAGCACTTGATATATATATATATATATATATATATATATATATATATATATATAAAATACTAAAGCTGGCCGAATCAATGAGTGTTTTCTCTAAATACTAAATATTCCTTACTTCTGGGATTGGATTATGAGAGAGAAAAAATTGATTTTCATCATTTTAATTGGCAGTAATTTGCAATTAAGTCATAAATTAACCCATCTTACTTATCTGTCTATCAATTTCATCCCTCTCTATATATCTTCATTCCCCTCGCTATTATATTTTAGTATGTCTGTGAGAATCTGGAAGACTTGAAGAGTCACTAGCTGACTGCTGACCGTTATTTGACCCCTGCCACCACCACCAAACCAGCAGCCGAGAGAAATCTGTTTACAACCCAATTAGCTATCATAACAATCCCCAAATCCACCACTTCCCTTTCACTTCTGTCATGGTAAAAATTGTCAATATTGTTTTTGTTATTTAACTACCGAAGAAGTATAAAAACATTTTACCTTATTTTCAAAACTTTTTTTCAGTAATTTTGTTTGTCAATTAAAATTATGTTGAAGTAAATAAAGAGTGATTATTTTTGATATTGCAGAAAAAATGATTTTCAGTCATCCCCACAACTCCAAACCTTAGCTATTAATTGAATTTCAAGAGTCAGGTCGAGTTAATTTAAATTTGGTCTAACTTCCCCTTTCTTAAAAATCTTACAAAATGATTTTAATGACTTTTAAAAAGAAAATTCTCCAGTCCTATATCTTTTTAAAACTAATTCGTTTTGCAAACTCACTTCTTTTCCAATCATAATTATCTACCCAGAGCTCAATGAGGGACCCAACGGGTCACGTTTTCTCCAGTAAATATATATAATAGGTAGTAATATCTCATCAACAGAAAGTGACGTTAATGTACGCATAGGAAAGGCATAGGCTGCTTTAAACAGATTGTCAGTGATACGGAAATCTGATCGCACTAATAAGTTAAAACAAAAATTATTCGAAACTGTAGTTGTACGACTGCACTACTTGGTCCCTAACGAAGCGCCTGTAGAATAGCCATATGGGAGCTGCACAAGAATGAAAACAAGACCCCACGAGAGAACAGCTGTACAACCACCTGTTTCATATCACTCAAACCAGCCCGGTGATGCGAACAAAACACGCTGGGCACTGCTGAAGAAGCAAGGATAAACCCAAAAGGACGTTCTTCTGTAGAAGCCATCACATGGGAACGCCAAAAGAAGTCGTCAAGCAATGACGCGCGTGGTGTAATGGCTAGAGTGGTTTGAAATGGACTCGTGTGCAAATCCTAGTCGAGGCTGTCTACATTTCACATAGTGCTGATGCACTTGGGAAAGGTATGCATCCACATGCTCTCCCTCCAGCTACAGGTAAATAGCAGAGCAGACTGGGGGCTTTAACCTTGCTTAGGCAACCAGTGTAGGATAAGGAAAAGTCTGAATTCAAACCTGTTAAACTCCGCCTAAAGAATTGACCCTATGTCACACCCTGCTCGTGCGAAGGGGTTGGTACATAGTACTTAGACCATTTCTGAGCAGATACTGGATGCTGTGCAAAGGACCTCACAGTGGAAATGAATGAAAGGGACGGTTGGCGAGATATTTCCTTGGATACCCGTGCTACTAGCGCGACATGATCATGATTATATATATATATATATATATATAATATATATATATATATATACAGACACGTGTTTCGAAGTTTATTTCTCATCAGTGGGGCTTTTAACAGCTATCACTAGCCGAGATCGAACCCCGACAGAATTTTCGTTTGCCAAGTTCCTTACCCTTATGGCCATCAGCGGCTGTCAGTCTGGAGTGAACAATTAATTGATACCTAAGTACAGGGGTATGTTTTTACAATCCCCAGAGAACTCAAATCTGGGAACAGCGACAGGCGAGTAATGACCTACGCCAAACGGTGAAATTTCAATTAATGTCCCCCCACAGTGCTCTACCATGGAAGTGGGAAGCATATATATATATATATATATATATATATATATATATAACATATATGAAAAAAGCTGTTAAAGTGAAAAACATTTTATAACTTAGCTGATATTGAACAATATTTCGATTTTATGAAAATTGTCATCAGAGCTTGTTTATACTCCGTGTTGTTAAGAGGGGAAACGAATGTCATATGAGTTTCCGCTTTTAACAACACGGATTATAAACAAGCTCTGATGACGATTTTCATAAAATAAGTATTAAAATGTTTTCACTTTAACAGCTTTTTGTGGTGTTTTCATATCTTTTTCTATATACTCATACCGTCGGATTCATTTCCTTTCTTTTAATATATATATATACTAGAAGTGGCTACCCGGCGTCGCCTGGGTAGAGGAGGGTGTAAAAAGTTAGTCTCGCAGATCCATTATTACTTATCACAAGTTAGATGCTCACTGAATGCCCCATAAAATCCCCAGGTAAATCTATAACAATATAGTAAGAAATTTTAATTCAATAATTTACAATAAAAGATACAATATAAATGAGGCTATTAATTCAATCAATCAACATCATATTTCAATTACTTTCTGTTACTATACAAATTTTAATTTTTAGATATCTTCCTGTTATGACCTGTTTAGGGCTCAATAAATAAACACTCAACACAGAGATAGAAGTAAAGAACAGATGTATTCAACACATATCAAGTACAAAATGAAGAGGGTTTCATTGGTACAACGTACACGAAAACATGCACTTGCTACTTCCCACTTGAGCAGCTTTGCTCTGCTAAGTATACCCTTTGGGTAAGTCCATTGTTCTGGTCATAGGTGAGTCACCTACAACACTTCCCAAATATAGATAAAATCTTCATTATTTCTGCTCAAAAACCAAGCCCTGGTGATAGTGAATGCATATATATATATATATATATATATTATATATATATATATATATATATATATATAATAAGATTTTGAAAAATAACGACATTTTATTGATCAGCGAATTTCTTTTATTTTCAAAAGAGGAAGAAAAAAAAGATACTTAAGGGCCCTTTCGACCGGTGCTTTATCAAAAGTTTACGACCGGTCGAAAGGGCCCTTAAGTTTCTTTTTTTTTCTTCCTCTTTCGAAAATAAAAGAAATTTGCTGATCAATAAATTGTCGTTATTTTCAAAATCTTATACAAGTTTAGCTGTACCAAAAATGTGTTTATATATATATATATATATATATATATATATATATATATATATATATATATATACTTTGTCGTTAATTGTTTTATTTTCGAAGTTTCCTCCGGACATACACATATACACCACTGCCCTTTATATATGTATATATTATACACACATATGTGTGTGTGTATGTATGTGTGTGTGTGTGTGTGTGTGTGTGTATGTTTGCATAAATGAAGGGAGAAACATACGAGAAGCAGCATAGACTAGATCAATATGTTTAATTGGATTTGTAAATGGTTGAAGAAAAAATGTGTTCTCCGTTATGATGTCTACCCGAGCAGATATCAAGTTAGTCGTTGGTAGGTTTTAAATTCCAGCATTTCTTTTCTCTGGAAACGAGCCAAAAAGAAAGAAAAATGTAACGATTTTATTGTGTCATCAGAAACATGATTTTCTCGTTTTTATTCATTTCTGGTTTGGAAATGTTTTTTCCTGTGTATCGTTGAGACATTGCCAACCCGCTTCATTCTTTACTGACTCATAATTATCGCTACATAGATATAAAGGCAATACTTACCGAAGCATTATATATATATATATATATATATATATATATGTGTGTGTGTGTGTGTGTGTGTGTGTGTGTGTGTGTGTGTGTGTGTGTGTGTGTGTGTATATAAATAAATATATATATGTGTATATATATATATATATATGCATATATATAAATATATATATATATAAATATATGCATATATATATATATATATATATATATATATATATATATATATATATGTGTGTGTGTGGTGTGTGTGTGTGTGTGTGTATAAATAAATATATATATGTGTATATATATATATATATGCATATAATAAATATATATATATATATAAATATATGCATATATTATAAATAGATATATAATATAAATATATATATATATAAATATATATATGAATATATATATATATATATATATATATATATATAATATATATATACATAAATATAAATATAAAAATATATATATATATATCTTATTATAATGGAGATTGTGTGTTTTTCTGTCTGTAACCGAAACTATATTCCTACTCAAGTCACAATTCTCTTAGTTATTGACATCACATTCTCCACGATTTTATTTTTATCTAAACCTCAATTATTAATAAAATTGTCTTACATTATTAATACTGTTAACCATGTCTACATGATATTTTCCACGTACCCCACTTGTACGGGTCAGGCACAAAGGCCCTATTTATGTGGGACCACCTACAAGCCGAGACTCATGGAGTGGCGGGTGAAAAATTGCGTCGATCCCGTCGGCATTCCCCCTCAAGGGGGCGCCTCAAGCGCTGGGCAATAAACCCAGCCCTGCCCCTTTAAATCAAGGGGGCAGGTGTTGCCTGGGGGGATAGTCCCCTGGGATCGACGCCGTTAATTATATCAATGGTCCAGAGGCCGAAGCCACTGTTGACCATATCTACATTCTAACAACATGCAATTATATTTATATATACAACAAAATAGCGGTTTACAGTGTGAACAGGAAGGCTAATTTGCATATTAATATTAAAAAATCGAATTTAATAAATATATGCTTAGTATTATTGATTTCTTACTGTTTTATTTTAATGAATATAAGCAAAAATCTCTTCAATGAATCTTAAATGAAATCCATTAACAAAATAAAATAACTGTCATTTTATTCTTTACTTCCTCTTTTAACTAAATACTTAAATTAGAAAAAATAACAATGAAAGACGAAAGTGATGGAAGAGTAAGTTTCAGTTGTTCCATTTTTTTATTATACTCCCTCTGTTTAATCTATACTCCCTCTGTTTCAAATCTTTTTATCTGTATTCTTATTTAGTTTCATTAGCCTTTCTAATTTAATACAATATTTTATTACATTAAAACTTAAATACTTGCACCCGGAGGTGCATATATTTGCTAGTATATATATATATATATATATATATATATATATATATATATATATATATAATACCCTCTTAAAATTACGGGTCAGTCTAGAGCTGTTAATACAAGCAAAAATTACACTTTGTCTTTTGTAATTTAAATATTTAATTTATAATACTTAATTTATTTGAAATGTAAAAATACTCATAAAATATAGTTTTCTAAAATTATTCATCAATCTTTCTAATATATAATTAAGATAAACTTTTTATTTATTTACTGATATATCTAATTAATTTAATATATTTTATTTTATTTTAAAACTGAGAAAAAAAACTAAGAATTTCTCATTATTATGTAGCAAAACTTGCTGTATGATTTTGAAAAAGAAATTACACTTTGAGCCTTTTTCCTTATTATGTTGATTTGTACTTGTATTTAAAAAAAATTATCATAGGCTTCTGATATAAAGATTTTTTTAAAATTTAGATATTGTATCACCAATTGTAAAAACTGTTTTGATTTGTGTGTGTGTATATATATATATATATATATAATAAATAAGTAATCCACAGACACGTGTTTCAACGTTTCACCTTTCATCAGTGTAGGCTATACCGTAACAGCTACCCCTGGCCGGGTTCGAGACCCGAATGAACTTTCGTTCGCCAAACCTTTAACTCGTACGGCCAGATGCAGCTGTCAAATATAGGAGAATATTTAATCGCTATATTTCTAAGCGGAAATGAATTCACTAGAGTCCTCAAACGTTTGTAAACAATTGATTAAATAAGGTTCATTTTGATAACTTTCTTTTTAAAAATGGAAAAACATCTAAAAAAAAAATAAATGTTAGGTTTCTAGGTTATTATAACACTTTCTTATTCTTAGGCGGTTCACTTCGAACTTTACGATCAATTTCGTCCTAGACTAATTCAATTGCTAAAAGATCTTGGGACTGGGGGGGGACCAAGTCATGATTTGTAAACTTCCCTTATCCTCCTTTGATTTAGATAATTTCTAGATAGTTTTGAGCTGTGTTTCGGGTCATTATCTTGTTCAAAGCAAAACTTTGTCCAATACTTCAACAGCCAGAAGGAATTGCATACCTCTACAATATTTCCTTTCATATAACCTTTTATTTGAACTGTGTCCTGTAATCTCACCTACGAAATATCTCCAAACCATCTCAGCACCATGGTTAACAGTTGAACAAAGCGATGTTAGGTTAGTAAAATACATTTATTTTTATGCGTGGAGTTAAGTGTGAGAGGGCTTCCTGTGATTGGACATGGCAATCACGTGAAGCACCCAGAAGATTTGCCGCCAAAGAAGACAGGCATTTCGGGTCAGTTCCAAGGTGCAGTCGACCAGAAATTATCTGAGAATTGACTAGAACAGAAGATACCAGATATCCTCAAATTCCTCTCCATCATACCGGTGACTCTCTAAAACTGACTATACATAGAATAATGTTTATTATTTTTATTAGTAATTCATCTGGGAAAATGCTCCTTTACTTCCAAAAGCTCAGATTTGGTCGGGTATAACGGCATGTCAAACCTTGGGTTATTTTATGCCGAAAACGTTTTGTTGCATTCATTCATGATGGGTACTCATTTTTTTCTTTTTAAATTCAACTTTTAAACACATTTTTAAACACATTTTTTCTATTTGACCTATAAATAGGACTTTAACAGGTACTACCCCCCCGGGTTAGTGGACCTAGGAGTAATGGCAATGAAGGGGTATTCCACATTCCCCACAGCTACAGAAATGGAACTTCACCATCAGATTGAATTTAACGTCGCACACGGTACATTAAGACCCTCAGCCGCCGCCTTCTAGCACATATGATAAAAAGGGCAGGGGGTTGCCATAAGGGCAATAGGATTCAAATTTGAGCTCATCATACCATAGTGCCATTTTAAAGACCAATCATTGAGTGTTGTACTTATTACAGTCTTTTCAATGTCTGTTTTATCTTTTTAATAGACCTTTTTAACTGACATAAAATTCTTAAGTCCAACAGAAATATATATTTTCTTATCAGTCATAAAGATACTGGAGGCTGACGTAGAAATTAATTCAGCAGTTAGGTCGGCAGGCATTTTTTTCTTATTATTACTAGCAAATATATGCAACCCTCCGGGTGCAAGTATTTAAGTTTTAATATAATAAAATATCATATTAAATTAGAAAGCTAATGAAACTGAATAAAATGCAAATAAAAGATTTGGAACAGAGAGCGTATGATTGAAAAAGAGAACAACTTTGAAACTACCTCTTCATCATTTTCCGTTACTCCCCTCTTTCATTGATACATTTTCCTAATTCACTATTTTAGTTAAAATAGGAAGTAAAGATAATATTACAGTCATTTCCTTCTTGTTAATGGATTTCCTTTAGAATTTATCCCCGAGATTTTTGCTCATATTCAATAAGATAAAACCAAACAATTAGAAATCAATAATACTAGCACATATTTATTAAATCAAAAATTTCTAATATCAATATGCAAATTAGCCTTCCCATTCACACTGTAAACCGCTAATTTGTTGATAATATAAATACAATTGCATGTTATTAGTATGTAGATATGGTTAACAGTGGCTCGGCCTCTGGACCATTGATATAATTAACGGCGTCGATCCCAGGGGGCCATCCCCCCCAGGCAACACTGCCCTGATTTAGAAGGGGCATGGGCTTGGGTTTATTGCCGCAGACGCCTGAGGCCGCCGCCCCTTGAGGGGGAATGCCGACGGGACGACGCATTTTTCAAACCCTGCCACTCCATGAGCTTTCGGTTTGTGGGTGGTCCACGTTAATAGGGACTTTGTTGCTGACCCGTAAGTGGGGTACGGCGGTTAAATACAATGAGATATGGTCACAAACATTTATAATGTAAAACATTTTTTTTTATTAAAAAATTTTAAAAAAAAATAAAATCATGGAGAATGGTGATTAATAACAAAGGGAATTGTGCCTGAGTTGTAATATAGTTTTCGGTTACAGGACAGAAAAACACACATCTTTATTATAATAAGATATTAATACTTATATTATATTAATTATATTGCATGATTTTAAACGCATTAATAATATGAGGCTATTTTGAGGTAATCTTAAACTCTAAACATGAGGTAAATCTAATTTATCGTTGAATAAGATTATACTATGTATATATGATTTTGTCTATTACTAAACTAGGCAAAATATATGACCTCCGGGCGCAGTATTTTAAGTTTTAAATGTAAATGAAATATCGTATTAAAAATTAGAAAAGTCCCTAAATAAAGAATGCAGATAAAAAGATTTATGTAACAGAGTGGGTATAATAAAAAATAGAAAATGAAACTTTACTCTTCCATCAAACTGCCGTCTTAAATTGCTGAAAAATTTTAACTTATTTAACTATTTAGTTAAATTAGGAAATAGAATAAAATTACACTTATTTTTTTTATTGTTAATGGATTTCAATTTAAGATTCATTGGAGAGATTTTAATGCTTATATTCATTAAATAAACCCAAACAGTTAGAAATTCAATATACTAAGCACATATTTAATAAAAATCACATTTTTAATATGAATATGCAGAATTTGCCTTCCCGTTCACGACTGCAAACCGCTATTTTTTGTAATATATAAATACATATGCATGGTTACTAGTATTAGATGATGGACAACACTAATAAAAAGGTGAAGCAATTTTATTAATAATTGAGGTTTAAATATAATAACCAATCATGAAGAATGTGATGTAAATAAACTAGTTAATTGTGACTCGATTAGTAATATAGTTTTCCGGTTACAGACAGACACACACAATTTCGTCCATTATAATTAAGATTAGATACTGCATTGATGATTCTGAGGGTTAGTGATAAGCAGTGCCTTAGTTTCTTCTGTTAGCAGTCAGACACCGATCTCATAAGATTCGAACCCCTCACAGTGGCGCAATAATTATGAAGAAGCATTTTTTTTATAAAAAGGCAGTAAGTTTGCAAGAGGATTTGGCTGATCCCAAAGAATCTAAGCATAGAAAAATCATTTTGCTTTGCAGTCAAACCATTAAGACACGTCCTTTTTCGACATCTCCAACAGCGAAGGAAGAAATGTATTTTTTTTTTGCACCTTTGAGAAACTGATATATTTTTGCTGTAATAATTATGGTTAAGGTCTTTTTTTTCCTTTACATTTCCGGTCTCCTGTGGGAAACATTCATATGCATATTCATAAACGTCCTCAGCACGACACTGGGTTGACACAAGCCAGTTTCTTAAGCCGGGGTTTCAAACAGGTTTGAATCAGGGTTTTCCTTCACATTACTGGTTGCTCTGCTCATGGATTTAAACCCCTTAAACTCCGCTTAAGAAATTGATCTTGTAAATCGCTTCCACTCGTGAAATATAATAAATATGTTTTTATTTATTTATTTATTTTTAAATTTTTTTACCGAGGGCATTAATTGGTAAAGTGAAAAAAGCAAAAATCTCCGAGAATTTTGAACTCGAATCGCCGAGTCCATTTTGTCCGTCTATCTTATTATGCCAGGGGTTTCACCAACTACGCCCGCGGCCGATCCAGCCCAGCGAAGACATTTTATCAAGCCCCGCCGACGGTACTTGTATTTTTTTTAAAGCACTTTTCAAAATTGAATATGTGAAATCAACCCTTGAACGAAATTGACTGACTAAACATTTGAAAGCAATTCTCTTGATTGGATGTTAGAAATCCAAATGATATCTTAAAGGGCAAACTTCAGATTCACACAATTTCACTAAACCTTTCTGCTAATGTTTGTGTTTCTTTGATTAATGTTTTGAAAATAAAATATATGGTTAATCTTATGCCACTCAATCATGAATATAACATGGAAAGATTAAATTTTGTTTTACTTTTCTCAGAGCTTTCGTTCTGGTAGCAAGTATTGAAACACAATAATAATGTGGGCCCGTGCTAAGTTATTTTTTCATTAATACGCCTATCGTGAAATGGTTTGTAATACCTGCTCTAATGCGAACGTGGTAAACGTAGAAATATTGCTAATCGAACGATACTGAGAATAACCCATAGAAATTATTATTAGTATTAATTGCGTTTAATTCGGACCTATTGTCCCATCTTCATTTTATTATTTGTACAACGTTTCGCCGATATGCTCTCCGGCTTCTTGCAGGTATTTTCTTGTCGGACTCGGGAACTTCTCGGACTGCGGAACCTCTTTTTTTGACTCCGGAACTTTTTCTTGGTCCGTAAAATCGGTGAGCCATCACGAAAACTTTGAAACTTAACCCTTTATTTAGTCAGGGGGTATCCTGTTCTCATTTTGCTAACATAGCTTGGGGTAAGGAGTTGTAGTTTAATTATTTTTCTAACTGCCTTCACTCAGGAGTTGAACTCGGGTTCCAGAGATATACTGTCACTTAAAACGTATAACCTAACTACCTTATCACTGGCATGTGTCCATTGTCCGTGGACTAAATAAAAGGGTTTAAGGTTCAAGTTCCATGATGGCTCCCGATTACGACAAGAAAGTTCCCCAGTTGAAAAGAAGGTTCCCGAAGTCCGAGAAAGGTTCCCGAATCCGGACAT
>CM042158.1:38324397-38332788 GCA_023376005.1 Doryteuthis pealeii | reverse complement strand
GGGTTAGGTTTGGGCGTTAGTTTTATAAATTAAAACAAAAAAAACTCTCTAAAAAATCGTTCTGTTAGCAATTTAACCGGATTTTGACGGTGTACAATAGAAAAAATGTCCACACGAATCGAGATCCGCAAAAGGGGTGCCTAAAGGTCCATATTGTCCAAAAAATTCACATAAATTAAGAAAATTGGCATTACTTTTGACTCACCCACGATGTTATGATGAACGCACTTCCACGAAACAGCTCAGTTTCACTTCCTCTATCCTAAGTGATTTTTATTCTTTCATATAACCATCAAATTTAAATGTTTCACACGATATTACCAAAATGGTAGTTACTATTTTTTTGTGTACATTTTCTTTGATAACAGATGATTCAGTTGAAACTGATGTATATTTTGTCTGTTTGCTATCAACAGAGAAATTGCCCCAACTCTATTTGCCAACCCCATTTTATCATAAATGTGCTGGAGGGCGCTGGCATAAAGGTTTTTAGGTTCGTAGGAAATTGGAATCGTCGCCCCGAGTTCAAATCCTAGACGAAACTGTTCGCATTTCACATAGCCTATACCATTGGAAAGTATGAATCCTTTACTTTTTTTTTTTTTTTTTCCCTTTCCCCTTCCAGGCTATGGAGTAACTAGATAGGGGCAGCTGAGCTCTTTAACCTGTGGTTAGGCAACCTGTTTTCGGAGAAGGAAACTCTGAATTCAAACCCGTTTAAATTCCGCTAAGAAATTGACCTTGTGTGGCATCCTGCTCGTGAGATGGTCGTTTGGTAAACTTATATATATATTGTGCTAGAAGCCTTAAGTGAGGGCCTTCATGTCTCCGGTAATGCTAGTACCTGTTACGAGTCGTATCTATGGCGGTGAATAGAGAAATGTGTTTATAAAAAATATTTGAGTATTCATTACGATATTGAATCTATTCAAAAATTTTTTGTTCGGCATAAATACCCACCGAGGTTAATATACCGTAAAACAAACCAAACCAACAGGGAAAATAAACAATTTTATTGAAACTAAGTAATAAAGTCGTCGGGTTGGCCTGAAGTCCCTATCAGCCAGATAGCGAGGAGCTATGCCCCTTTTCAGTAGCGCTTAGACAGGAGATTGTTTTTGGGTGTCATGAGATTAGAAACGCCACCCATTACGATCAGCTCCTCACTTTACCGCACAGATCCCTCTGCACTCATCGCCGAGTTGACGAGGACAGTACAAACCCGGAACCTTGTGGCCTCTAGTCGGACGCTCTACCGACTGAGCTAAGCAAGCTGAAAATATTCAACTGTTTTCGTTTGCCCACGATTAGAATTACCAAATTCTTTTGAGCAATTTGTCAAAATTGTCATTAATTTAACGAAATTTCAGGCGATACAGATGGAATTTAGTTTTTTTTTTTTTCCTTTTTCAATATTTTGTAATTGTAAAAAACAATGGCGTTCGCTCCAGACTGATTCTGGGAAGTGGAACTGTGTGCCGGCCAAAATATTTTATTTCCTTCACATTAAAATATTGGAAGAAAATCAGTTATAGTTATGTATTAGAATATCTCCTCACATTTATCATTTATTCTGAAATATTTTAGGTTTGTTTTGGTTTGATGTCTGGTTGGTCTTACGGCAGGTTAACCTTTGGTTCTTTCATATCGAAGACATTTGGTTTTATACAGTATTGTTGGGTATTCAATTCACCACAGTGTTCCATTCTAAAGCATCATGGGTCACTAGCCACGACAAACAAGTGGCACCATTGGGGGTCTTACTCCACTGCAGATATGCAAGTTGGTGTATTCTAAAAGCCCCAGCTGACAGGGATGTAAAATCTTTAGTATCTGAGTAGTACAAACCATGTGAAATGTACACACGAATGTGCAATCTTCGTTGAAGATTCAGAATCGGAGAGGGTTAAATGGAAAGTTACCGTTAGCCGTTATAGTCAATATTGGCAGGTTATGACCTTTACTTGACCCCCGTCCCAACATCTACGAATAGGTGTGTGAAAAGAAATTAAGTTAGTTAAAGAGATTTCGGCAGTTAGTCAAATTCTCACCGCGTGGTTAGAAACCTTTTGAGGCAGTGGTTCTTTATAAAGAATTAAAAAAAAACAAAATCTTGGTATTATTTGTATTATTCGAACTATTTTCCTTATCTTCATTGTTATCTGTACAACGTATCGGCTGAAGTGCCCTCGGGCCTTCTTCAGGCAATTTCTTGTCGGACTCAGGAACCTGCTCGGACTCGGGAACCTTCTTTTCGAACTCGGGAACTTTCTTGTTGGACACATAGCGTAGTGGATAAATAAGTTAGATTAAAACAGTTCTAAGTGATACTTATCTCTTGACTGCAGGTTCAATCCTGGTCAGGAGCAGCAGTGACATAGAATAATAATTAACACAGCTTAACACCTATACCCAGCTATGGTTAGCAGAATGAGAAAAGTTTTCCCCCGTGGATTGAATAAAGGGTTGGGTTCAAAGTTCCGTGATGACTCCCGATTACGATAAGAAAGTTCCCGATTACGACAAGAAGGTTCCCGAGTTCGAAAATAAGGTTCCCGTGTCCGAGAAAGTTCCTGAGTCCAACAAGAAATACCTGAAGAAGGCAGGTGGGCACATCGGCTGAAACGTTGTACAGATAACAATGAAGATGAGAGCAATAGTCCGAATAATACAAATAATATTAATTATCAACGCTCATCTAAAAAATTCAGAGAAATAGAACGTCTTGCCGATTTATTCAACACGAAATCAGCAGACAGCTAGCTCAGAGAAGTATTCAGCAACCCAGAGGAGGTGACAGCAAAAAGTAAGAAAAGTAAGATTCAATGTGTTTAAAAAAAGTTAAATAAAAAGAATTTTCAATGGGTATCAAGGCAGAATAAAACAAAATGTCTTCGGCATAAAATAACCATGGCATGCCGTAACATTCAAAAAAGAACAAATAAGTCAATCAAACGATTTTGCTAGGAATTATCTGCTAACCTTTCATCTGCCAAGCATGGAAGGCGCCCTTCTCCTCATTAAAGTAAAAGTAAAAATAAAGTAAGGTAAAGTTTGCGAAGTAGCTTATTGTCGGTATCATCCGTACAGTGAGGGAGTCTATCCCCTTTTCGCTAACGCTAGATTATTTTGCTCAGGTGGAGCGCCAAACCTACCGTCAGCTCCCCACTTTAACGCACAGATCAGGTTACCCAACCTGTACTACTCATAACGCTGAGTTGGTCCCTCATTAAAAAAGGAAAATGAGTCGAAATGACACTTTTTACAAGAATTGAAAATTGTAGGGAGAATTGAGACCATCCTGACAACATCATTGTTGAGATCGGTTAGAATATAGAGAAAATACCTGGAGACCTGAGGGGACTTGTTGTCACTCAGAATCCGGTGAAAGGCCATCAGCTTACGCTGGTGTGGAAAATCACTAGGATAACAACAGCAACAACAACAACAACAACAATAATAATAATAATAATAATAATAATAATAATAATAATAATAATAATAATAATAATAATAATAATATTCTCTGGTACTTTGAGATAAAAACGGATCGTCTTATCCCAGCAAGAAGACCAGACTTAGTGCTGATTAACAAAGAAGAAAGAACTTGTCAACTGGTGGATTTTGCAGTTCCAGCAGATCACAACTGAAGGGAAACGAAAAGATGGATAAATACCTGGACCTTGCCAGAGAACTGAAAAAGTTATGGAATATGAAAGTTAAAGTGATACCAATTGTAGTTGGTGCACTTGGAAAAGGGACTGGAAAATCTGGACATCAGAGGAAAGATTGAGACCATCCAGAATGCTGCAATCTGCTAGAATACTTAGAAGAGTCCTGGAGACCTGGGGAGACTTGCTGTCACTCAGACTCCAGTGAAAGACCATCAGCTAATGCTGATGTGAAAACTCAAAAAGAAATAATAATAATAATAATAATAATAATAATAATAATAATAATAATAATAATTTTGCAGTGCCAGCAGATCACAGGGTGAAGCTAAAGGAAAATGAAAAAATGGACAAATATCTAGACCTTGCCAGAGAACTGAAAAAGTTATGAAACATAAAAGTGAAAGTGATACCAATTGTAGATGGTGCACTTGGAACAGTCCCAAAAGGATTGGAAAAGGGTTTGGAAAGTTTGGAAATCAGAGGAAGGGTTGAAACCATTCAGAACACTGCACTGCTGCAATCTGCCAGAATACCCAGAAGAGTCCTGGAGACCTGGGGAGACTTGCTGTCACTCAGACTCCAGTGAAAGACCATCAGCTAATGCTGATGTGAAAACTCAAAAGGAGTAAATAATAATAATAATAATAATAATAATAATAATAATAATAATAATAATAATAATAATAATAATAATGCCAAATAATTAAAAAAAGACCTGTAGAATATGAGGTTGAAAGAGATATCAATTGTAATTATCAACTTTGAAAGATCCCCTAGACCAGAGATTTCAACCTTTTTCATCTCAAGACACAGTGAGCTGGACAATAAATTGATCGAGGTACACCATCAGTATATAAACATATAATTATTTTATCATTTAAATTTTAAAAAAAGGAATAGTTAAAATGTACTGCAAGTGTAAAGAAAACAACGTAATTTTATTTCTAAATATATATTCTTAATCATGGCAAAAAATAAATATTAAAATATCAAAACAAAAAATATTTAAGTAATAAGAGGATGATCAACCGTCCTCAACACTCACGGTACCCCTACGGAAGCTTCACGGTACACTAGTGTGCCGCAGCACACCGGTTGAAAAACTCGGCCCTAGACTTTAGAAAAGAGGCTAGATTAATTGGAAACCAGAAGACGAATTGAGACCGTCCATACAACAAATCCAAAAAATAAATAAATAAATAATCGATCAAATGATTTGCTAGGAATTATCTGCTAGCCTTTTATGTGCAAGCATGGGAGGCGCCCTTCTCCGCATTAAAAAAAGGAAAATGAGTCGAAATGACACTTTTCACAAGTGAGATGGTAGCAGACATTTTGTGACAGATGTGCCGTTCCATTTACATTGGAAACTTATAAAAGTCTACATATATCAAATAACTAAGTGATTACTTAGTTTGTTTATCTATGTATTTTTATTTTTTGTTTACATTTATTTTATTGCAATGCCTTTGATAAAATGATAGGATTGGTGAGTCGTTTCTTTGCATTGCAAAACGACATTTGTATCAGTAATTCAAATCCAGTCCGATTTTATCGTATTTCAATTTCGACTCCAATGAAAAAGTCAAGTTAGGTATTCAACCTTGACATGTTGCGTAAAACATGATTGGCTGACGTGGGGGGAGGGGACCGAACGAAGAAGACTCAAATGTTTACGGCGATTTGCCAAAAATACAGGTTGTTTTTCGTAAAGGAACCGATAATTTAAAGGCCTCTTTAATCTGTCGTATTATCCCAGAGTTTCTCATCTTTTGGAGGAAGTGTATCGTTAGACGATCTTACGGACATTTTTTCGCTCTCTTTCTTCTAAGATTATTTCGTCTAAATTACTCTTCTGAGCAAAAATTCCCATAATACCGGAACATTAGCACAGTTCATGGCACATTCAAAAGACGTTACCTCAAACATTCATTACAATAAAAACGAACCGTTGGGAGTATAACAATAAAGAAGACAAGTCTGAAAAATCTAAATAATACAAAATTCAAATTTGTTTCATGAACTTTTGTATATTGCTATAAACAGATTATCAGTTATATGGATATTAGACCTCTACAAGATAAAGCGAAAATTCTTCCATGCTGTAGTGGTATCAGTGCTGCTGTATGGCTGCACCACTTGGACCTTGACGAGCTGGAGGGAAAATGCTGCATGCGATCTTGAACAAATCGTGGAAGCAACATCCCACAAGAAAGCAGCTATAAGGCCACCTGCCGTTGTCAAACAGACAATCAGAGTAAGACGAACAAGACGTGCCGGACACTGCTAGAGAAGTAAGGATGAACTCATAAGCGACGTCCTTCAATGGAAACCAGCACATGGACATTCTAGTGTGGGTCGTCCTGCAAAGACATACATAGACCAGTTCTGTGCAGATACTGCATGTTGTGCGGAGAACCTCCAGGGTCAGTGTATGATAGGGATGGTTGGCGAGAGATAGTCATAGATATCCGTCCGTTGATGTTAGGGTTAGGGGTTAAGGTTAGGGGTTAGTTTTATAATTTAAAAAAAAATCTAAAAATCATCTATTGACGGTGTAAATGAAAAACATGTTCTTTCTTAATCGAGATCAAAAAGGGGTGCCTAAAGGTCATATGGTCCGAACCTTGTGATATTTAAAGTATTTAAAAGCCTCTTTTTCGGAGAAAAACTGTAGTGAGTTCGAATCTCATTCGGTGCCCTATACTTCTGGCCTTGTGCCATATCTAAACTAAGCTTAGTAAATAATTATAGTCGATCATAAAACATTTCACAGTTTTCACATACCTTTGGTATATTTATCCCACAATGCCAAATTCAATATAGATGACTGACTCTGTTAAAGTTAATCGTTACTGCAAAGGACCTTGAGATATTTAAAGTATTTAAAGCCCTTATATTCGGAGAAAAACTGTCATGAGTTCAAATCTCATTCGGTGCCCTATACTTATGGCCTTGTGCCACATCTAAACTAAGCTTAGTAAATAGTTATAGTCTATCATAAAATATTTCTCAGTCTAAGAGGATTGCATCATGCTAGATGGTGGTATATTTATCCCACAAAGCCAAATAGAATATAGATGACGGACTCTGTTAAAGTTAATCGTTACTGCGAAGAACGTTATGATATTGAAACAACTAGGTTGAAAATTGGGGGTGAGCGTTACAGTTTTACATTAATTTTATTTACTAAATATCCTTCGATTAGTAACTACGTAAAAAATGCTCATGGCGTAATGGTTATCGTCGTAGGAAATAAGTAAGTAAAGTAAGTAAAGTCGACGGGGCGACCTTAAGTCGGTATCAGCCAATCAGCGAGGGAGTCTATCCCCTTTTCAATAGCGCTAGACCAAGGAGATTGTTTTTTTGCATCTGAGGTGGAGCGCCACACCTACCATCAGCTCCTTACTTTACCGCACAGATCCCTGTGCTACTCATACGCTGAGTTGGCGAGGACCGGTATCGAACTAGGAACCTTGTGGTTTTTAGCCGAACACTCTAGCGACTGAGCTAATCCGGCCCCTCATCTGAATTCGACATGATTAGTGTGTGTGGGTGGGTGGGGGGGACGAACAAGAATCTAAAATGTTTACGGTTATTTGACCCGTGGGTTAAATAGAACAATTTGTTTAAAAAATTTAATTTAAAAAAAAGAATTTTTGATAGCCATCATGAATAAATAAAATGTCTTCGGCAGAAAATAAACCAACTAGGTTTGACGTGACGTAAAATGCAACCAAATGTTTTATTTTATTCTTTTCCATCATAGTATCAGGTTGGTTAAATGGAGCTTTGCAGCCCAACTAGAATTCATTTCTCACGAGGATCTCGGTCTACTGACCTTATGTCAGACTATGCAAAACATTATATATATATATATATATATATATATATATATATATATATATAAGTAGAATTAAAAAGACAAAAGTGGATTCATTCTGATCTATTGATATTTCATGTGGGATCGAATTGAGGTCAGGGCCGGTAACTCAAACTGACATCTGAGGATGCAATGACACAAGCGGCTCTAAAAATAATCCTTTGTGTCTCATAATATCCAAAATAATGACCGTCCCAGGAATCAGATGCGAAAATAACGTCGTGTGACATTTAACATATGTAATACAATAATGTCATAGAAAGGAACGAGACAGTAAATTTTTACAAGGATTTTTTTCTTATCACTTTTTAAAAATATTTTTTATTTGTCTCTTAAAACAGTGTGTGCACGAAACACTATGAGAGAGAGAGAGAGAGAGAGAGAGAGAGAGAGAGAGAGAGAGAGAGAGAGGACGGAGTGGGAGAGAGAGTGAGAGAGACAGACTGACAGACAGAAAGAGATCAATAACTCCATAACCAAATCATACGAAAATATTTATTTTACACAAAAATAAATGATTTTCAAAATTAGAGAGAGAAGAGAGAAAGAGAGAGAGAGAGAGAGAGAGAGAGAGAGAGAAGAGAGAGAGAGAGAGAGAGAGAGAGAGAGAGAGAAATAGAGAGAGAGAGGGGAAAGAGAAATAGTAAAAGAAACGAGGCAGCACCTTCTACGAGTTTTTCATATCACTTTTTAATATTTTTTTGTCTCGTAAAACTGTGTGTTTTTACAAAACGGTGTTATATATATATATATATATATATATATATATATATATATATATATAGAGAGAGAGAGAGAGAGAGAGAGAGAGACAGACGGACAGACAGACAGACA
>CM042158.1:38309397-38319397 GCA_023376005.1 Doryteuthis pealeii | reverse complement strand
ATATATATAGAGAGAGAGAGAGAGAGAGAGAGAGAGAGACGTGTTTCAAAGTTTATTTCCCATCCGTGCAGCTCGACTCTTTAACAGCTATCTCTAGCCGGGATCGAAAACCGACAGAATTTTCGTTTGGCAAGTTCCTTACCCTTGTGTCTATCATCGACTGTCAGTTTGGAGTGAACAATTAATTGATACATAATTACGGGCGTATGTTTTACAATCACCAGAGAACTCAAATCTGTAAACAGCGACAAGCGAGTAACGACCTACACCAAACGGTGAAATTTTAATTAATGTCCCCCACAGTGCTCTACCATGGGAGTGGGAAGCATATATATATATATATATATATATATATATATATATATATATAAGTATATATAAAAATATATGAAAAAAGCTGTTAAAGGGAAAAACATTTTATAACTTAGCTGATATTGAACAATATTTCGATTTTATGAAAATCGTCATCAGAGCTTGTTTATAATCCGTGTTGTTAAGAGCGGAAACGAAAGTCATATGAGTTTCCGCTCTTAACAACACGGATTATTAACAAGCTCTGATGACGATTTTCATAAAACCGAAATATTGTTCAATATCAGCTAAGTTATAAAATGTTTTCACTTTAACAGCTTTTTGTGGTGTTTTCATATCTTTTTATATATACTCATACCGTCGGATTCATTTCCTTTCTTTTAATATATATATATACTAGAAGTGGCTACCCGGCGTCGCCTGGGTAGAGGAGGGTGTAAAAAGTTAGTCTCGCAGATCCATTATTACTTATCACAAGTTAGATCCTCACTGAATGCCCCATAAAATCCCCAGGTAAATCTATAACAATATAGTAAGAAATTTTAATTCAATAATTTACAATAAAAGATACAATACAAATGAGGCGATTAATTCAATCAATCAATCTCATATTTCAATTACCTTCTCTTACTATACAAATTTTAATTTTTAGATATCCTCCTGTTATGACCTGTTTAGGGGTCAATAAATAAATACTCAACACGGAGATAGAAGTAAAGAACATGTGTATTCAAAACATATAAATGTACAAAATGAGGAGGGTTTCATTGGTACAACGTACACGAAGACATGCACTTGCTACTTCCCACTTGAGCAGCTTTGCTCTGCTAAATATACCCTTTGGGTAAGTCCATTGTTCTGGTCATAGGTGTGTCACCTACAGCACTTCCCAAATATAGATAAAATCTTCAAAAACCAAGCCCTGGTGATAGTGAATGTATATATATATATATATATATATATATATATATATATATATATATATATATAACGACATTTTATGATCAGCAAATTTCTTTATTTTCAAAAGAGGAAGAAAAAAAATAGAAACTTGAGGGCCCTTTCGACCGGTGCTTTGTCAAAAGTTTACGACCGGTCGAAAGGCCCTTAAGTTTCTTTTTTTCTTCCTCTTTTGAAAATGAAAGAAATTTGCTGATCAATAAAATGTCGTTATTTTAAAAAATCTTATACAAGTTTAGCTGTACCAAAAATGTGTTTATATATATATATATATATATATATATATATATATATATATATATATACATATATATATATATATACTTTGTCGTTAATTGTTGTATTTTCGAAGTTTCCTCCGGACATACACATATACACAACTGCCCTTTATATATGTATATATTATACACACATATGTGTGTGTGTATGTATGTATGTGTGTGTGTGTATGTTTGCATAAATGAAGGGAGAATCATACGAGAAGCAGCATAGACTAGATCAATATGTTTAATTGGATTTGTAAATGGTTGAAGAAAAAATGTGTTCTTCGTTATGATGTCTACCCGAGCAGATATCAAGTTAGTCGTTGGTAGGTTTTAAATTCCAGCATTTCTTTTCTCTGGAAACGAGCCAAAAAGAAAGAAAAATGTAACGATTTTATTGTGTCATCAGAAACATGATTTTCTCGTTTTTATTCATTTCTGGTTTGGAAATGTTTTTTCCTGTGTATCGTTGAGACATTGCCAGCACGCTTCATTCTTTACTGACTCATAATTATCGCTACATAGATATAAAGGCAATACTTACCGAAGCATTATATATATATATATATATATATATATATATATGTGTGTGTGTGTGTGTGTGTGTGTGTGTGTCTATATATATAAATAAATATATATATGTATATATATAAATATATATATATCAATATATATATTATATAATATAAATATATATATATATATATATATATATATATATATATATATATATATATATATATATATATATATATATATATATATATATATATATATATATATATATATATATATATATATATATATATATATATATATATATATATATATATATATATATATATATATATATATAATATATATATATAAATATATATATCTTATTATAATGGAGATTGTGTGTTTTTCTGTCTGTAACCGAAACTATATTCCTACTCAAGTCACAATTCCCTTAGTTATTGACATCACATTCTCCATGATTTTATTTTTCTCTAAACCTCAATTATTAATAAAATTGTCTTACATTATTAATACTGTTAACTATGTTTACATACAAACAACATGCAATTATATTTATATATACAACAAAATAGCGGTTTACAGTGTGAACGGGAAGGCTAATTTGCATATTAATATTAAAAAATCGAATTTAATAAATATGTGCTTAGTATTATTGATTTCTAACTGTTTGGTTTTATTTTAATGAATATAAGCAAAAATCTCTTCAATGAATCTTAAATGAAATCCATTAACAAGATAAAATAACTGTCGTTTTATTCTTTACTTCCTCTTATGAATAAATACTTAAATTAGAAAAAATAACAATGAAAGACGAGAGTGATGGAAGAGTAAGTTTCAGTTGTTCCATTTTTCATTATACTCCCTCTGTTTCAAATCTTTTTATCTGTATTCTTATTTAGTTTCATTATCCTTTCTAATTTAATACAATATTTTATTACATTAAACTTAAATACTTGCACCCGGATGGTGCATATATTTGCTAGTATATATATATAATATATATATATATATATATATATATATATATATAATACCCTCTTAAAATTACGGTTAGTCTAGAGCTGTTAATACAAGCAAAAATTACACTTTGTCTTTTGTAATTTAAATATTTAATTTATAATACTTAATTTATTTGAAATGTAAAAATACTCATAAAATATAGTTTTCTAAAATTATTCATCAATCTTTCTAATATATAATTAAGATGATATTTTTATTTATTTCCTGATCTATCTAATTAATTTAATATATTTTATTTTATTTTAAAACTGAGAAAAAAAAAAACTAAGAATTTCTCATTATTATGTAGCAAAACTTGCTGTATGATTTTGAAAAAAAAATTACACTTTGAGCCTTTTTCCTTATTATGTTGATTTGTACTTGTATTTAAAAAAAATTATCATAGGCTTCTGATATAAAGATTTTTTTTAAATTTAGATATTGTATCACCAATTGTAAAAACTGTTTTGTGTATATATATATATATATATATATATATATATATATATTAAATAAGTAATCCACAGACACGTGTTTCAAGGTTTCACTTTTCATCAGTGTGGCTATACCGTAACTACTCCTGGCCGGGTTCGAGACCTGAATGAATTTTCGTTCGCCAAACCTTTAACCCGTACGGCCAGAGGCAGCTGTCAAATATAGGTGAATATTTAATCGCTACATTTCTAAGCGGAAATGAATTCACTAGAGTCCTCAAACGTTTGTAAACAATTGATTAAATAAGGTTCATTTTGATAACTTTCTTTTTAAAAATGGAAAAACATCTAAAAAAAAATAAATGTTAGGTTTCTAGGTTATTATAACACTTTCTTATTCTTAGGCGGTTCACTTCGAACTTTACGATCAATTTCGTCCTAGACTAATTCAATTGCTAAAAGATCTTGGGACTGGGGGGGACCAAGTCATGATTTGTAAAATTCCCTTATCCTCCTTTGATTTTAGATAATTTCTAGATAGTTTTGAGCTGTGTTTCGGGTCATTATCTTGTTTCAAAGCAAAACTTTGTCCAATACTTCAACAGCCAGAAGGAATTGCATACCTCTACAATATTTCCTTTCATATAACCTTTTATTTGAACTGTGTCCAGTAATCTCACCTACAAAATATCTCCAAACCATCTCAGCACCATGGTTAACAGTTGCACAAAGCGATTGTTAGGTTAGTAAAATACATTTATTTTTATGCGTGGAGTTAAGTGTGAGAGGGCTTCCTGTGATTGGACATGGCAATCACGTGAAGCACCCAGAAGATTTGGCGCCAAGAGAAGACAGGCATTTCGGGTCAGTTCCAGGTGCGGTCGACCAGAAATTATCTGAGAATTGACTAAAACAGAAGATACCAGATATCCTCAAATTTCCTCTCCATCATACCGGTGACTCTCTAAAACTTGACTATACATAGGAATAATGTTTATATTTTTTATTAGTAGTTCATCTGGGAAAATGCTCCTTTACTTCCAAAAAGCTCAGATTTGGTCGGGTATTACGGCATGTCAACCCTTGTTGGATTATTTTATGTCGAAGACGTTTTGTTGCATTCATTTTTGATGGGTACTCATTTTTTTCTTTTTAAATTCAATTTTTAAACACATTTTTAAACACATCTTTTCTATTTGACCCTTAAATAGGACTCTAACAGGTACTATCACTCCGGGTTAGTGGACCTAGGAGTAATGGCAATGAAGGGGTATTCCACATTCCCCACAGCTACAGAAATGGAACTTCACCATCAGATTGATTTAACGTCGCACACAGTACATTAAGACCCTCAGTCACCACCTTCTAGCACATATGATAAAAAAGGGCAGGAGCTTGCCATGAGGGCAATAGGATTCAAATTTGACCTCATCATACCATAGTGCCATTTTAAAGACCAATCATTGAGGTGTTGTACTTATTGCAGTCTTTTCAATGTCTGTTTATCTTTTTAATAGACCTTTTTTAACTGACATAAAATTCTTAAGTCCAACAGAAATATATATTTTCTTATCAGTCATAAAGATTTTGGAGGCTGACGTAGAAATTAATTCAGCAGTTAGGTCGGCAGGCGTTTTTTTCTTATTATTACTAGCAAATATATGCACCCTCCGGGTGCAAGTATTTCAGTTTTAATATAATAAAATATCATATTAAATTAGAAAGGCTAATGAAACTGAATAAGAATGCAAATAAAAAGATTTGGAACAGAGAGCGTATGATTGAAAAATAGAACAACTTTGAAACTACCTCTTCCATCATTTTCCGTTACTCCCCTCTTTCATTGATACATTCTCCTAATTCAACTATTTAGTTAAAATAGGAAGTAAAGAATAATATTACAGTCATTTCTTCTTGTTAATGGATTTCTTTTAAGATTTATCCCCGAGATTTTTGCTCATATTCAATAAGATAAAACCAAACAATTAGAAATCAATAATACTAAGCACATATTTATTAAAATCAAATTTCTAATATCAATATGCAAATTAGCCTTCCCATTCACACTGTAAACCGCTATTTTGTTGTATATATAAATACAATTGCATGTTATTTGTATGTAGATATGGACAACACTAATAAAAAGGTGAAGCAATTTTATTAATAATTGAGGTTTAAATAAAAATAAAATCATGGAGAATGTGATGTCAATAACGAAGGGAATTGTGACTTGAGTAGTAATATAGTTTCGGTTACAGACAGAAAAACACACAATCTCCATTATAATAAGATTAGATACTCATTGATAGATTCCTGAGGGTGTAGTGACATAAGCAATGCCTTAGTTTCTGTTACAGTCAGACACCGAATCTCCATAAGATTCGAACCCCCACAGTGGCGCAATAATTGATGAAAACATTTTTATAAAAAGGCATGTAAGTTTGCAAGAGGATTTGAGTGATCACAAAGAACTCTAGCATAGAAAAATCGTTTTGCTTTGCAGTCAACCATTAAGACACGTCCTTTTTCGACATCTCCAATAGCGAAGAAGAATGTTATTTTTTTTTTCATCTTTGAGAACTGATATATTTTTGCTGTAATAATCATGGTTAAGTCTTTTTTTTTTCGCTTTACATTTCCGGTCCTGTGGGAAACATTCATATGCATATTCATCAACTCCTCAGCACGAACAGGATGTGGCACAAGGCCAATTTCTTAAGCGGGGTTTCAGCAGGTTTGAATTCAGAGTTGTCCTTCACATTTACTGATTGCTTGCTCAATGGATTTAAATCCCTTAAACTCCGCTTAAGAAATTGATCTTGTATCGCTTCCAACTCGTGAAATATTAATAAATATGTTTTTATTTATTTATTTATTTTTAAAATTTTTTACCGAGGGCATTATTGTAAAGTGAAAAGCAAACAATCTCCGAGAATTTGAACTCGGATCGCCGAGTCCATTTTTGTCCGTCTATCTCAATATACCAGGGGTCACCAAACTACGACCCGCGGGCCGGATCCGGTCCGTGAAGGCATTTTATCAGACCCGCCGACGGTACTCGCATTTTTTTAAAAGCAAGCCTTTTCAAAATTGAAATATGTGAAATCAACCCATTGAACGAAATTGACTGATAAACATTTGAAAGCAATTCTCTTGATTGGATGTAGAAATTCCAAATGATATCTTAAAAGGCAAACTTCAGATTCACAAATTTCACTAAACCTTTCTGCTAATGTTGTTCTTTGATAATGTTTTGAAAATAAATATATTGGTTAAATCTTATGCCACTCATCCATGAATATAACATGGAAAGATAAATTTTGTTTTACTTTTCTCAGAGCTTTCGTTCTGGCTAGCAAGTATTGAACACAATAATAATGTGGCCCGTGCTAGTTATTTTTTCAATTATACAGCCTATCGTGAAAATGTTTGGTAATACCTGCTCTATGCGAACGTGTAAACGTAGGAAATATTGCTATCGAACGATACTGAGAATACCCATAGAAATTATTATTAGTCCACGGGGGTATCCTGTTCTCATTTCGCTAACCATAGCTGGGGTAGGAGTTGTGTTAATTATTTTTCTAACTGCCTTCACTCAGGATTGAACTCGGGTTCCAGAGATAACTGTCCGTGGACTAAATAAAGGATTAGGTTCAAAGTTCCGTGATGGCTCCCGATTACGACAAGAAAGTTCCCGAGTTCGAAAAGAAGGTTCCCAAGTCCGAGAAGGTTCCCGAATCCGACAAGAAATACCTGAAGAAGACCGGAGGGCATATCGGCCGAAACTTTGTACAAATAACAATGAAGATGGGGACAACAGTCCGAATAACGCAGATAAAACTAATCTCCAAGCCTCATCTCAAACATTCAGAGAAATAGAAATTAATATATTTACAATTTTTCCCAATTAGGCACAAGACCAAATATTTGAGCACTTTTAAAAACAATAGAAAAATATAGAAAAAAATTGTTAACGATAACTTCATGGCATTCATCCCATTTCAAGCAACATGCATTGAGGTTTTTGTCTTTTTTTGCTTTTTGCTTTTTAAAATGTTCCTGATTATTGCTTCGTTAAAAATTCGTTTTGACCGATAATTTTAAAACTAAATTTTCACTTGCCGAAAATAAAAGCTCTGAAATTAATTAAAAAGACCGCCCTGTCTGTGGGGCGTTAGAATGCACCGATTGCACCTCTGTAGAGGGGTAAAACTCCTACAAATGGGACCACTTGTTGGCCGCGGCGACTCGTGATGCTTAAAGACAGAGTCTTGGTGAATGAACAATCCATGACATGCAGCACTCCACTTAGACCACTACTTAGACTAGACGGGCGGTCGGAGAGGCCGCCTCCGATCAATTGGTTGGACACGTCAAGCCCTAGCACCTATATGATTGCCCTTACCCTATTGCCCTTATGGCAAGCCCCAACCCCTTTTATCATATGGGTGCTAAAAGGCGGTGGCTGAGGGTCTACATGTCCTGGGAATGACGTTAGACTCTATCTGGTGAGGTTCCAGTTTTAGAGATTTGGGGAATGTGGAGCACCCCTTCATCACCATTGCTCTCTGGTATTACCTGTTAGGGTCCCATCTATGGGTTAAATAGAAAAGCATGAGTTCATAAACAAAATTGAGTATCCATTTAATGATTACTTTATTCAAAAAACTTTGTCGGCATTAAATGACCCACTGAGGTTGATATACTGTAAAACAAAACAAAACAAAACAAACCTAATTAAAAAGGAAAGAACATACTTGGTTTATCCCATTCACATATGTCACATTGTGTATCATAGTTGAATTGGCGGGTTTTTTGGGTGTGTCGATATACGACAGCTCGGTACCACCAACAGAATCAAAGAGGTACAAAAATAAAATTACAAGTAGAACGCGCATATCTTATTATAATGGAGATTGTGTGTTTTCCTGTCTGTAACTGAAACTATATTACTACTCAAGTCACGATTCCCTTTAGTTATTTACGTGGATTTATTTTTATTTAAACCACAATTATCAATAAAATTGTTTTACATTATAAATACTGTTCGCTATATCTACATACTAATAAAATGCAATTGTATTTATATATACAAGAAAATAGTGGTTTCCAGTGTGAACGGGAAGGTTAATTTGCATGTTGATATTTAAAAAATCATTCTAATAAATATGTGCTTAGTATTAGAGATTTTTAATTCTTTGCTTCTATCTTAATGAATATGAGCAAAAATCTCGGGTATAAATCTTAAAAGAAATCCATTAACAAAAAGAAATAACTGTCATTTTATTATTTACTTCCTATTTTAACTAAATAGTTAACAATGAAAGACAGAAGTAATGGAAGAGTAAGTTTCAGTTGTTCCATTTTTCTATTATACCCCCCTCTGTATCAAGTCTTTTTTATCTGCATTCTTATTTAGTTTCATTAGCCTTTCTAATTTAATATAATATTCTATTACATTAAAACTTAAATACTTGCACACGGAGGGTGCATATATTTGCTAGTACAATTAATCATGTTTATTACATAAAACATTATAACAAAGTATAAATCAGTACTTACAATTATTAGTCTTCCTACAAACCTAGTTGTATGTTTTATGATACACAACGCCTATTTTAATGAAACAAATCTCTAGCCAGGTAGAACAATAAGAGTGGTGGGAGTCGCTTTGAGCGGCTTAAAGTAGGCAAATATTTAAAAGAACTTAGAGGAACCACGGGTTATTCAGTTGTAAGAAATGAAGGTCTACAAACAGCTCACATCAGAATATTTGGTGCTTCGCTGTTGACTTATTTATTAATGCCTTTTAACGGCATGTTAACCCGTCTAGGGTTAATTCATTCCTAGAGATTAGGTGATTTTTGTCATTGTACATTTATATTTACATCTTTTGTATAGATGTTTCTTAATTGTTTTATTTCTTTTGCTCACAGTCCTGTTGAATATGAATAATTTTTAAAGAGATCTATTTGAATTATAGATGGGACCCAATTCTATTCAAATAAGGTCATATTATTGCAATCTAAGTTCAACCGTAGACTTCTTTTTGGACTCGGAAACCTTATATTCGAACTCGGGAACCTTCTTGTCGTAATCGGGAACCTTCTTATCGTAATCGGGAGTAATTCAAATAATACTAATTATCAATCTGTTACATAGTTATTAGATCCCAAATACTTTTTTAAGGTATTGTAGAAATCATAATGGCGATTAGTACAGCTGATGGCCTTGAGAGTGAGTGACAACGCTTGACCTCTCTCTCACCTTGCCTTGTGGGGATGGATCGTGAGAACCGGAAACCCCATAGAGGACCCTCTTCCGGTTTAAGGATATAATCAGTTTAAGTCAGTTAGAAGTTAGCTAGTAACATGTAAGTCTCATCTGCGCAGAATGTCTGGTTGGGGATTTACAAATAAAGTAACATCAACGTAAATCTAAGTCTTGTTTTTATTACCTAAAAACTAACAATGACACAGGGCTTCTGATAAGGAGTGATCCCTAACA
>CM042158.1:38291897-38304397 GCA_023376005.1 Doryteuthis pealeii | reverse complement strand
CCCTGCCACAAATAAAAAAAAGACGAATCAGAACATATTAGTTCGATTATATTTCCTCGGTAATCTATTAGTTCGTAAATCATGTATAACCATAGCGGTGTCGGTTTTTGATGCTGTTAGTATCAATTAGCCCTAGGCAAATGCAACAAAGGGAGATAATACTTTCTTTTTATAAGTTGGTTTCCATTTATCAGTTTGAAAATGCACAATTTTGCGCAAAATGTTTTCCGAGATTCTTATATATTTAAAAAAAAAATATTAGCAACTATTGTTCTTTTTCTTTACGGAAGACTAAACAGACATAAGTTATTCTTCTTTTTCTAAATATCTGGATTTATCTCTGGGCCCTGAACAACTGTTCAGAGCGCGTATCCTTGTGATGTTATTTTTTCTTACGTGTTTTGGCTACGTCGTGTAAATTTTATGTATGAGATTTTTACATATATGGGCTTCCATAAATTTGCCTAAATCTTACGTTAATATTTACTGATATTTAAAAATAATATCCCTAATAAAAACGTTGAGTCATTTTTGCCCATCCCTAGTATGTAGACGAGGCGTGGACCCACTGGATTCCGGTTATAACAACGATTCGTGATGTTGATGCTTCTAACTTTACATAAGTCGTTGGGGCGGCCTAATATCGGTATCAGCCATGCAGCGAGGGAGTTTATCCCCTTTTTCAATAGCGCTAGACCAAGGAGATTATTTTAGCCTCTGGGGTGGAGCGCCACACCTACCATGAGATCCATCCCTCTGTGCTACTCATACGCTGAGTTGGCGAGGGTGGGTATCGAACTAGGAACCTTGTGGTTTCTAACCGAACGCTCTACCGACTGAGCTAACCCGGCAAGTAAATGATTTAATTAACATGTTATCGTTATCGCCAGTTGGTTAGCTGGTTAGTTTTACGGCATATCTACTATTTACGGGTCTTTAAATGCCGAATCAATTCATTGTGACTTAAAGTACCTGCTGTTGGTTAAGTGGTCACCCAATTAACAGCTGAACAGGCTCGTCGCTGCATAACTTCGGTGAGCTTGTGGGAACTGCTACTTTCAACGTCATTAGAGCATAATTTGTTGAACAGCATAACTCTTTAGGAATATAATAGTCAAGAAATGGGGATCATTTTTTACAACTTGGTTATAATACCAAAATGCTCCCTCACTTTTAACCCCAGAAATAGAAATGGCTAAAAAGCAGTTGATGTATCTGATTTGGGTGGGCTTATTTGTTGAACAGGTTGGTTGTTTTGTTTTACAAATTTAAATTTACATATTTAAACTCTGTCAGGTCATTTAATGCCAAATCAATTCATTTTTTATGAATAAAGGACTGGGTTGATATATAGTAGCTGCTGTTTTCTTAAGGGGTCACCCAATTAAGTAGTGAACAGGCTTGTCACTGCTTAACTCTGGTGATACTAACGAGAACCGGTGCTTTCAGCAATGCAAACTGGAATGAAATTACATTAATTTCTAAGAACATTTTATTTCTATAGGCTCTAATAAATATCTCACTATGTTATGCTGTTTTCTGGTTTTTACTGGTTTTTACATGTGTCCCACTTTCACACGATATGGCACAAGGCCGTTTTATGTGGGCACCACCCACAAGCCGAGACTCATGGTGTGGTAGGTAGAAAAATTGCGTCGAACCCGTCAGCATTACGCCTCAAGGGGGCGCCTCAGGCGCTGGGCAATAAACACAGCACTGCCCCTTTAAGTGCAATGAGGCAGGTATTGCCTGGAGGGATGGCCCTCTGGAATCGACGCTAGTAATTTAGCGCAACTCACCGGTCCAGAGGCCGAAGCTCACTGTTATGCTGTTTTCTAGATTACTGGTAAATATAAGAGATGCTATAAAATTGAGACTGAGTTTTTATTTCTTATTCTAATAAACATCTCGCTATGTTGTGTTGTTTTTTTTTCTAGGTTACGGTTTAATAAATGAGGTGCTATTAAACATTTTGAAAATGAAAGTGCATTTTTTTTTATTTCAAAATTTAAATGTTGAATGAAGATTTTGCCCGGTTGTATATCACGCTATGATGTGCTTTTTCTGGGTTACGGTTTAATAAATGAGATGCCATAAAACATTTTGAAACTGAAGGTGTATTTTTCATTTCAAAATTTAAATTTTTGAATAAAGATGTTTGCCCGGTTTATATCCCGCTATGATGTGCTTTTTCTGGGTTACGGTTTAATAAATGAGATGCCATAAAACATTTTGAAACTGAAGGTGTATTTTTTCATTTCAAAATTTAAATTTTGAATAAAGATGTTTGCCCGGTTGTATATCCCGCTATGATGTGCTTTTTCTGGTTACGGTTTAATAAATGAGATGCCATAAAACATTTTGAAACTGAAGGTGTATTTTTTCATTTCAAAATTCAAATTTTGAATAAAGATGTTTGCCCGGTTGTATATCCCGCTATGATGTGCTTTTTTCTAGGTTACGGTTTAATAAATGAGATGCCATAAAACATTTGAAACTGAAGGTGTATTTTTTCATTTCAAAATTTAAATTTTGAATAAAGATGTTTGCCCGGTTGTATATCCCGCTATGATGTGCTTTTTCTGGGTTACGGTTTAATAAATGAGGTGGCATAAAACATTTTGAAACTGAAGGTGTATTTTTTTATTTCAAAATTTAGATTTTGAATGAAGACTTTTGCACGGTTGTATAATAAAGTATTGATGTCCAGGTGCCTAGACTGCAGTCTAGACCTTTAAGACAGGTGTTTATTATATATATCGTTTATGATGGTCGTCTGAAATGTTTATAGGCTGAAAGATATCTGCTTTTGATTATTTTTTTACCAATGAGAACCAAGTTCTGCAACACCGATGGAAGAAGTGTGTGGGCCGAAAATAGGGACTGTTGAAAAATAAACTTCATATCCATGAGATAATCTTGGTCAGACTATGAACTTTTCTCATTTTGGCTGTAAAATCTCAACGTTTCGGCCACTCTACTCTCCGAGCTTCACAACGTGACATTTTTATTAGTCGGTAACCTTCTGTAACGGATGAGTCCCTATCCACAGTTTGGGATAAGCTGACAGATTTCTGTTTTGGTTGTTTGTTGGTTTTTCGACATGTCAACCCTTGTTGGGTTATTTTATGCCAAAGACATTTTGTTTTATTCATTCTTCATGGGACCATATTACCTTTAGGCACCTCTTTTTGATCTCGATTAAGAAAGGACGTTTTTCATTTACACTGTAAATATCCGCTTATTCGTTAGGGTTAGGGTTAGGGGTTAGAATTTTATAATAAGAAATATCTAAAAATCGTCTGGTAAACAAAACCGGATATTGACGGTGTAAATGAAAAACATGTCCTTTCTTAATCGAGATCAAAAAGGGTGCCTAAAGGTCATATGGTCCTCTTCATGGTTACTCAATATAAAAAAAAAACTCATTTTTTTTCTATTTAACTCATAGATGGGACCCTACCACTCGGGTCAGAGTGGACCTAATTTAATTTCATTAGTCTTTCTAAATGAATGGGTTAGATCAGTCGGTAGTGCGTTCGGCTAGAAACCACAAAGTTATTAGTTCGATACCGGCCCTCGCCAACTTAGCGTATGAGTAGCATAGGGGTTTGTGCGGTAAAGTAAGGAGCTGATAGTACGTGTGGCGCTCCATCCCAAACGAAAAAAACAATATCATTGATCTAGCGCTAGTGAAAAGGGGATAGACTTCATCGCTGATTGGCTGATACCGACTTTAGGCCACCCCGACGACTTTAATTACTTTTTACTTACATTAAAACTTAAATACTCACGCCCCTGCAAATAAAACAAAGATTTTTTGCGTGCGTTTATTTATGCGTGAATAAAAACGTTTAGATCAATCATAAAAAGAAGATTAGTTGGATTGATTTTACGGCATGTTAACTGGTGTTGGGTTATTCTATACCGAAGACATTTTATTTGATTTATTCTTAATGAGTACTCAATTTATTGATCTCAATATTCTAAACACATCTTTTCGAAAATTCATTTTTCTATTTAACCAATAGATGGGACCCTAACCGGTACTACCACTCCGGGTCAGAGTGGATCTGGGAGCAGACCACGTCTACCCATACATCTTCTACGAAAATGGTGATTCAGCCATTCACAAACAACGATAGCAAAATATGAAAGAACTCCATCTTGCATACAAATCAATACTTCAATATAAGAATTGAGAAAAATGGGGACCATATGACCTTTAGGCACCCCTTTTTGATCTCGATTAAGAAAGGAGATGTTTTTCATTTACACCGTCAATATCTGGTTCTTTTAACAGATTTTTTATTATAAAACTAACCCTAACCCTAAACCCTAACAAACAATCGGATATTGACGGTGTAAATGAAAAACATGTCATTCCTTAATCGAGATCAAAAAGGGGTGCCTAAAGGTAATATGGTCCAAAAATATAAATATAAGTTTAAAATAAGGAGTTACTTTTCCTTCACCCTTAAAAGAGATTGGTCTGCCTGAATGATCAATCATCTATAATCTTTTCTACCAACCATGCTAATGGTATGATATTTTGCCAATAGGAAATTTAAAAAAAGGGATGGATGGGTTTATGAATTTCCTAAAATATTAGTTCCAAATGTACATAGGAAGTTCCAATTGGAATTCAAACTCAGTTTTCTGATTTTGTTTTCCATGTTAGTGACAATTATGCTGATTACGACAATTATGCTGATTACTAAAATCTAAATTTAAAAGATATTCCTACAAATTAGTCTTGACTTTGTAAAATTAACATATTTAGTTATAAATCTTACTTTACACCAATTATCAGGAAAATGAAAGATTTCAGTTTTTCACATCTGTATTTATTACTAGTACAAAAATTGGACCATATGACCTTTAGGCACCCCTTTTGCTTTGCTGATTCATAAGTACATTATTTTCATTTACACCGTCAACATCCAGTTATTAGTTAGGGTTTAGGGTTAGGGGTTAGAGGTTAGTTTTATAATTTAAAAAAAATCTAAAAATCGCCTAACAAACAACCGGGTGTTGACGGTGTAAATGTAAAAAAATGTACTTATGAATCAGCAAAGCAAAAGGGGTGCCTAAAGGTCCCAAAAATTAACTGTAATAAGTAATTGAGAGTTACTTCCCCTGTTTTATTATTACCTCCCCTTTGTGTAAATCTTTCTGAAAGTATATAAACTCCCAAGAAACTGCAACTGTATTCTAAGTAGAATAAAGCTTTCTCTGTTCATTTATTATTACATTAATACAAGAAAAATATATTTACATATGAGAGAGGGCAGATGGATTCATGCATTTTCCAAGAGTATCAGCGCGAAGTTAAACGCTAACAGGCTCGTTCAGAATTTGAACTTGTGTCACCTATTCCATTTCCTACGATGATAGCGGTTACGGCAAACTCGCTTTCAGAGCACATGGAGTTCAACATTATTTTACGCATGATCTCACGCCTAGTTGACCCATATATGGGACCTTATCAAATACTATCACTCCGGGTCAGAATGGGTCTATGATTAATGGAAACGAAGAGGTTACTTCACACCAACCGCAACCCCCAGAACAGCATCTTCACGACCGGATGCACTTCGTGCCCGGAACACATATTTTTAAGGGAATCTTTACTATCTGCACCGGATGCAGATGCCGTCCTATTCTAGAGACCGTCGAATACGCGTGCAGTGCGAATTATTTTTAGATGCAGATATGATAAGCGATATCTAACTTTTTTTTAAATTCTTCATTCACATAATCGTTGTCTTTATGTAATTTTTGAACCACTGGGATAGTTGCATAATTCAAACAGTTTTGAACTCCATTTACACAGCTCTATTTAACTAATATGATTAGACAATAACCTCAAATTAAAAAAAAATCAACAGGTAATGCTAAAATATAATAAGAAAGAAACAGTAGGAGAAATATAGAAAGGGGGCCAGAGTGCAGAAGCGATAACACAAATCTGTTTTAATCGGGCATAATGAAAAGGTTTGGTTTGTTTTACGGCATATCAACCTCAGTGGGTCATTTAATGCCGATAAACTTTTGAAATAAATCAATTCTTAATAGATAATACAATTTTTTTATAAATACATTTTTCTATTTAACCCATAGATGGGACCCTAACAGGTACTACCACTCCGGGTCAGAGTGGACCAGGGAGCAATGGTAATGAAGGGGTGCTCCACATTCCCCAAATCTCTAAAACTGGAACCTCACAATCAGATAGATTTTAACGTCATTCCCAGGACATGTAGACCTGTAGCCACCGCCTTCTAGCACCCATATGATAAAAAGGGGTTGGGGCTTGCCATAAGGGCAATAGGGTTGGGAAAATTATATAGGTGCTAGGGCTTGACGTGACCAGCCGATTGATCGGAGGGTGTCTCTCCGACCGCCGGCCTAGCCCAAGATAGGGCCAAAGTGGAGTATTGCATGTCCTGAACTGCTCATCCACCTGGGTTCTATCCTTAAGCATCACGGGTCGCCACCCACGGCCAACAGGTGGCTCCATTGGGGGAGTCTTACCCCTCTGCAGAGGTGCAGTCGGTGCATTCTAACGCCCCAGCCGACAGGGCGGATAATGAAAAGATAGAAAGAAAAAGAAAAATAGTGGGAGAATTAGATCAATTTTGTCTCCAGCCCTGTTGATGGGGCTTAGAATATCCTGTATAAGAACGTATTGGCTGGTTTGTTGGATTTAACGGCATGTCGACTCTGAATTCAAGCCTGTTAAATCTTCGCTTAAGAAATTAGCATTGTGTTGCATCCTGCTCTTGCGGAGGGGTTGGTAGATATGTATATATGATATAAAAAGCATCCCTATAAAATAAAATAAAAAAACAACTAATGTCAATGTGCAAAATCTAAAAGAAAAACCCAGATACAACATACAATAAAGAACTAATAGTATACATCCGAGGACAAAATAGAAGTTGGCTTGTTTTATTTTACGGCCTATCAACCCTTTTCAGGCCATTTAATGCCAAAAACAAGTACTTTTTATAAAAGTTTCTGTTTAAAGTCCCTAATACCTTCAAATTGGTATGAATTTTCATTAACTTCATTTGGTTTGGCTCGGATTGGTTTGTTTTGTTTAATAGCATTATAACCAAATGGATTATTTAATGCCATAAATTGTGTGGTTAAAGTTGATACTCGAGTTTTCTTTACAGGTGTATTTTTGTACATGCATTTTGTGGATGTATTTTATAACTGATTCACAATTCTTTAAATATTTTTATATGAATATAAATATAGATATGTTATATAAATAGAATTTTAAAAATGAAGATCATTGTTTCAGTTGTTTCAGTAATATCAAGAATTGAACTCCAAACATTTTGATATCCATTCATCGATGTCCCCAACAAAGGATGCTCAACTTGGAAGATTTGGACGGTTTCAACTTTAACCAGAAGTTGTTACAAGATGGTAATGGTCGTACAATTAAGGAACACGAATCTTAATATATATAGATTCTGAATCAAAGAAATGACACGTTTATTAGAAGTTGCATATATTCAATTCGCACATAACAACTATTCCTGACATAGATTTGGAAAGACTAAAGAGGCCAGACTGTCCTACTATTTACCCATAACTGAAGGGAGAATAGTTGGATCCATACATTTCTCAGGGCTATTAGCACTATGTGAAATGCAAATGTCCTCGGTCAGGATTTGAACTCTGTCCGTTGAGTCCATTTCCAACGACTCTAATCATTATACAAGGCGCTTCCATAATTATTCATGCTTGATTTTTTTCTTGCTAGTTCCCCGCCTATAATTATAGACTAGGCGAGATCATGTGGTCTATTCCTTAGCCAATCGCTGGCCATACTCTGTGGCTGATATATTACTTAAGCGCTGACCTTTTCTCAGTCTACTCGCAACAATTGACGAAGGAACCTAGGATTCTCTACCTGAGAGGATTACCAAAGGATTCAAATCGAAGGACCCTTTTCCTATAATCAACTGGCCAACGATGGTCCGTAAAAACTTAACAATTTATCATATAGATTTGGACAGGTTGTTTTAATGCCGGAATATATCTTGCTTCAAATTAAGGAGAATACCATATTTCTCAATTTTCTAAGAGGGAGAAAACGAAGAAAGATTTTGTCTTTTATGCTTGTGATGTGAATATAGACTTAATTGAATTTGTTGACATTGTGCTTTTTGAAGATAGATAAAGATCCTGGAATTGGCTGAGAGATGCTGAATCTTCAGAATATTCCAATAAATTACATTATTCTAACCCGAGGGAGAATTGTGGAGATTAAGGTATTAAGTTTAGAGGCCAGAGAATCGAATCTAGTTAGAAATTTAAAAGAAACAAACTAAACTAGCAAAAGCCGTCAAATTTCCTTGGAACGAAAATATCAAGAGGAGATATTTAAGCAAGGATGATTTGCAATTTTATCACATCTAAACCTTTTGCAATAATATTACAAAAGTACGTAGCCTGGGCAGGTTGTTATGGAGGGTGAGCTGTCGCCCAAGCAGCAGATCCCCCTCTCCACACAGCTATTGTGATCCAAATGAAAGGTAGGAACCAATGCGGTGCCACAGGAGTTGCTGGGCAGTACTAGCCACTTCAGGAGGATCGACAAATAAATATCATGCAAATAAAAATAGAAAATAAATCTTATCATAATGGAGATTATGTAACTGTCTCTCTATGACCAAATCAAGTCACCACTGTTATTTAAGTTATATTCTCATTGATTATAATAGTCATTATTTAATTTTACTTAGCATCTTATTTATCAACGATGTCTCTATCAAGTCTAACTCAGTGATATTTGCCACAAAACTGCTCATATTATAAATGCATTTACAATCCTGAAATATGTGTCAAATGCCGCATCACCAAAGACCTGCTATATGGTGAATTAGTAGAGGGCTCCCGACCGGTAGGGAGACCACGCCTGCGCTTTAAAGATCTCTACAAGAGGAACATGAAGACATGCTGCATCAACACCAACAGATGGGAGGCTTATGCAGATGACCGTACAACCTGGCGTCTCCTCGTTAAACAAGGAACGAAAAGGAGTGAAAAAGAGAGAAAAGAAGCCGCCGCACAAACGAAAGCCATAACAAAGGAGAGACAACTGTATCTCCAGCAAGCATCACCGTTTGTTTGCTATCACTGCACCAGAGATTACCATTCAAAAATTGGTCTGTTCAGCCACCTCGTCAAACAAGGAAGGAAAAGGAGTGAAAAAGAGAGGAAAGAAATAGCCACAGAAAAGAGATTCATAAGGAAGAAGAGACAACAGCATCTCCAGCAAGCATCACCGTTTGTTTGCAATCACTGCACCAGAGATTACCATTCAAAAATTGGTCTGTTTAGCCACTCCCGCAGTTGCAGATAGGAGGAAGGAAAAAAGCGGACACTACGTCATCGTCTTTAGAAGACGGAAGGATGCCAACACAAATATTAAAAAAGTATACAATAATAGTATATATACTACTTAATACACTTATTACTTTCTTGCTTTCATTCCATTAAAGCAGACAATATGCATCTGAAGTATAGCTTTATACTTTCCTGTTTCTTTGCTTTCTTTTCTCTTGGAAATATGTAGAGTGTCCTTTTCTTTATTTGTGTTAAAAAATGGTTACTCATGTGAATAGAAAATAATCTGCTCTTTACACCTGCCGCCCTGTCGGCTGGGGCGTTAGAATGCACCGACTGCACCTCTGCAGAGGGATAAGACTCCCCCAATGGGACCACCTGTTGGCCGTTGGTGGCGACCCATGATTCTTAAGGATAGAGCCCAGGTGGATGAGCAGTTCATGACATGCAATACTCCACTTTAGCCCTATCTTGGGCTAGACGGGTTGTCGGAGAGGCCCCCTACGATCAATAGGCTGGTCACGTCAAGCCCTAGCACCTATATAATTTCCCCAACCCTATTGCCCTTATGGCAAGCCCCAACGCCTTTTTCTCATATGGGTGCTAGAAGGCGTTGGCTGCGGGTCTACATGTCCTGGGAATGACGTTAAACTCTATCTGATGGTGAGGTTTGGAGGTTTGGAGGTTTGGGGAATGTGGAGCACCCCTTCATCACCATTGCTCCCTGGTCCACTCTGACCCGTAGTGGTAGTACCTGTTAGGGTCCCATCTATGGGTTAAATAGAAAAATGTATTTATAAAAAAATTGTATTATCCATTAAGAATTGATTTATTTCAAAACTTTATCGGCATTAAATGACCCACTGAGGTTGATATGCCGTAAAACAAAACAAACAAACAATCTTTACACCTGATTATCTTATTTATAATCAAAACCTTCAGACGGAAAGGCTAAATGTGTACAAACCAATTCATCTTATATATATATATACACATATATATATATATATATATATATATATATATATATATATAATGGTGAAGGACCATCAGTCTGATTTCAGTGAAATGCGTGATTTCAATATACTTATACAACTTTTTTTGCCTTAAGCGTTCTTCATTAGCACTGACAACGTACGGACATTTAGACGAAGTTGCTTTCGTCACACTATTGTCACAATTAGCACCAGTTCAGCTCCAAGGGTTGAACCACCTGCGTGTATATTCACTAATTATACTTTGGCTCGAACAGTCTGGCTTTTGTTCAACGGACCTCAAATAAAATTACGCGAATTTGAGCATAGCATATTAGCCTTCCCGTACACCTATACATTCAACGTAGTCTCTTCGTATTTGTACCATCTTTTAATTTTTCTATTTTTTTCTTCAGTTCTTTTACACACATGCGCGCGCACATATAAAAATATATACAAACTCTCCTTGGATGCCCGTGGTCTAATGGTTAGAGTCGTAGGAAATGGACTCGTCAACGCGAGTTCAATTCCTGGACGAAGCTGTTGGCATTTCACATGGCGCTAATATCCTTGGGAATGGTATGAATCCAATTCTCCCTCCAGCTATGGGTAAATAGCAGGACAGACTGGACTCTTTAACCATGGCTAGGTAACCAGTCTAGGAGAAGGAAAACTCTGAATTCAAACCAGTTAAACACCGCTTAATAAATTGACCGTGTGTCACATCCTGCTCGTGTGGAGGGGTTGGTAAATATATATACAAACTCTCCTTCTCTGTCTGTCTGTATTTCTCTGTGTTTAGTGATTCTGTTTCCCATTCTACTAACTGTAAATTCACTTCACACACAGAAAACATACATTATATATAATCTTATATACACTTGTGAAAGAAATAACACTAGGACAATAACAAAGCTTCCAGCAGATGATGACTCAAGAGCCAGGCATGGTTTCGGGGTCAAAACATCATTATCAATAATCCAGTTGTCCGAGCTGTTTTATTTTACCAAGAGACTTTTTTGGGTTTTTTTTTCGTCACAAAGTAGGAATGTCTAATCAAAATGCAGTACCATATTTTATTTTCCCGTGCGCTGTAATTTACATGACTATATTATACTATTGGAGGAGCGTGTCATAATGGTTAGAGTCGTAGGAAATGAAATTGTAGACCCGAGTTCAAACCCTAGACGAAACTGTTAGCATTTCACATAGCGCTAATACCCTTGGGAAAGGTATGAATCCAACTATACTTCTTCCAGCTATGGGCAGACTGGGCTCTTCAACCTTGGTAAGCTAACCTGTCTAGGAGACACTCCTTTTAAGAAATTGATCTTGTGTCACATTCTGCACGTGCGTAGGGGTTGGTAAATATATTATATTAATTTTGTAATAGATGTGAAATGGAGCTATTATCTGTCAAATGGAGAGTTAGACGACATGACAATGTCGTTGAAGTAAAACCTTTTCTGGGAGACTGCAATCTCCTAAGTGACATTTAAATCTGTATACTACATTGGTCTCATTAAGCCGACTTGTCTGGGGAGAAAAATTGTTGCGGACAACGAGGTTAGTTGTTTTGAATTTTGTGTAATATATAATCAATTTTACCTTATTATCAGGCGTGGTTGCAGTACTCGGGACATGAACTTTGGTGGACTAATCCAGGAATTTCACCCAAATATTAAAAAGTTGGTAAGAAAACTTGAAAAAATCACAAATAAAATTGTTAAACAGGAGATGTGTATTTTGTTTTATTCAATATGCATATATATATATATATATATATATATATATATATATTATATACATTTATATATATATATATATATATATATATATAAAGTTGAAAAGGGAAATGAATTTGACAATATGTTGAAATGATGAATGAATAAAGGAAAGAAAATGTTGAATGGATGAAATTAATTTAATGTATTACCAACACGTGTTTCGGCCAGGAGTTTGTTTATGTACACATTGTATTTTATTCATTATCATTCTAAATATGAAATAAAATAATAATAATAGAAAATACTAGATCAAAAAAAAAAGTTTTCTTTCTTCGGGATTAAAATAAATCTTTAATAGCCAATCAGATTTATACTGGTTTTTATCTTTAAATTGGTTCTTTCTACGCGCCATCAACAACAACAATCA
>CM042158.1:38266897-38286897 GCA_023376005.1 Doryteuthis pealeii | reverse complement strand
CGAGCATATCTGTTTAAATGTAAAGCGTACACAAACCGAGAAAAAGTCAATCTCTGTATGAACATTTCGACAGAGATTGCATTTTTCTCGATTTGTTTTACGCATTTCATTTAAACAAATATGCTCGCCTAATTCATTTATTATCAACTAATTAATTTTCAAAATTAGGTATGACTTCAATTACACGCATATTCTTCCAAAAATTGTCGGCTATAGCCATATCAAACACATTGTTTACTTTCATATATATATATATATATATATATATATATATAATGCGTGAGAGAGAGAGAGAGAGAGAGAGAGAGAGAGAGAGAGAGAGAGAGAGAGGGGGGGTTATTTTTGAAAATAAAAGCCAGGAAGTTGTGCGAGTTATTATATAAATTGCTAGCGTTGCCAGGGTTGTTTATAGGCATCCAACCAATTTATCTCGATTTCATTTTGATCCGCCTATTATTATACGCTAGGACAGTCGTCGTTAACTTGAAAGCCGTCAAGATGTAAGAGAGAGTCAATGCTCATTTTACTATTTCGACAATCAGGTGGAAAGACCCCCCTCTCTCTCTCTCTCTCTCTCTCTCTCTGTCTCTCTCTCTCTCTCTGTATCAGTCTTCGTGTCAGTGGCCAGCCAAGCATGACGACTCCGCTGAAGCAATTGCGAGGAAAACAATTGGTATGAATCTGAAGATCTTGAAAGTGACGAGATTCATGTGCAAACCTGTGAGACATTTTAGAATTGCGGTAATAAAGTGATGTTTTTGTTTGTTGGATTGCGAAAATGGCTTTAATTGAAAATCGCCAAATCCAAGAGGAACGCGGGAAGGCTCATCTGATAATCAGGTCGGTATTTCTTTTTAACTTCCGCCTAGGAATCGCGAGGTTCCTGGTTCGATACTGGTCCTCACAAACTCAGACAAGACTTAGGTTACTTACAGTACCAGCTGTTTCTAAATAGTTTACCTAAGTAGCGACTAGACGCATCGTTGCTTAGCTTGATATCAATCTTTGTCTTCTAAATACTTTTTACTGTTTAGTTTTATGACATGAACATACTAAATTATTCCTTACTTTTAGGATTGAGTTATGTTTGAAAAAAAATCCATTTTAATAGATTCTAATTAGTCATAATTTGCAATTAAGTCAACAACTGACCTATCTCTTACTTAACATTCTACCTATCACTTTCCCTCTCTCTATGTATATATTGATTACCTCTTCGTTATATATGTTAGTTTCTCAGTGAGAATAGAGAGAAAGTGATTGTAGAGTTATGAAAAATATATCTATGTTAAAATTCTTAAGCAAACATCCCGGCCAACTCTTAGATTTAAATTAGGTCAAATATTCCCTTTCTTAGAAATAATATATAGAAATAAGAAATAAGAAATGGATATAACCCTACGCTCTCCTTGTCGGACTGGAGAGATGTGTAAAAACGCTTGTTTACTTTATCCTCTCCTTGTCGGAATGGCTGAGATGATGACGTGTCAACTCTTCGTTACGTCTTGCACTCATTTACAAATGAAGAGATGATGTGTCTACGTTATTTAATGTTACAACTCTTCCTTCTAATGTAGTGAATGTTGTGTGGATAAAGAAATATTCAATATACTTATCTATGTACCGGTAATACATCGGAGAGGATGAAATCCTTGTTGCTGGGCTGCTGTTCAGTTGTTGGCAGTTCTAGGATGTCATAGAGTCTGGAAGACAACTTGTGGCTAAGGGTTATCTTGCCTTGTGTCATTTGGAGTTTTTTTTTAGCTCATGAGTATTTTATTTCCCCTCAAATTACAACTGCCGAGAGCAAGAAATTCATATCTTACTCCGTTAACGCATTCTCCCAGACTCAATTTACACTCTGACTTCTCACCCCTCCTTTCTTCCCATACCATTCGCACGTCCAATTAAACCACGACAAATCCTCATTTAAACTTTTCCGTTCTAATATAAGGCCACCCTCACGGCTCCACGTCACGCCCATTACGTAACAGTTGGTTTCTTGAATTATACGGCATGTCAATCCTTGTTAGGTAATTTTATGCCGAATATATTTTGTTCTATTCATGTAGGATTTTCAAATTGTTTTTCTAAACTCAATTTTGAACAATCCTATTCCTATTTAACCCATAGGTGGGACCCGAAAAGGTATTACCCCTCCGAGTCAGACTGGACCTGGTAGTAATGGCATTGAAGGGGTACTTAACACTCCCCAGAGCTATACATCTATAGAGGGGTAAAATCCATCGTATCGATCCACGTGTTGGCTGTGGGTGGTCACCCATGATTCTTTAGGATGGAACCCTGATGGTTGAGCAGTCTATGATATGCAACTCTCCACATTTTCCCTTACTTGGGGGTAGACGAGTAGTTGGAGTGGTCCCCTCCGATCAATCGGCTGGTCACGTCAAACCCTAGCACCTATATAATTGTCCTAAACCTATTGCCTTTATGTAAAGCTCCAACGCCTTTTTATCATATACGTACAAGAAGGAGGTGGCTGGGGGTCTTATGGGGGAAGTTACAGTTCTGTAGATTGTGGATACCCCTTCATCACCATTACTCCCTGGTCCACTTTGGCCTGGAATGGTAGTATCTGTTAGGGTCCCATCTATGGATTAAACAGAAAAAGGTTAAAGAGCTGTTCAAAAATTGAGTTTATGAAAAGATAATGACCATCTCTAGGAATCTATTTCAAAACTTTGTCGGCATTAAATGACTTCCCAGGGCAGATCTGCCAAGAAATACAAAAAACCTTATTTCAATGTAAACAAAATATATTGTGCAAACTTAACCTTGACTATTAATGAGGTGAAATACCCGTCTTCGAAATTGGTTTAAACTAGCTGTAAAAAATTACTGATGAAAAACACAGAATATTTAAATAAAAATCGAAGCGCGTGATGTAATAAAACCGAGCCCTACTCCTTCAAATCGAGGGGGCAGGTGTTGCCTGGAGGGGGTACCCTGAGATTAACGTTGGTAACTTCTGCGGTCCAGGGCCGAAGACACTGACCCCCACCCCGGTCGAAACCGGAGTGATATGTTGACCATATACATACTAATTACATGCAATTGTATTTATATATATACAACAAAATAACGGTTTACAGTGTGAACGAGAAGGCTAATTCGCATAGTGATATTACAAATTTTATTTTTATAAATATGTGCTTAGTATTATTGATTTCTAATTGTTTGGTTTTATCTTACTGAATGTGAGCAAAAATCTCGGGTATAAATCTTTTAAAAAATCCATTAATAGACGAAATAACTGTAATTTTATTTCCTTATCTTAACCAAATTGTTAAATTAGGAAAACTTAGCAATGGAAGATGGAAGTAATGGAAAATGATGGAATAGTTAGTTTCAAAGTTGTTCTATTTTTCAATAGCCATATGTTGATTGAAAACAGGAGAGGGCAAGAGGAAAAACTCACTCCCTTTCCTTGACTTAGTTAGCCTCCTCCTTCCGCAACTCAAAGGAAGAGGTGAGAGACAATGGATTCGGTAACAGATTCTGTTTCTTAGCAACATATTGCCCTTATGAAAATGACCATTTTCAGCCAATAAAATTTTGGAAAAACTTTTTTTAAATCCTGGAGTACGCCGTATGAGACCGCAGTATGTGTGTGGGCCGTACTTGTGTTTGCTAAGGGCCGCATGCGGCTGACGGACCGCATGTTTGACATGCCTGTTTTAGAGTTTTTCTCTCTTTATCACTCTCCCTATCACACATACTTTTTTTTCTCTCACTTTCTCTCTCGCACACATTTTCTTTCTTCGTGTAGACTCTGTCTTTATAGGCGTCACGTCGTGGTTAATGGTTAGCAAGCTAGTCTCGTAGATCCGATATTACTGAATAGCGAGTTCGACCCTCGCTGGATGCCCCATAAAATACCTCCACGCAAAAACGACCTTGTATTTAATCCAGCCTGTTGGGAGGTCAGGAAAAACATTTTTTATAGACTCCGTTACAAATCATTTTACTGCATTATATTTACTTATTTAGTTTCATTAATGTTTCTAATTCAACATATTTCATTGCACTGAAACTTAAATACTTGAGCCTGAAGGGTGCATATTTTAGCTAGTATTTATAATCATTATCATTCAGCACAAAAATCTAGAAAAATATATTACGGGGACGTCGACGTGGCGTAGTGTCTAAACTGTTGGACTGCAACATTGTAGTTCGCGTGTTCAAATTCCAGTCACGCTATTACGTCTTATTTCTGATTAATACCATTGGAAATGTTTCGAATTTATGGATCCAACCGCTATGAGTTAAATAATACAAATATGTTAGATTAAGGCTAAGTAAGTAATGTCGTCGGAGTTGCCTAAAGTCGATATCAGCCAGATAGCTAGGGAGTCTAACTCATACGCTGAGTTAGCGAGAACCCAGAACCTTGTGGTTCCTAGCCTGATGCTCTACCGTCTGAGCTAAGCAGGCCATTTGAAGTTTTATTTTAACATGTTATTTTTGTATATCCCCCCCCCTAGCTTTCTTGCTAATTTCTCGTCGAGGTCTAGTTTGCTTTGGATACCTTAAGCTCTACTTCCGAGCGCTTTCGATCATATCTATTCATCTTTAAAGCGATTATTGTTTTATAGGTTTTATATATTTATGTATGTGTGTATATCTGTGTGGGTTCGCGTGTGCGTGTGAAAGTGTGTAAGGTGAATATATATATATATATATATATGCACATACACGTAAACACACATACATATGTGGGTGTGTAGGTGAATATATATATATATATATATATATATATATATATATATATATAGGAGTATAGATAAAAGGAGATGAAAACACCACAATATGTTGTTAAAGTGAAAACATTTTATAACATTCATAGCTAATATTGAACAATATTTCGATTTTATAAAAATCATCTTCAGAGCTTGTTTATACTCCGTAACATCAAGGTTTTCGTTTTGAATTCATATCACTAAATGGGTCTCTGTGCGTGTATATTTCTCCATATGTTGCTTGTGTGTATTTCTGTATGTTGCAAACGCGCGTGTGTATAGTTCTCTGTATGTTGTGTGTGTGTGTATATATTTCTTTGTATGTTGCTTGTGTGTGTGTGTGTGTGTGTGTGTGTGTGTGTGTGAGTTTCTCTGTATGTTGCTTATGTGTGGGTGTGTCTGTATTTCTTGTATGTTGCTTGTGTATGTGTGTGTGTGCGTATTTCTCTGTATGTTCCTTGTGAGTATGGGTGTGTATATTTCTCTGTATGTAGCTTCTGTGTGTGAGTAGGGGCCGGGTTAGCTCAGTCGGTAGAGTGCTCGGCTAGAAACCACAAGGTTCCTTGTTCGATACCGGTCCCCGCCAACTCAGCGTATGAGTAGCACAGGGATCTGTGCGGTAAAGTAAGGAGTTGATGGTAGGTGTGGCGCTCCACCTCAGATGCTAAAACAATCTCCTTGGTCTAGCGCTATTGAAAAGGGGATAGACTCTCTCGCTGACTGGCTGATACCGACTTTAGGCCGCCCTGACGACTTTACTTTACTTTATATATATATATATATATATATATATATATATATTTCTCCGTATGTTGCTTCTGTGTGTGTGTGTGTGTGTGTGCGTGTGTGTATGTATTTATCTGTATGTTGCTTGTGTGTGTGTGTATATTTCTCTGTATGTTGCTTGTACGTATTTGAGTGTTTATGTGCGTGTTCTTTGTAGGAAGCGAACATTAACGCGAAAAAGAAAGGAGAGAGAGAGAGAGAGAGAGAGAGAGAGAGAGAGAGAGAGAGAGAGAGAGAGAGAGAGAGAGAATGTAATTTTGACCAATCATGAACTGGTCATTGCTTGCTCGTCTTGTGGTTCACATGGTGATCTGATCAATCCAGCGAGCTGATGGCGGCGGCGGAACGGGCGGTGTGGTGTGGGCGCCAAGGCACGGACAACTGAATGGAGGATGTGATATGCCAGTTCAAGTGGGCTACTGTTCGTTACTTACTGAGAAGCTAAGATAGTGGGCAGCTAATCAACGAAAAGGCCTGACGTTCGTATAATTAAGGCCGGTTGACAGATCAGCTTCTTATTCGTCTGTGAAGTGGCCAGTAGGCCAAAGACGTGCCACTCGCAGCAGGTCTGTTGGGCCGGATGTCCTGAAATCTTCGCTCCAACGAATATGTCAGCATTGACTTGTTATTTGTCATCACGTCATTTAACCTGTCTACGACATGAGCCGATCAACAAAAGGCGTTGGGCGTTACAGGAGGTACGAGGTGGCATAACCGTTCCAGGCGCGGGTAACGGAATAGGCACACCGTCTTTGAAATTTGGTTTGTATTCATTTTATATTTGGTTTGTGTTCATTTTGGGTTCTCGAAAATTCGATATGTATTAATATGACTGCGCTGTGACACACAGTTCTTGATACTGACATGTCACGATCAATGACACTGGGATGGCTAAATGCACACCAGAAAAGAAGTCCAAAATCATTAAGGTGAGACATTTAAAAAAAAAACTCATACTATGTCTACTCGCTCGGAAATCTGGTTAGATAGGATCCATTTGTGTTCATCGATGGCACTGACACGTCTTGTTACTGACATGTCACAATCGGTCGAGCATGGGCTTATTTGTCATGAGCCGATCAACAAAAGGCGTTGATTGTTACTGGAGGTACGAGGTGACATGACCGTCTCAGGTGCGGATAACGGAATAGGCACACCGTATTCGAAATTCGGTTTGTGTTCATCTGATTGAGCTGTCACACACAGGTCTTGTTACTGACATGTCACGATCAATGATATTAGGATCATCAAATGCGCCTTTTTTCCTCCTACAGTCATAGTATTTTTAATGTCTCCATTTAATACAGATTTCGGACATTTCTGGTGTGTCTTCATTCTTACTACTGTCAATTATTGCGCACAGGTCTTGTTACTGACATGTCATGATCAATGATATTAGGATAATCAAAATGCGCCTTTATTTTTCCCACTGTCATTGATTGACATGTCAGTAACAAGACCAGTGTTAGAGTATCATCAATGAACACATACTGGTCCTATCCTAACAAATTTCGGAGCGATTGTTTTAAAGCATATCAGATATTTTCGGGTCAATTAATGCCGAATCAAGACGTTTTGATATCGAGTTCCTTACAGTGCCTGATGTTAATTAAAACATGTGTGTTTCCAGTGAAATAACAGTTGTCAACTCCCTTTCTGCCCATTATAATATCGCTAGTAAATATTGCACACTCCTAATAATAACTCTCTCTCTCTCTCTCTCTCTCTCTCTCACTATATATATATATATATATATATATATATATATATATATATATATATATATATATATATAGCATTTGCTGGCCCAAGAAGTTGTTAGTTGTAGCCTCGTTTTGATATTTTTTCTTGTTTATGGTTTATTTCACTTGAATGTCGCCGATCACACATTCACATAAATTTCATTATTGAAAATGTAAAAAAGTTACATTTTTCGTATATTTTTATTATTTTCTTTGTAAGCTATATTGATTTCATTCACTTTGTTAAGCCGATCTCAGATTTTTATTATATTTAGTGTTAGAAAATTCCAATACAGTCATAAGAGCTGAAGGTCCTTTTTTCTTTACCTCGCATCCCAGTGGTAGATTAAATATATATATGCCACGATCAAAGATAGTAGGATGGGTCCTATGGATCCAAATTTCGGAGAAATGATCGTGGCATATCAGTAACGAGACATGTGTGTCTCAACGCAGTCAATGAAAGGAGGAGGAATGGTAGACATAAAAAACTTAGTATGTCTAATCGCTTCATTCCTACTACTGTCAATTACACATACAAGCAACATACAAAGAAATACAAACACACAAAGACACAAGCAACATACAGAGAAATATATATACACACACACATACACATACAGAGGACTATACCCACACACGCGCGTTATGTACAGAAATATACACGCACACAAGCAACATACGGAAATATACACACACGCACGCAATCAGAGACAGTAGGTGGAATGAAGGCACATTAGAAAAGAAGTTCGAACTTAGCAGTAAATGGAGACTTAAAAATCAAATTGGAAAAGAATTTTATGGACCAACGAAACCAAAATTGAGTCATTTTGACGTAATTCTAGAAATTGTGTATAGAGGAAAGATGGCGTCGCCTTCAAACTAAACCACACAGTTCCAAGAGTGAAATTTGGAGGTAGCAGAGTTATGGTCTGGGAATTATTTTTTTTCTGTAAAGATTACTGGCAACATATCAGTAATAGATAGTAGTATGAATCCTGCAACATATCATAATATTTTGAAAGCAGATTTAATGATTTCGGTAGAAAATCTTGAACTTCCTCCTGATTGGATCTTCCAACAAGATAATGATCCTAAGAACACTGAAATGACCTAGTCAGTCCCCAGATTTAAACCCAATCGAGAATCTGTGGCGTTATTTGAAAATTCAACTCCAACTGAGTGCTTAAAAAACCTGAAGAAGGGAACAAAATATCAACTAAAATTTGCCAATCATATAGAAATACAAGAAGAGGTCGGTTGCTGTATAGTCGTTGAAGTGGTCTAAAATCGGCATCAGCTAGACAGAAAGAGAGCCTATCCCCTTTTCACAAGCGCTAGACAAAGGAGATTGTTTTTACGTCTGAATTGGAGCGTCATACATACCATCAGCTCCTTACTTTACCGTACAGATTCCTGTGCTACTCATACACTGAGTTGGTGAGGGCCGGTATCGAACTAAGAATCTTGTGGTTCCTAGTCAGACGCTCTGCTGACTGAGCTAAACGGGTTGCTGTAGAAGTGAATAATGGTTATTCTCAAAAGTATTAAACGAAGTTTACGTATTCTTTATTGAATTGTACGAATACTTTTTTCACCCATTAAAATGGATAATTTTTTTCTATATTATTTTTTTCTGTTTTTCATACATATTTAGTTATTATGTCTCTGTGTACAGTTGATTATATGAAAAAGTGTGTTTATTCATTTGTTGTAAATACAATAAATTAAAAAATTGTATTTGTACGAATATTTGTTTCATTCTATACACTGTATGTTTACTTGTATGCAACTTTGAAACTAAGACTGCAGTTATTACTACATTCACCGTATGGGTGGAGTGGACTCGCAGTCGTTTTTAAAAAGATATAGGAATTTGATCTATAGCATCTATGCAAGCATCTGAGGATCATGTTAGCGTTAGTGTTCAGTAATGGCACTCTAACTCACTTGGCAAGTCACAATCAAAGAATGTAGGAGGAATGAAGACGCATAAGAAAGGAAGTTCGAACTAAAAATTTTTTTATTTTTTGTTGTACCGGCCGTTCTTACGGTGGAGAATATACACCGGTTCTCACTATAAATAGTGAGACACCGAGTGAAAAGGTTGTACTGTTACCGTACTGTTACTGTTTAGCGGCAAGCTAGCCGTTCTTGTACCTTATTGTAAATACACTTGTCTCTTTTTACCCTACCTCGACTTGACTTCTTTTTTTACTGTTGAACTAACATCACAACATTTTTTTATTGTGACAATGATACTGTTGTTAACAGTAGGATATACAGTGGCTTAAAAAGGAACTTTAATATTTTCAATAAAAAATTAATTAATTAAAAAAATTCATTTAGGCTGTTGCTAAATACAAATTCTTTGTATGTTGATTATGGGAAGGATTGGTATTATTTGATGGTTAAATTGGTTGGTTCGATTTTATGGTCTAAATAAATTATCGGTCATATGGAAATCCAATCTCACAGGCAAGTTAAAGAGACAGTTCTTCCAGGCCGTTGTCGTATCAGTGCTGCTGTATGGCTGCACCACCTGGACCCTAACTAAGCGACTAGAGAATAAACTAGGTGGGAGCTGCACAAGAATGCTGCGGGTGATCATGAACAAGACGTGGAAACAACACCCTACGAGAAAACAGCTATACGGCCACCTGCCACATATCACCCAAACCATCCGAGTAAGACGTACAAGACACGCGGGACACTGCTGTAGAAGCAAGGACGAACTCATAAGCGACCTCCTGTGGAAGCCAGCACATGGACAGGCCAGTGTGGGCCGACCAGCAAAGACGTACTTTGATCAGCTCTGTGCGGATACAGAATGCTGCATAGAGGACCTCCCGAAAATGATGAGCGATAGGGACGGATGGAGAGAGATTGTCATGGATATCCGCGCTGACAGCGCGACATGATGATGATGATGATGTTTTATTATTCTTTGTTTTATTCATTCTTGACGGTTACTCAATGTTTTAATATAAACATCTTTCTATTTAACCCATAGATAGGGCCCTAACAGGTACTACCTCTCCGGGTCAGAGTGGACTTGGGAGAAAATGGTGATAAAGGGGTGCTCCACATTCCCCACACCTCCAAAACTGGAACCTCACCATCAGATAGAGTTTAACGTCATTCTCAGGACATGTAGACCCTCAGCCACAGTTTTCTAGCACCCATATGATAAAAAGGGTTGGGGCTTGCCATAAGGGCAATAGGCTTGGGAAAATCATATAGGTGCTAGGGCTTGACGTAGGAATTCGGGATATAACAACTATGCAAGCACCGGAGTACCAGGTTAGCCCTGCCACATAAATAACTAAGTAAAATCTACAAACCAATAATTTCCGGCTAACGTGAAAAAAACCGTTACATTCTTAATCCGTCTTGGTGTTGTAGAATGCGCCGACTGCACCTCTACAGAGGGGTATATTCCCGCTAATAGCGCCTCCCGTTGGACGGGGGTGTCGACACGTGATGCTTAATCCAGGTGGCTGAGCAGACCATGATATGTAACACTCCACTTTGCCCCTTATTTCGTTAGACGGGCGATCGGAGAGGCCTCCTTCGATCCATCGACTGGTCACGTCAATTCCTAGCACCTATATTATTATCCCAACCCTATTGAATTATGACAAATCCCCAATCCTTTTTTTCATATATGTGCTAAACTGTATCTAATGGACAAGTTCCGATTATGGAGGTTTGGATATTATGGAGTGTTGGAGTTATTTTAGTATATATGGTGTGCTTTAATTCCCTACCTCTATTTATAGACTATCCAAGGTCACATGATTGACTCTTGTAGCCAATCAATAGCAATACTGCGTGACTGATAGAATATTTAAACCCCCCATATTGGTCATAATAATTGGGGAAGCGCGTGGTGTAATTGTTAAAGTCATGGGGAATGGACTCGTCGCACCGAGTTCAAATCCTGGATGTGGTAATTGCATTTCACTTAGCGCTAATACCCCTTGGAAAGTTATGAATCCTACTCTCCCTCGAGCTATGGTTAAATAATCGGGCAGACTGGGCTCTTTAATCTTGGTTAGACAACCGGTCTAGGAGAAGGAAAACTCTGAATTCAAACCTGTTGAACTCCACTTAAGAAATTGACCTTGTGTCACATCCTGCTCGTGCGGAGGGGTTGGTAAATATATAATATTTGATTTTTATTTAACAAGAACTGAGAACTCTTTACCATAGGAACCAAAGGATTCATTATCGACGGACTCTTTATCAAGGATCCAATTCCACTAGATAGGCGTTTCTGCTATAAGGCCAAGGAATGGCCCCTAAAAATGTAACACGGAGTATCCCTTCATCGCCATTACTTCCAGGTCCACTCTGGTCTGAGGTGATGATACCTGTCAGGATCCCATCTATGGGTTGAATAAAAAGAAAACTGAGTTTGAAATGTTTAAAAAATGTTGTGAGGTTTTAAGGGGTCAAATAAGAACAAAACAACGGGTAACGAATGTGGGAAAATGTATTAACAGAAAGTAGACAAATACAATATAGATAAGTGGAAATTACGTCCGACAAATAGAGTTATTGCCTTACTCGCATTGGCTTACTGCCAAGCCACAATTATCCCTGTTACTTATAGTAACCCGTCGGCGCATTCCATTGGTCAATAGGGTATATCACCTATAACAAAAAATAAATTGAATACCCACCAAGAAAGAATAAAACAAAACGTTTTCGGCATAAAATAACCAAACACGGGTTGACATGCCGTAAAATCAACTCATATATAATTGATAGCTCCCAAATGACGTCAGATCGTGGTATAATGGTTAGTAAGTTAGTCCCACAGTTCCTTTACTACTGAATTGAGAGTTCGATCCTCGCTGGATGCACCATTTTGTGATCTTGTGTCGCATCCAACTGGTGGCGAACGTGTGTGGTAAATACCAACCTCCTGAATGGAGATCTCAGTGATAAGTGTCCTGACAGTAGACATATGGTCAGTAGAAGATAATGGATGCCAACAAATAATTCACATTCAGCAAATGGTTGGTTGGTTGGTTGGTTGGATTTTACGTCATGGGTTATTTCATGCCGAATATATTTTTTTATTTATTCTTTTTGGGTATTCAATTTCTTTTAAATGTATTTTTTAAACAGATTTTTGAAAACTCATTTTTAACAGGTACTACTGCTTACGGAGCTGATGGTAGGTGTGGCACTCCACCTCAGATGCTAAAACAATCTCCTTGGTCTAGCGCTATTGAAAAGAGGATAGACTCCCTCACTGACTGGCTGATACCGACTTTAGGCCGCCCCGACGACTTTCTACTGCTTTCGATCATGTCACGTTGAAAGGATAGGTTCCTATTAGATCAGTCAAGTTAAGCAGCGATGAGCCTGTTGAATACTTAGATGGGTGACCATTTAAGCAACAATAGGTATTGTTAGTAACTACGTATTAAAATGACTTGATTCAGCATTAAATGGTCCGAAAAAGCTGATAAAAATCGGGTACTACCACTCCAGGTCAGAGTTGACCTGGGAGTAATGGGAATGAAGGGATATTCCACATTCATCAGAGCTCCAGAACTAGAAGGTCACCATTAAAGACGATGATGTAGTGTCCACTATTTTTTTTCTGTCTGCAACTGCGTGAGTGGCTGAACAGACCAATTTTTGAATGGTAATCTCTGAGTAGTGACTGCAAACAAACAGTGATGCTTGGTGGAGTTGCTATTGCATCTCCTTCCTTCTGGCTCTCTTTTCTGTGGCGGCTCCTTTGCTCTCTTTTTCACTCCTTTTCGTCCCTTGTTTGACAAGGAGGCACCAGGTCGCTGGTTCTTCTGCACAAGCCTCCCATGTATTGGTGTTGATGTAGCATGTTTCCATGTCCTTCTTGCAGACATCTTTAAAGCGCAGGCGTGGTAACCCTACCGGTCGGGTGCCCTCTACAAATTTACCATACAGTAGGTCTTTGGGGATGCGGCCTTTGTCCATCCTTCTGACGTGACCAAGCCAGCGAAGGCGTCTCTCGCAGATGATAACGGACATACTTGTTCCAGCACGTCTGTGTTGGGCACTTTGTCCTGCCAGTGTATGCGTAGGTCACCACTAGATGCACTTCAACGTAATATCCAGGACAACCAACGAATTTATATGCTACTTCACAAGTTAATTTTTGTTCAAATCGTTCATAGCAGATCGATACTTTCAAAAGAAATATTGTAAAAACCTACTCATAAATTTATTTTGACACAGTATATATATATATATATATATATATATATATATATATATATATTTATATTATGAACAAGACGTGATGAGACAAACAGGAATATCTTACATGTTTATTTATTTTTTATATATATATATTATTTATATATAATATATATATATATATAATATATATATGAACAAAGAGTTATGAACAAAAAGGGAACATTTTTATGTTATAAGTTTGACATGATTTCGAACTAGTTGAAAATAATAAAAAAATAAAAATAACACAATAGAAATATTTCTATTCGTCTCATCACACACACACACACACACACACATATATATATATATATATATATATATATTATATATATGTATTAAGTAAAAACAGAATTTAAACCATTTGCGAACATTCTTTCTCATGAAATATTTATTTTTTTCTCGTTGACCCCATATATATAAGTGGTATATGTATATAAAAAAAAGTAAAGTCGTCGGGGCGGCCTAAAGTTGGTATCAGCCAATCAGCGAGGGAGTCTATCCCCTTTTCACTTGCGCTAGACCAAGGAGATTATTTTAGCGTTTGAGGTGGAGCGCCACACCTACCATCTGCTCCTTACTTTACCGCACATACCCCTGTGCTACTCATACGCTGAGTTGGCGAGGACCGTTATCGAACTAGGAACCTTGTGGTTTCTAGCCGAACGCTCTACCGACTGAGCTAACCCGGTCCATATCTTATGAAATAATTGCTGCTCTTATATCTTATAATATATAATATATATATATATATATATTATACATATATATATATATATTATATATATATATATATATATAAGAATAGAAGGATTTGAATAAACCCGAACAGAATGTAGTAATAAATAGGGGAAAATGTGGACGAAGGAACAAAACTCAGACAAATATATGTAGGACATATATTTAGCCGTGCATTGAGCTCGGCTTCATCAGTCGTTTATTTGTACAATAAACTAATGATGAACCCGAGCTCAATGCACGGCGAAATATATCTCCTACATATACTTGTCTGAGTTTTGTTCCTTTGTCCACATTTTCCCTCTATTCTTTACTATTCATATATATATATATATATATATAATATATATATATTATATATGAGTAAGAAAAGGTGGAATGAAAACATCACACAATGCTGTTAAAGAAGAAAACAATTTATAATATAATCATAGCTGATATTGATCAATATTTCGATTTTACAAAAATCATCATCAGAGCTTATTCACTCCCGTAGTTGTTTGTGTCGTTTGACTTTCCTCTCCGACCCAAACAACTACGGGAGTGAATGAGCTCTGATGATGATTTTGTAAAATCGAAATATTGATCATAAGCTATGATTTTAAATTGTTTCTTCTTTAACAGCATTGTGTGATTGTTTTCATTCCACCTTTCTTTACTCATATTGTCGGATTCATTCCTTTCTTTTAACTATATATATATATATATATATATATATAATTATATATAATATATATATATGTGGGATCAAAGAAATAGTCGGAAATGTTGGTGTACTTCAAACATCTCAAAACCAAAAATGAAGGGTGTGGTTATTCACGGTGCCAATCGCTTAACATAAGTCAAGATGCTTCATATTACACTGAAACGGCAACGGTTAGGATACTTAACCTGATTACATTTTTCCATTAGTCATCGTGTATGATAATGACAATACACACACAACACGCACAACACACACACACACACACACACACACACACACACACACATATATAATTGTATATATTATATTATATAAATCAAGACATCTGGTGATTCTTACTAGAGTTCGTGGAGACGTAATTTCATGCATTCTCAAAGGAATTAGTCCGAGTCAAAGAGTCATTCATCTTAAAACCGAATTAGAACTCGGTTCAACGATTACGTATTTTTCTTCACTTTGACGAACGTCGTAGAAATATGTTTTAATGCCAAAGCATTTAAACCATTTTCTCACACATATGACGCGTGTATATCACACACAGTAGCACACTGACACACGCATTGTATAGATGACATTTTGTTATTTCTGCGATAAGTATTATACCAAAAAAGTATAACAGTAAACATGAACTTTACCCTATATATTTCTACCTCAAAGCAATTCCCAATCACGTGAATAAAAAATACGAAAATACATCAATATTATGTATCTATTTATGAATGAATGAATAGTTCTGTTAGAGCGTTTTTGAAAAGTCCTACATTGAATATACTATCAAATATATGCACCCTCAGAGCGCAAGTATTAAACTCTTAATGTAGTAAAATATATTACATTAGAAAGGCCAATGAAACTAAATAAGAATACAGATAAAACGATTTGAAACATAGCGGGGTATAATCGAGAAGTAGAACAAAGGAAACTTACTCTTTCATTGCTAAATTTTCCTAAAGTTAACTTTTTAGTTAAAATAGGACGTGAAGAATAAAATTACAGTTATTTCTTCTTGTCGATTGCTTTCTTTTGAGGTTTACCGCGAAATTCTTGTTCATATTCATTAAGATGAAACCAAACAATTAGAAATCAATAATACTAAGCATATGTTTATCAAAATCAAATTTTTAATATCAATATGCAAATTAGCCATCCCGTTCACACTGTAGACTGCTATTTTTAAAAATATACAATTGCATGTTAGTATGCAGTCCGCCCAACGGGTGGGGATTGCCATAATTAACGGCGTCGATCCCAGGGGGCCGTCCTCCCAGGCAACACCTGCCCCTTCGATTTAAAGGGGCAGGGCTGGGTTTATTGCCCAGCGCCTGAGGCGCCCCCTTGAGGGGAAATGCCGACGGGATCGACGCAATATTTGTTCTTTCCCACCCATGAGCTTCGGCTTGTGGGTGGGTCCACATTAAAGGAGGCCTTGTGCCCAGTCCATACAAGTGGGGTATAAGAAAAAATATAACCCCTTCGATTTAAAGGGGCAGGGCTGGGTTTATTGCCCAGCGCCTGAGGCGCCCCCTTGAGGGGGAATGCCAACGGGATCGACGCAATTTTTGTTCTTTCCCACCCATGAGCTTCGGCTTGTGGGTTGGCCCACATTAAAATGAGGCCTTGTGCCCAGCCCATACAAGTAGGGTATGAGGCAAATATCCCTGACCCCTCGATTTAAAGGGACAGGGCTGGGTTTATTGCCGGCGCCTGAGGCGCCTCCCTTTAGGGAGAATGCCGAGGGGATCGACGCATTTTTTGTGCCTACCACACATGAGCTTCGGCTCGTGGGTGGGCCAACATTAATAGGGATTTTGTGCCTGATCTTGTACAAGTGGGGTATGAGGATAATATAATGTAGACCCATCCCTCGGGGCGGGTGTCCAGTGGCTTCGGCCCTGGATCTTTACAAGTAATAACGTCAATCCCAGGGGGCTATCCTCCAGGCAATACCTGCCCCTCGATTTAAAGGGGCAGGGTTTATTAATACCGACGGCATCGACGCAATTTTTTCCACTTACCACTCACGAGCTTCGGCTTGTGGGTAGGCCCATATAAAATGTCCTTGTGTCACGCCCTCGTAAGTGGGATGAGAGGCAAATACCTGTAGACCCGCCCATCGGGGTGGGGGTCCAGTGGCTTTGGCCCTGGACCATGGATACAATTAACAGCGTTGATCCCAGGGGCCTGTCCCCACAGGCAGGCACATGCCCTCTTGATTTAAATGGGCAGCCTAGGTTTATTCATCAGTGTCTGAGGCGCCCCTTTCTTTGAGGGGGTATGCCGACGAAATCAACACATTTTTGCACCCACCACCCATGAGCCACGGCTTGTGGGTGGTCCCATATTAATAGGGCCTTGTGCCTAACCCGTACACGTGGGGTACGTGGTAAATACTAGTATGTAGATATGGCCAACAGTGTTAATTATGTAAAACAATTTTTATCGATAATTGAGGTTTAAATAAGAATAAAATCATTGAGTATGTAACGTAAATTGTAATGTAAGGGAATTGTGACTTGAGTCGTGACATAGTTTCGTTTACAGATAAACACAATTTCCATTATAATAAGATTTACTATGATCGGCGCAGTATTAAAGAGTTATGTCATTACATGTATTGTTACATAGTCTGTCTTGAGAATAAGCTGGATGGAAGCTGCACAAGAATGCTGCGTGCAGTCTTGAACAAGTCGTGGAAGCAGCACCCCACGAGGAGGCAGCTGTACGGTCACTTTCCCCCTATCTCACAAACTATACGAGTGAGACGGACAAGGCATGCAGGACACTGCTGGAGAAGCAAGGACGAGCTCATGAGCGACGTTCTCCTGTGGAAGCCAACATGGACATGCAGGTGTGGGGCGCCCGGCAAGGACCTACATTGACCAAATATGCGAGGATGCTGGTTGCTCCGTAGAGGAGCTCCCGGGTGCAATGAATGATAGGGAAGGTTGGCAAGAGATTGTCATGGATATCCGTGTTAATTGCACGACATGATGATGATGATGACATAGTCTGAAATCGAAATCAAAAGTCTGAACATTTGCTTAACACCTGTACACAATACGTACAGTTGTACACCAGTTACCATATGCAACCCAGCCAGGCTAGAGAGCAGAGTCAGTAGACAACTATAAGGACAAAACTCTGCTCAGATTTGTAAGCACTGAACGTTAATTTCTATCTTGTAGAGCCCTCAATTTTTCGTTTAAATCTTAACTTGATTCCATTCCACTTTTGGTAAATTCTGATTTTTGCTTTGCTTTTTTTTTCACTTTTGAGAAATTCCATATTTTCCGTTTTCATAGCGCTATGGGTATTATATAACCCCGTACTACCTGCTTCATAGTCGGATCATCGGTGACTAAACCGGTACCCCCACCAAGCTTGCCTGGTGAGGAGGGCGGCTAGACACCCAGCAGGATGAAAATCAAAACCTTCTCGCTCAACGGCCATCTAGCATATTAACACCAGAACATAGTGAAAATGAAACAGAAAATTGTGACAAATTTGTTTGGTAATCCTATTATCCTCATCATTATTTTATGCTTGTAGTGCGGAAATCCATGACAATCTTCCGCCTATCATTTCTTGTCATTGTAGTTCATCTGCGCAGCATCAAGTATTCGTGCAGAGCTGGTCAACTTACATCTATGCTGGACGACCCGCACTTGCATGTCTATGTACTGGTTTTCACAGGAGAACGCCGCTTATGAGTTCGTCCTTGCTTCTCCAGCGGTGCCCAGCATATTTTGTTCGCCTCACTTGGATGGTTTGTGGGCTAGGGATCAAGTGACCGTACCGCTGCTTTCTTGTCGGTTGTGTTGTGTGTGTCTGTGTGTGTGGACATTTTTGAAGATTCATTAAATTTTTTCTTGAAAAGTCGATGAAAATATATATTAATAAGAAATACGACCATTATCATGTAATATCCTCAATTGAAAATAAGACCATCCAAATCGTCCAAGAAATCCTGATTATCTGGTGTCGCTTATCCGCCGAATTTTCATTTCACATGAGTGTCGACACTTCTTACAAAGAAAGTAAGGGGAGACAACATACTACACACTGAAAGAATAAAAGAAAGGGCAGGATAAACATAGACGGGAGTAGTATATATATATATATATATATATAATATATATACACTCACCTCTGTCTCTCTGTCTCTCTCTCTCTCTCTCTCTCTCTTTCTCTCTCTCGATATATATATATTATATATTATATATATGTGTGTGTGTGTGTGTGTGTGTGTGTGTATATTTTTGTCATCTACAGACACCGTACTTTGAAGTGTCACTTCTCCTCAGTGTTGCTAGACTTTACATGCTAGCTCCTGTCGGGATAGAAACTCGACTGGTTTCCCGGCAGTCCCGCCTCTTAACCACTAACCGCTAATTGCAGAGAAGGGGTAGATTTTAACTGTTAGATACATACATAGGCATATATGATACAGCCGCTCGAGAGGTCGCATCCTGTTTATTGGAGAGCTTTCCTATTTTAGCTTAATTTACGACCGACACTCAATTTTTTACCCCAGAGAGTTTACACAACAAGGAGTTGAGAGCACACACATATATATATATATATATATATATATATATATATATATATATATATATATATATATATATCCTTTCTAAAACAAGGATTCACAAACCTTTTACTTTTAACCATAAGTTAAGAAAGCACATTACCCGACCAGCAAGATATTTAACAGCTTTGTGCAAATACTGCATGTCGTGAGGGGGACTTACCAGCAGCAATGACTGATTGTAACAAGTGCCGAGAGAAAGAGTGTTATATACCCTACCTATGAACATAAATGGTATGCCTCAATCTTCAACAATAGGTGAGTAATATGCTGACTGAATACTCTTATACCACGAGCAGTGGTTTACCTACTTCACGCCGCTGGCGAGTATTGTATTTTGATAATGATATTAAGATTCCATTTCATTTTCAGCGTCCGTTTGGTTTATTTTCATTTAGTAACCTCTGTTAGGTTACATATATATAAGAGAGGCCCGT